>JAQPZY010000760.1:0-417919 GCA_029931535.1 Margaritifera margaritifera | reverse complement strand
AGAGAGATTTTTGGATACTGAGGTCTGGTAGTCTTGACTTGACACTAAAGAGAGAGAGATTTTGGATACTGAGGTCTGGTAGTCTTGACTTAACACTAAAGAGAGAGATTTTGGATTCTGAGGTCTGGTAGTCTTGACTTAACACTGAAGAGAGAGAGATTTTGGATACTGAGGTCTGATAGTCTTGACTTAACACTAAAGAGAGAGAGATTTTTGATACTGAGGTCTGGTAGTCTTGACTTAACACTGAAGAGAGAGAGATTTTGGATACTGAGGTCTGGTAGTCTTGACTTAACACTGAAGAGAGAGAGAGAGATTTTGGATACTGGGGTCTGTAGTCTCAACTTAACACTAAAGAGAGATTTTGGATACTGAGGTCTTGTAGTCTTGACTTAACACTGAAGAGAGAGAGATTTTGGATACTGAGGTCTGGTACTCTTGACTTAACACTAAAGAGAGAGAGATTTTGGATTCTGAGGTCTGGTAGTCTTGACTTAACACTAAAGAGAGAGATTTTGGATACTGAGGTCTGGTAGTCTTGACTTAACACTAAAGAGAGAGTTTTGGATACTGAGGGTCTGGTTGTCTTGACTTAAGACAAAAGAGAGAGATTTTTTGGATACTGAGGTCTGGTAGTCTCGACTTAACACTAAAGAGAGAGATTTTGGATTCTGAGGTCTGGTAGTCTTGACTTAAGACTGAAGAGAGAGAGATTCTGGATACTGAGGTCTGGTTGTCTTGACTTAACACTAAAGAGAGAGAGATTTTGGATACTGAGGTCTGGTAGTCTTGACTTAACACTAAAGAGAGAGAGATTTTTGATTCTGAGGTCTGGTAGTCTTGACTTAACACTAAAGAGAGAGAGAGATTTTGGATACTGAGGGTCTGGTAGTCTTGACTTAACACTAAAGAGAGAGAGAGATTTTGGATACTGAGGTCTGGTAGTCTTAACACTAAAGAGAGTGGTCTTGACTTAACACTAAAGAGAGAGATTTTGGATTCTGAGGGTCTGGTAGTCTTGACTTAACACTAAAGAGAGAGATTTTGAATTCTGAGGTCTGGTGGTCTTGACTTAACACTAAAGAGAGAGATTTTGGATACTGAGGTCTGGTAGTCTTGACTTAACACTAAAGAGAGAGATTTTGGATACTGAGGTCTGGTTGTCTTGACTTAACACTAAAGAGAGAGAGATTTTGGATACTGAGATCTGGTAGTCTTGACTTAACACTAAAGAGAGAGAGAGATTTTGGGATTCTGAGGTCTGGTAGTCTTGACTTAACACTGAAGAGAGAGAGAGATTTTGGATACTGAGGTCTGGTAGTCCTTAACACTACAGAGAGTGGTCTTGACTTAACACTAAAGAGAGAGATTTTGGATTCTGAGGTCTGGTAGTCTTGACTTAACACTAAAGAGAGAGATTTTGGATTCTGAGGTCTGGTGGTCTTGACTTAACACTAAAGAGAGAGATTTTGGATACTGAGGTCTGGTTGTCTTGACTTAACACTAAAGAGAGAGAGATTTTGGATACTGAGGTCTGGTAGTCTTGACTAAACACTGAAAGAGAGAGAGATTTTGGATACTGAGGTCTGGTAGTCTTGACTTAAGACTGAAGAGAGAGAGATTTTGGATACTGAGGTCTGGTTGTCTTGACTTAACACTAAAGAGAGAGAGATTTTGGATACTGAGGTCTGGTAGTCTTGACTTAACACTAAAGAGAGAGAGATTTTGGATTCTGAGGTCTGGTAGTCTTGACTTAACACTAAAGAGAGAGAGAGATTTTGGATACTGAGGTCTGGTAGTCTTGACTTAACACTAAAGAGAGAGAGAGATTTTGGATACTGAGGTCTGGTAGTCTTAACACTAAAGAGAGTGGTCTTGACTTAACACTAAAGAGAGAGATTTTGGATTCTGAGGTCTGGTAGTCTTGACTTAACACTAAAGAGAGAGATTTTGAATTCTGAGGTCTGGTGGTCTTGACTTAAAACTAAAGAGAGAGGATTTTGGATTCTGAGGTCTGGTAGTCTTGACTTAACACTATAGAGAGAGATTTTGGATACTGAGGTCTGGTTGTCTTGACTTAACACTAAAGAGAGAGAGATTTTGGATACTGAGATCTGGTAAGTCTTGACTTAACACTAAAGAGAGAGAGATTTTGGATTCTGAGGTCTGGTAGTCTTGACTTAACACTGAAGAGAGAGAGAGATTTTGGATACTGAGGTCTGGTAGTCTTAACACTAAAGAGAGTGGTCTTGACTTAACACTAAAGAGAGAGATTTTGGATTCTGAGGTCTGGTAGTCTTGACTTAACACTAAAGAGAGAGATTTTGGATTCTGAGGTCTGGTGGTCTTGACTTAACACTAAAGAGAGAGATTTTGGATACTGAGGTCTGGTTGTCTTGACTTAACACTAAAGAGAGAGAGATTTTGGATACTGAGGTCTGGTAGTCTTGACTTAACACTAAAGAGAGAGAGATTTTTGATTCTGAGGTCTGGTAGTCTTGACTTAACACTAAAGAGAGAGAGATTTTGGATTCTGAGGTCTGGTGGTCTTGACTTAACACTAGAGAGAGAGATTTTGGATACTGAGGTCTGGTAGTCTTGACTTAACACTGAAGAGAGAGAGAGAGAGATTTTGGATACTGGGGTCTGGTAGTCTTGACTTAACACTAAAGAGAGATTTTGGATACTGAGGTCTTGTAGTCTTGACTTAACACTGAAGAGAGAGAGATTTTGGATACTGAGGTCTGGTAGTCTTGACTTAACACTAAAGAGAGAGAGATTTTGGATTCTGAGGTCTGGTAGTCTTGACTTAACACTAAAGAGAGAGATTTTGGATACTGAGGTCTGGTAGTCTTGACTTAACACTAAAGAGAGAGATTTTGGATACTGAGGTCTGGTTGTCTTGACTTAACACTAAAGAGAGAGAGAGATTTTGGATACTGAGGTCTGGTAGTCTCGACTTAACACTAAAGAGAGAGATTTTGGATTCTGAGGTCTGGTAGTCTTGACTTAAGACTGAAGAGAGAGAGATTCTGGATACTGAGGTCTGGTTGTCTTGACTTAACACTAAAGAGAGAGAGATTTTGGATACTGAGGTCTGGTAGTCTTGACTTAACACTAAAGAGAGAGAGATTTTTGATTCTGAGGTCTTGTAGTCTTGACTTAACACTGAAGAGAGAGAGATTTTGGATACTGAGGTCTGGTTGTCTTGACTTAACACTAAAGAGAGAGAGATTTTGGATTCTGAGGTCTGGTAGTCTTGACTTAACACTAAAGAGAGAGATTTTGGATACTGAGGTCTGGTAGTCTTGACTTAACACTAAAGAGAGAGATTTTGGATACTGAGGTCTGGTTGTCTTGACTTAACACTAAAGAGAGAGAGATTTTGGATACTGAGGTCTGGTAGTCTCGACTTAACACTAAAGAGAGAGATTTTGGATTCTGAGGTCTGGTAGTCTTGACTTAAGACTGAAGAGAGAGAGAGATTCTGGATACTGAGGTCTGGTTGTCTTGACTTAACACTAAAGAGAGAGAGATTTTGGATACTGAGGTCTGGTAGTCTTGACTTAACACTAAAGAGAGAGATATTTTGATTCTGAGGTCTGGTAGTCTTGACTTAACACTAAAGAGAGAGAGATTTTGGATACTGAGGTCTGGTAGTCTTGACTTGACACTAAAGAGAGAGATTTTGGATTCTGAGGTCTGGTTGTCTTGACTTAACACTAAAGAGAGATTTTGGATACTGAGGTCTGGTAGTCTTGACTTGACACTAAAGTGAGAGATTTTGGATACTAAGGTCAGGTAGTCTTGACTTGACACTAAAGAGAGAGATTTTGGATACTGAGGTCTGGTAGTCTTGACTTGACACTAAAGAGAGAGAGATTTTGGATACTGAGGTCTGGTAGTCTTGACTTAACACTAAAGAGAGAGATTTTGGATACTGAGGTCTGGTAGTCTTGACTTAACACTGAAGAGAGAGAGATTTTGGATACTGAGGTCTGATAGTCTTGACTTAACACTAAAGAGAGAGAGATTTTGGATACTGAGGTCTGGTAGTCTTGACTTAACACTGAAGAGAGAGAGAGATTTTGGATACTGGGGTCTGGTAGTCTTGACTTAACACTAAAGAGAGATTTTTGATACTGAGGTCTTGTAGTCTTGACTTAACACTGAAGAGAGAGAGATTTTGGATACTGAGGTCTGGTAGTCTTGACTTAACACTAAAGAGAGAGAGATTTTGGATTCTGAGGTCTGGTAGTCTTGACTTAACACTAAAGAGAGAGATTTTGGATACTGAGGTCTGGTAGTCTTGACTTAACACTGAAGAGAGAGATTTTGGATACTGAGGTCTGGTTGTCTTGACTTAACACTAAAGAGAGAGAGATTTTGGATACTGAGGTCTGGTAGTCTCGACTTAACACTAAAGAGAGAGATTTTGGATTCTGAGGTCTGGTAGTCTTGACTTAAGTCTGAAGAGAGAGAGATTTTGGATACTGAGGTCTGGTTGTCTTGACTTAACACTAAAGAGAGAGAGATTTTGGATACTGAGGTCTGGTAGTCTTGACTTAACACTAAAGAGAGAGAGATTTTTGATTCTGAGGTCTGGTAGTCTTGACTTAACACTAAAGAGAGAGAGATTTTGGATACTGAGGTCTGGTAGTCTTGACTTAACACTAAAGAGAGAGAGAGATTTTGGATACTGAGGTCTGGTAGTCTTAACACTAAAGAGAGTGGTCTTGACTTAACACTAAAGAGAGAGATTTTGGATTCTGAGGTCTGGTAGTCTTGACTTAACACTAAAGAGAGAGATTTTGAATTCTGAGGTCTGGTGGTCTTGACTTAACACTAAAGAGAGAGATTTTGGATACTGAGGTCTGGTAGTCTTGACTTAACACTAAAGAGAGAGATTTTGGATACTGAGGTCTGGTTGTCTTGACTTAACACTAAAGAGAGAGAGATTTTGGATACTGAGATCTGGTAGTCTTGACTTAACACTAAAGAGAGAGATTTTGGATTCTGAGGTCTGGTAGTCTTGACTTAACAATGAAGAGAGAGAGAGAGATTTTGGATACTGAGGTCTGGTAGTCTTAACACTAAAGAGAGTGGTCTTGACTTAACACTAAAGAGAGAGATTTTGGATTCTGAGGTCTGGTAGTCTTGACTTAACACTAAAGAGAGAGATTTTGGATTCTGAGGTCTGGTGGTCTTGACTTAACACTAAAGAGAGAGATTTTGGATACTGAGGTCTGGTTGTCTTGACTTAACACTAAAGAGAGAGAGATTTTGGATACTGAGGTCTGGTAGTCTTGACTTGACACTAAAGAGAGAGATTTTGGATACTGAGGTCTGGTAGTCTTGACTTGACACTAAAGAGAGAGAGATTTTGGATACTGAGGTCTGGTAGTCTTGACTTAACACTAAAGAGAGAGATTTTGGATTCTGAGGTCTGGTAGTCTTGACTTAACACTGAAGAGAGAGAGATTTTGGATACTGAGGTCTGATAGTCTTGACTTAACACTAAGGAGAGAGAGATTTTTGATACTGAGGTCTGGTAGTCTTGACTTAACACTGAAGAGAGAGAGATTTTGGATACTGAGGTCTGGTAGTCTTGACTTAACACTGAAGAGAGAGAGAGATTTTGGATACTGGGGTCTGGTAGTCTTGACTTAACACTAAAGAGAGATTTTGGATACTGAGGTCTGGTAGTCTCGACTTAACACTAAAGAGAGAGAGATTTTGGATTCTGAGGTCTGGTAGTCTTGACTTAACACTAAAGAGAGAGAGATTTTGTATACTGAGGTCTGGTAGTCTTGACTTGACACTAAAGAGAGAGATTTTGGATACTGAGGTCTGGTTGTCTTGACTAGACACTAAAGAGAGAGATTTTGGATACTGAGGTCTGGTAGTCTTGACTTGACACTAAAGAGAGAGATTTTGGATACTAAGGTCAGGTAGTCTTGACTTGACACTAAAGAGAGAGAGATTTTGGATACTGAGGTCTGGTAGTCTTGACTTGACACTAAAGAGAGAGAGATTTTGGATACTGAGGTCTGGTAGTCTTGACTTAACACTAAAGAGAGAGATTTTGTATTCTGAGGTCTGGTAGTCTTGACTTAACAGTGAAGAGAGAGATTTTGGATACTGAGGTCTGGTAGTCTTGACTTAACACTAAAGAGAGAGAGATTTTGGATACTGAGGTCTGATAGTCTTGACTTAACACTATAGATAGAGAGATTTTGGATACTGAGGTCTGGTAGTCTTGACTTAACACTGAAGAGAGAGAGATTTTGGATACTGAGGTCTGGTAGTATTGACTTAACACTAAAGAGAGAGAGATTTTGGATACTGAGGTCTGGTAGTCTTGACTTAACACTGAAGAGAGAGATTTTGGATTCTGAGGTCTGGTGGTCTTGACTTAACACTAAAGAGAGAGATTTTGGATACTGAGGTCTGGTTGTCTTGACTTAACACTAAAGAGAGAGAGATTTTGGATACTGAGGTCTGGTAGTCTTGACTTGACACTAAAGAGAGAGATTTTGGATACTGAGGTCTGGTAGTCTTGACTTGACACTAAAGAGAGAGAGATTTTGGATACTGAGGTCTGGTAGTCTTGACTTAACACTAAAGAGAGAGATTTTGGATTCTGAGGTCTGGTAGTCTTGACTTAACACTGAAGAGAGAGAGATTTTGGATACTGAGGTCTGATAGTCTTGACTTAACACTAAAGAGAGAGAGATTTTTGATACTGAGGTCTGGTAGTCTTGACTTAACACTGAAGAGAGAGAGATTTTGGATACTGAGGTCTCGTAGTCTTGACTTAACACTGAAGAGAGAGAGAGAGATTTTGGATACTGGGGTCTGGTAGTCTTGACTTAACACTAAAGAGAGATTTTGGATACTGAGGTCTGGTAGTCTCGACTTAACACTAAAGAGAGAGAGATTTTGGATTCTGAGGTCTGGTAGTCTTGACTTAACACTAAAGAGAGAGAGAGATTTTGGATACTGAGGTCTGGTAGTCTTGACTTGACACTGAAGAGAGAGATTTTGGATACTGAGGTCTGGTTGTCTTGACTAGACACTAAAGAGAGAGATTTTGGATACTGAGGTCTGGTAGTCTTGACTTGACACTAAAGAGAGAGATTTTGGATACTAAGGTCAGGTAGTCTTGACTTGACACTAAAGAGAGAGAGATTTTGGATACTGAGGTCTGGTAGTCTTGACTTGACACTAAAGAGAGAGAGATTTTGGATACTGAGGTCTGGTAGTCTTGACTTAACACTAAAGAGAGAGATTTTGGATTCTGAGGTCTGGTAGTCTTGACTTAACACTGAAGAGAGAGATTTTGGATACTGAGGTCTGGTAGTCTTGACTTAACACTAAAGAGAGAGAGATTTTGGATACTGAGGTCTGATAGTCTTGACTTAACACTATAGATAGAGAGATTTTGGATACTGAGGTCTGGTAGTCTTGACTTAACACTGAAGAGAGAGAGAGATTTTGGATTCTGAGGTCTGGTAGTCTTGACTTAACACTGAAGAGAGAGAGAGATTTTGGATACTGAGGTCTGGTAGTCTTAACACTAAAGAGAGTGGTCTTGACTTAACACTAAAGAGAGAGATTTTGGATTCTGAGGTCTGGTAGTCTTGACTTAACACTAAAGAGAGAGATTTTGGATTCTGAGGTCTGGTGGTCTTGACTTAACACTAAAGAGAGAGATTTTGGATACTGAGGTCTGGTTGTCTTGACTTAACACTAAAGAGAGAGAGATTTTGGATACTGAGGTCTGGTAGTCTTGACTTAACACTGAAGAGAGAGAGATTTTGGATACTGAGGTCTGGTAGTCTTGACTTAAGACTGAAGAGAGAGAGATTTTGGATACTGAGGTCTGGTTGTCTTGACTTAACACTAAAGAGAGAGAGATTTTGGATACTGAGGTCTGGTAGTCTTGACTTAACACTAAAGAGAGAGAGATTTTGGATTCTGAGGTCTGGTAGTCTTGACTTAACACTAAAGAGAGAGAGAGATTTTGGATACTGAGGTCTGGTAGTCTTGACTTAACACTAAAGAGAGAGAGAGATTTTGGATACTGAGGTCTGGTAGTCTTAACACTAAAGAGAGTGGTCTTGACTTAACACTAAAGAGAGAGATTTTGGATTCTGAGGTCTGGTAGTCTTGACTTAACACTAAAGAGAGAGATTTTGAATTCTGAGGTCTGGTGGTCTTGACTTAACACTAAAGAGAGAGATTTTGGATACTGAGGTCTGGTAGTCTTGACTTAACACTAAAGAGAGAGATTTTGGATACTGAGGTCTGGTTGTCTTGACTTAACACTAAAGAGAGAGAGATTTTGGATACTGAGATCTGGTAGTCTTGACTTAACACTAAAGAGAGAGAGATTTTGGATTCTGAGGTCTGGTAGTCTTGACTTAACACTGAAGAGAGAGAGAGATTTTGGATACTGAGGTCTGGTAGTCTTAACACTAAAGAGAGTGGTCTTGACTTAACACTAAAGAGAGAGATTTTGGATTCTGAGGTCTGGTAGTCTTGACTTAACACTAAAGAGAGAGATTTTGGATTCTGAGGTCTGGTGGTCTTGACTTAACACTAAAGAGAGAGATTTTGGATACTGAGGTCTGGTTGTCTTGACTTAACACTAAAGAGAGAGAGATTTTGGATACTGAGGTCTGGTAGTCTTGACTTAACACTAAAGAGAGAGAGATTTTTGATTCTGAGGTCTGGTAGTCTTGACTTAACACTAAAGAGAGAGAGATTTTGGATACTGAGGTCTGGTAGTCTTGACTTAACACTGAAGAGAGAGAGATTTTGGATACTGAGGTCTGGTAGTCTTGACTTAACACTGAAGAGAGAGAGAGAGAGATTTTGGATACTGGGGTCTGGTAGTCTTGACTTAACACTAAAGAGAGATTTTGGATACTGAGGTCTTGTAGTCTTGACTTAACACTGAAGAGAGAGAGATTTTGGATACTGAGGTCTGGTAGTCTTGACTTAACACTAAAGAGAGAGAGATTTTGGATTCTGAGGTCTGGTAGTCTTGACTTAACACTAAAGAGAGAGATTTTGGATACTGAGGTCTGGTAGTCTTGACTTAACACTAAAGAGAGAGATTTTGGATACTGAGGTCTGGTTGTCTTGACTTAACACTAAAGAGAGAGAGAGATTTTGGATACTGAGGTCTGGTAGTCTCGACTTAACACTAAAGAGAGAGATTTTGGATTCTGAGGTCTGGTAGTCTTGACTTAAGACTGAAGAGAGAGAGATTCTGGATACTGAGGTCTGGTTGTCTTGACTTAACACTAAAGAGAGAGAGATTTTGGATACTGAGGTCTGGTAGTCTTGACTTAACACTAAAGAGAGAGAGATTTTTGATTCTGAGGTCTTGTAGTCTTGACTTAACACTGAAGAGAGAGAGATTTTGGATACTGAGGTCTGGTTGTCTTGACTTAACACTAAAGAGAGAGAGATTTTGGATTCTGAGGTCTGGTAGTCTTGACTTAACACTAAAGAGAGAGATTTTGGATACTGAGGTCTGGTAGTCTTGACTTAACACTAAAGAGAGAGATTTTGGATACTGAGGTCTGGTTGTCTTGACTTAACACTAAAGAGAGAGAGATTTTGGATACTGAGGTCTGGTAGTCTCGACTTAACACTAAAGAGAGAGATTTTGGATTCTGAGGTCTGGTAGTCTTGACTTAAGACTGAAGAGAGAGAGAGATTCTGGATACTGAGGTCTGGTTGTCTTGACTTAACACTAAAGAGAGAGAGATTTTGGATACTGAGGTCTGGTAGTCTTGACTTAACACTAAAGAGAGAGAGATTTTTGATTCTGAGGTCTGGTAGTCTTGACTTAACACTAAAGAGAGAGAGATTTTGGATACTGAGGTCTGGTAGTCTTGACTTGACACTAAAGAGAGAGATTTTGGATTCTGAGGTCTGGTTGTCTTGACTTAACACTAAAGAGAGATTTTGGATACTGAGGTCTGGTAGTCTTGACTTGACACTAAAGTGAGAGATTTTGGATACTAAGGTCAGGTAGTCTTGACTTGACACTAAAGAGAGAGATTTTGGATACTGAGGTCTGGTAGTCTTGACTTGACACTAAAGAGAGAGAGATTTTGGATACTGAGGTCTGGTAGTCTTGACTTAAGACTAAAGAGAGAGATTTTGGATACTGAGGTCTGGTAGTCTTGACTTAACACTGAAGAGAGAGAGATTTTGGATACTGAGGTCTGATAGTCTTGACTTAACACTAAAGAGAGAGAGATTTTTGATACTGAGGTCTGGTAGTCTTGACTTAACACTGAAGAGAGAGAGATTTTGGATACTGAGGTCTGGTAGTCTTGACTTAACACTGAAGAGAGAGAGAGATTTTGGATACTGGGGTCTGGTAGTCTTGACTTAACACTAAAGAGAGATTTTGGATACTGAGGTCTTGTAGTCTTGACTTAACACTGAAGAGAGAGAGATTTTGGATACTGAGGTCTGGTAGTCTTGACTTAACACTAAAGAGAGAGAGATTTTGGATTCTGAGGTCTGGTAGTCTTGACTTAACACTAAAGAGAGAGATTTTGGATACTGAGGTCTGGTAGTCTTGACTTAACACTGAAGAGAGAGATTTTGGATACTGAGGTCTGGTTGTCTTGACTTAACACTAAAGAGAGAGAGATTTTGGATACTGAGGTCTGGTAGTCTCGACTTAACACTAAAGAGAGAGATTTTGGATTCTGAGGTCTGGTAGTCTTGACTTAAGTCTGAAGAGAGAGAGATTTTGGATACTGAGGTCTGGTTGTCTTGACTTAACACTAAAGAGAGAGAGATTTTGGATACTGAGGTCTGGTAGTCTTGACTTAACACTAAAGAGAGAGAGATTTTTGATTCTGAGGTCTGGTAGTCTTGACTTAACACTAAAGAGAGAGAGAGATTTTGGATACTGAGGTCTGGTAGTCTTGACTTAACACTAAAGAGAGAGAGAGATTTTGGATACTGAGGTCTGGTAGTCTTAACACTAAAGAGAGTGGTCTTGACTTAACACTAAAGAGAGAGATTTTGGATTCTGAGGTCTGGTAGTCTTGACTTAACACTAAAGAGAGAGATTTTGAATTCTGAGGTCTGGTGGTCTTGACTTAACACTAAAGAGAGAGATTTTGGATACTGAGGTCTGGTAGTCTTGACTTAACACTAAAGAGAGAGATTTTGGATACTGAGGTCTGGTTGTCTTGACTTAACACTAAAGAGAGAGAGATTTTGGATACTGAGATCTGGTAGTCTTGACTTAACACTAAAGAGAGAGATTTTGGATTCTGAGGTCTGGTAGTCTTGACTTAACAATGAAGAGAGAGAGAGAGATTTTGGATACTGAGGTCTGGTAGTCTTAACACTAAAGAGAGTGGTCTTGACTTAACACTAAAGAGAGAGATTTTGGATTCTGAGGTCTGGTAGTCTTGACTTAACACTAAAGAGAGAGATTTTGGATTCTGAGGTCTGGTGGTCTTGACTTAACACTAAAGAGAGAGATTTTGGATACTGAGGTCTGGTTGTCTTGACTTAACACTAAAGAGAGAGAGATTTTGGATACTGAGGTCTGGTAGTCTTGACTTGACACTAAAGAGAGAGATTTTGGATACTGAGGTCTGGTAGTCTTGACTTGACACTAAAGAGAGAGAGATTTTGGATACTGAGGTCTGGTAGTCTTGACTTAACACTAAAGAGAGAGATTTTGGATTCTGAGGTCTGGTAGTCTTGACTTAACACTGAAGAGAGAGAGATTTTGGATACTGAGGTCTGATAGTCTTGACTTAACACTAAGGAGAGAGAGATTTTTGATACTGAGGTCTGGTAGTCTTGACTTAACACTGAAGAGAGAGAGATTTTGGATACTGAGGTCTGGTAGTCTTGACTTAACACTGAAGAGAGAGAGAGATTTTGGATACTGGGGTCTGGTAGTCTTGACTTAACACTAAAGAGAGATTTTGGATACTGAGGTCTGGTAGTCTCGACTTAACACTAAAGAGAGAGAGATTTTGGATTCTGAGGTCTGGTAGTCTTGACTTAACACTAAAGAGAGAGAGATTTTGTATACTGAGGTCTGGTAGTCTTGACTTGACACTAAAGAGAGAGATTTTGGATACTGAGGTCTGGTTGTCTTGACTAGACACTAAAGAGAGAGATTTTGGATACTGAGGTCTGGTAGTCTTGACTTGACACTAAAGAGAGAGATTTTGGATACTAAGGTCAGGTAGTCTTGACTTGACACTAAAGAGAGAGAGATTTTGGATACTGAGGTCTGGTAGTCTTGACTTGACACTAAAGAGAGAGAGATTTTGGATACTGAGGTCTGGTAGTCTTGACTTAACACTAAAGAGAGAGATTTTGTATTCTGAGGTCTGGTAGTCTTGACTTAACAGTGAAGAGAGAGATTTTGGATACTGAGGTCTGGTAGTCTTGACTTAACACTAAAGAGAGAGAGATTTTGGATACTGAGGTCTGATAGTCTTGACTTAACACTATAGATAGAGAGATTTTGGATACTGAGGTCTGGTAGTCTTGACTTAACACTGAAGAGAGAGAGATTTTGGATACTGAGGTCTGGTAGTATTGACTTAACACTAAAGAGAGAGAGATTTTGGATACTGAGGTCTGGTAGTCTTGACTTAACACTGAAGAGAGAGATTTTGGATTCTGAGGTCTGGTGGTCTTGACTTAACACTAAAGAGAGAGATTTTGGATACTGAGGTCTGGTTGTCTTGACTTAACACTAAAGAGAGAGAGATTTTGGATACTGAGGTCTGGTAGTCTTGACTTGACACTAAAGAGAGAGATTTTGGATACTGAGGTCTGGTAGTCTTGACTTGACACTAAAGAGAGAGAGATTTTGGATACTGAGGTCTGGTAGTCTTGACTTAACACTAAAGAGAGAGATTTTGGATTCTGAGGTCTGGTAGTCTTGACTTAACACTGAAGAGAGAGAGATTTTGGATACTGAGGTCTGATAGTCTTGACTTAACACTAAAGAGAGAGAGATTTTTGATACTGAGGTCTGGTAGTCTTGACTTAACACTGAAGAGAGAGAGATTTTGGATACTGAGGTCTCGTAGTCTTGACTTAACACTGAAGAGAGAGAGAGAGATTTTGGATACTGGGGTCTGGTAGTCTTGACTTAACACTAAAGAGAGATTTTGGATACTGAGGTCTGGTAGTCTCGACTTAACACTAAAGAGAGAGAGATTTTGGATTCTGAGGTCTGGTAGTCTTGACTTAACACTAAAGAGAGAGAGAGATTTTGGATACTGAGGTCTGGTAGTCTTGACTTGACACTGAAGAGAGAGATTTTGGATACTGAGGTCTGTTTGTCTTGACTAGACACTAAAGAGAGAGATTTTGGATACTGAGGTCTGGTAGTCTTGACTTGACACTAAAGAGAGAGATTTTGGATACTAAGGTCAGGTAGTCTTGACTTGACACTAAAGAGAGAGAGATTTTGGATACTGAGGTCTGGTAGTCTTGACTTGACACTAAAGAGAGAGAGATTTTGGATACTGAGGTCTGGTAGTCTTGACTTAACACTAAAGAGAGAGATTTTGGATTCTGAGGTCTGGTAGTCTTGACTTAACACTGAAGAGAGAGATTTTGGATACTGAGGTCTGGTAGTCTTGACTTAACACTAAAGAGAGAGAGATTTTGGATACTGAGGTCTGATAGTCTTGACTTAACACTATAGATAGAGAGATTTTGGATACTGAGGTCTGGTAGTCTTGACTTAACACTGAAGAGAGAGAGATTTTGGATACTGAGGTCTGGTAGTATTGACTTAACACTAAAGAGAGAGAGATTTTGGATACTGAGGTCTGATAGTCTTGACTTAACACTATAGAGAGAGAGATTTTGGATACTGAGGTCTGGTAGTCTTGACTTAACACTGAAGAGAGAGAGATTTTGGATACTGAGGTCTGGTAGTCTTGACTTAACACTAAAGAGAGAGAGAGATTTTGGATACTGAGGTCTGGTAGTCTTGACTTAACACTAAAGAGAGAGAGATTTTGGATACTGAGGTCTGATAGTCTTGACTTAACACTATAGATAGAGAGATTTTGGATACTGAGGTCTGGTAGTCTTGACTTAACACTGAATAGAGAGAGATTTTGGATACTGAGGTCTGGTAGTATTGACTTAACACTAAAGAGAGAGAGATTTTGGATACTGAGGTCTGGTAGTCTTGAAAGTCATATAATTTATGACAAACAAGAAAATGCAAGTGAGCAAACTATAATTGACGGTGCAGTGTTTCTCCTTTGTTAGAAAATCAAATCTGAAAATATTTGATTGCAACTATCACAGGGGGAATGGCGGATTAATCTTAAAATCATGACAAATTTCACACATCATTGTTCATTTCAGCAATAAATATAATTAGGTGTAATTGCGGACAATTAACAAACTTCCACTGTTAATTGCTCTGTTATAATTTAGGCTGTTTAATACGATGCTCCAACTCAGATGGTTGTGTGTAAATATAAATAACATCTGCCCTATCCAAATTTGACATATTTGTTTGATGCTAATTCTTGTCAGTATTTTATAACTGTTGATAGTGGCTACTGCTTTGATTTCTGTACAACATCCACTTAGTCAAGTCTTTCTTAGGGACAGACGATTTAATATATCAAAGTTGTGTGTGTGTGTGTGTGGGGGGGGGGGGTTAGAGAAATAGTTGTTGTTTTTTTTAAAGGCTTGAAAACAGTTGTTTTGCTCTTATTTGTGGAAATAAAAACCTTACTCTATACCACATTTTACTTGAATTTTTTTTTTTTTTATCTTGGAATGAAAGGAAACAAAATATCCGGGTCGGAAAGAAAATCACAGCCGCCACTCTCTCTCTCTCCACCCAAATTCACTAATGAGGCACAAATCAATGTCGCTGACATGTTAACTCATTATGTACGTTTCTTTCCTTAATGCATACCTTTTTGCTATATCAATATACGTCTATCATTCAAACAAAATCAATGTAAACAATAAATAAAACTTGGATCTGAAAATATCGCAACCTAAATGGTGTATATCAATACCTACGTTACTGTCGCCAGTGTAATTACGAGCTAATTCTGTCAGATAAAGATGAAAAATAAAACTGAAGATTGAATTAAAAAGTCTCTGAATCAATCGTCTATGCTCTTTGAGATATCTAAAAGCAAATTTTGGATAATTATACGCAGAACATTCATTCACGAGGCCTCAGAATGCAGGTCACTAAGGTCAAGATACATACGTAACCCCTTTTTATGCACGCCATTTTTTTGTGTACAACGAGGGTTTTGGGGAGTATAAAAGGCACTCAAAATTCACATGTACGTTTTATTATTAAAAACCAACCAAATAAATGATTATTGTTGATGTATATAATTTTTTTACCTGCCATATGTTGTGATATTCATTGGTTATAAAATATGTTTTACTTACGTTACTTGGTTCAAATAATATGAAATTAAAATCAAAATATTGAATAAATGCCTCGAAAATGTAATCATGTTTCATATATGTCTGAAAATAAAATCTTGATAAATCTATGAAGTAATATTTTGACAAATTTTAGCGTAAATAATGCTTAATAATACATACGTTACCGATACATACGTGACGAAGATATACTAAACTACGGAACACGAGGTGATAGCCGGCCAACTTTGCATGCTTAAACTTGTCACGCCCCCATCTTTGAATTCTTAGTAAAAAAAAAAAACACATCGAGGACAACGATGACAAGCCAGTAAAATTGTGTTACACTCTATGTACTAAAGACCACCTATAGGTAAGCAATTCAAATTAAAAATTTTGATTGACATTTACGTTTTTCTTTGACAGGAATCAGTGAAAAAGAAACAGTAGATATGATACATAAAAATATAGTGACCTCGATGTTTATAAGCGGTGTAATCACTGTGTATAAAGTACTGATACATACGTTACAGAGCGTAACGTATGTACTAAGACTTAATCCAGAACCAAAATGATTATCAGTGTAAAATATCAGTACGATCCAGATCTTAAATTTAGCTCTACTATACAATTATTCTTAAAAAACACAATTAATATTGGATACATTTTTAAACAGTTTTAAAAGTGAATATGAATGACATGAGTATATTCGGTAACTAATGGTTAAAAGACTAGCATAAAAACAAAAAAATATAATTTTTTTTTATTCGAAGGTAATTTTATAAACAAACTAGAAAAAATTCAGCGCAATTTTAAATTAGAAACAAACCATGAGTGTCAATATTTATTAATAAAATAAATGAATTTCAGCTATACTCAATACTTCACATGATAATTTGTTAACGTATTATCGATACTTACGTTATTAGTGATGTAATGTCACATTCTTCTAGCACAGTTGCTGCATTGTTTTACAAGCTCATTCCGGAGCTGAAGGAGATGAAACCTAATCTTAAGCTTATCCATTATTGGACAGATTCACCGTCAAGCCTGTACATAAACAGATTTATATTCTATTTGATTGCTAATCACAGAAATCTGTACTGAGAAAAGGCCATGTGATGGATTGGGAGGGACAGTAAAAAGAATGGCAGATGAAGCCATACGACAGGGAAATGCTGTAATCCAGGATGCTTTGGATTTTCATGCATGGGGAACAAAATCAAGTATGACTGGGGTACGCTTCATCAACGTCTCCAGTGAAGCAACCAAACAGAAACAATGTGAACTAAATTCAACTAAGGCAAAACCATTGCGAATCACAATGAAATTTCACGTAGTCGGCATCACTGATGACCCTCAAAAATTGTTGACCCGTGAAACCTCCTGCAACTGTTCAGTGTGCATTACTGGTTTTTCCTGCGACAGCTGGACCATTCAGAACTTCTCTTGGAATCAGTTTGCCATTTCACCGGACGAGAGCACTTCGTCAGTCACTGTCAGTGACCCACCAAGTAGTACCCATCCATCTGTACAGTCAGACGTAGCCATGGACCCTACAATCTCTGAAAACGACAACTCATCGCCTGCATTTGTTGGATTTAAAGAAGGAGGCATCGTAGCTGCCGTTTACGATGGAAAATGGTACCTTGGAAGGATTGAAGAAATTGATATGTGCGACAAAGACTGTGAGATTAACTTTATGAAACAAGCAAAAGGACTCTTCAAATGACCGGAACAACCTGATCTTGTATGGATTGACGAACAAAATATCTTTTGTAAAGTCGCATCTCTTATTTCATCTGGAAAATCTGAACGACTATTCAAAATATTTGATGCCGAAATGGAATTAGTTAACAATGTATTTGCTTCACGTTAGTGAAATACATACGTTACCTAAACAGTACACGTGAAGAGTCCCCTCTGTTTCATCGGCTAAAAATGTTGTTTTCTATATGTGAGACTGTATATACGTTCAGGTCTTTTTAATTCTACACAAAAGTGTACATTTCAGTTATTTGAACTTTAATAAATTTCCATGTTTTATACTACGACACATACGTTACCATTCTACGTTACCAAAAACTTTAATAAAATACATTAGTTATTTTATTTTATTTTTAAAATTTCGTGAATTCACCTAATTAAGCATAAAAATGTAATCATTTTATCTTCCGATAAAATATAAAATAAGTCATAATGATTGTCAGATCAATGATCATGTGAATAATGATGATGTTCAACTGTCACATACAGGAGAAAAATACAAAAATCACGAATGTACGTTTTTAATTGGGTTAATCAATCATATTTGTAATAATTTCATGCCATATTTTCATGATCAAAAGGGAACCAACGAAATTGAGTGAAAACAATTATAGATTTAATGAACAGTCTCTTGTCGTGTGTATCTGATACATACGTTATATTTTTGGAGTGACTAAAAAGGCATAAACATTTTAAAATTTCATGTTTATATTTTGAATCGGAAACTGTTATGATTTCAATGGTATTAATTTGACAATTTAAAATGTTTTTAATGTTTCAAAATTCATTATTATCCATTTATATGAAATTTAAAATATGAGAAATTTTTGGTAAAGATGCATTTTACTTTACCCACATTTATCTATCTTTCTTCATAACTCATAATAGCAAAACGCGATAATGTTTTGAATTAAATCTATGTGAAATTATCGCAAAATACTTAATTATACAATTTTCAACCATTTTCCCGGTATAATTTTATTTGTAAATCATAAAAAATACTTTCAATACGAGAAGATCTCTAGTAACGTATGTATTTTGCTTGAAAATTAAGGTTTTGAGACCATATTTGTGAGAAAACAAACAAAATATGGATCAATTGGTGTTGTTGAAATTTGTACAGTTTAAATTTCAGATATTTCTCTGTGAAACAGGCAAATAAAGTTGTTGTTTCTCAATCATTTGTTTTTTTTTCCATTTTGATACGTCTAATTGAGCCTCATTGGTGAATTTTGCTCTCTCTCTCTCTCACACACACACACACACACACACACACCTCCCTCTCCCCACCACTACCACCCAAAAATTAAATGGTCGGTCCCTTTTCGTATATGTACAGTAGGTCATATTGCGTCAGAATCTAGCTGGCTCGAAGTTGTGTATATTCAACCTCATGAACATGAGCTGTTGTTGACAGTGTGTACTGACATTACTGCTTGAGGACTAAGCACGTGGTTCTCATTTCAGTGCAAATTCAGTGTTTTCTGTTCTCTTTATTTTAAAAAGCAGTGGTTGTCATTTGGAATTTTCCTGTCCATATCTCAGAGAATTACTTTTCCTTCTAACAAGAGGATACATTTATGCTGTTCAAGAAAGCTGAAAGGTGTGCCTCTTATCAAGTCGGTATGTAAGTTTGTTCCGATTTCTTTGAATAAAGTAAAAACGGAAAATTCCTAAGAGTTTTCTTGATCATGGTGTAAACTTCTTGGGCTACATTATTTAAACTGAATTGGGAATGTACATACATTTTTTACATGGGCAATAACTAACAGTAGAAGTATATTGCACATAAGCAACTGGCTACACCGACGATAAGCGACTTTAATCCAAATCATCATCATGGCACACCCATTCAGTAGGCAGCGAGAAGAGCAAGGATCAACAGCAATACAAGCGCTAGCAATGGAATCGATGATCCCAGACCAAGCCCTGAACGCGCTGAAAGGCATGTTGCTAAATGAACTAACGCCGTCGCGAAACCGAAATTGAGATCACTAAAATTAACGGCTACTTTAAGCCAACATCATTGGTACATTTTTTGGTAAAACATACAAGTACTAGATGTACGCGAAAAAATCGAAGTCTAATTCACAACTCAGAACTATTCGAATCGGATGTGACTTTTGGCGTTAGGTTAGGGACAGCCCCACTGGAATAGGAAACTGGGTATAGATTTCACAAAAAAGAAATAAGGTGACAGCCGGTAGGCACAGACAGACGGACAGATGGATCGACGGAGGCAATCAAGGCGCCCTTCTTCCTGCGGCTTGCTTAGGCGGCATTAATTAGCGATGAAACCCAAAAATTAAGTAGCACGCAATTAAACCAGTTTTAAATGTAGCAAGCTACGATAAACGTCTTTAATCCAAAATACATACATACCCACACTTATTCATTCATTCATTCATTCATTGATTCATTCATTCATTGAGTCTCCTACCGCCAGCCGCGGAGGAAGCAACATCGGAACGCAAGCAAAACCGGACGGAAACAATGGGACAAAGGGATCTGAGTAAGTACCTACATTGCTCGTTTGATTAGGATTACTCATTTAGCTTAACTAGGATTACTCATTTAGCTTGATTAGGATTACTCATTTAGCTTGATTAGGATTACTCATTTAGCTTGATTAGGATTACTCATTTAGCTTATTTTTGGTTGTATGAAAACCTTTTTTTTAATCAATTATATTTGTATTTTAGAATATAATTTAGAAATCTAAAATTTCAACAACAAAAACAATATTTTGTCAAAATTCAACAATTAAAACTCAAAACTTTCAAAAGTGAAAGTTCTTCATTTTGTAAACACAAACTTTATCTTAAATTTATGTTACCCCCCCCCCCCACCCAAAAAAAAATAAATAAATAAAAATAACAAACTCTCACACACAAAGCAGCATGAAACCCGAACAATCTAAAAACAGACCAGGCACAACTCGCCGCAGTCAAAGAAAGCTGCATATGTCCGCAAACCTGGACGAAAAAAAGAGACGTATATTAAGGAAAACCAACCACCCCTCCAACAGCTACCACAATCATCCAAACCTAGTGACACAGTACAGCCACTCCAGGCACCCCTAATAACAAAAACAACAACAGGGACACACCGAAGGGCCCTATACAGAAAAAACCACCACAGGGACTCAAACAGAGGCAAATACAGATAACCAAAAAAATTATAAGGGAACGCAAAATGACGAACACCTAACACAGGTCCCAGGACCAACTAAAGTGACGAAACAACAAAATCAGACCACACAAAATAATTCAATTCAATCAGCCCCCGATACACAGCAAAACGCCCCCCTCCCCCCCCCCCCCCCCCAAAAAAACAGAAGATAAAACCAATACAAAACCCACCAACCAAACAAAAAACCTCTCCCGAAACCAAAATATTACAATAAACAACCCCCATAAAACCAACCGCAGCAAAACGAACAAACAAAACAAACAAAACAAAAACAAACAAACAAACAAACCACAACACAACCAAAAGGACTAAGCGTAAACAAAAAACACCCCGCCGACCTCATCCTTCTTATTAAGGGAGTTGAAAACAAATCACTCAACTCTGAAGAAAATGTAGTGGGTGCACTGCTTCAGAAAAACCAGGGTACTTTCTCAATAAAATATACAAGAAACAATTACATCCTAATAAAATGCGAAATAGTGCGACAAATTGCGCAATTTCTGGAAATGGAAAAAATCGGGCCATTTAAGGTCAGTGTAACCAGACATAACAAGACCAAGGCGAACGGCAGCACAAATCATCAAAAACCCTACGACAAAGCGGTAATTTACCCAAACCCTAACAAAAATGCCAATGAAATAACAAACTATGCCAGAAGAAAGGGACAGGAAATAGCAAAGGCCGTCCGCCTTAAAAAATAAAGAAGGAAAAGATAGCACCGCTGTGGTGCTATTCTTCAAGAATAAGAAACCTGAATTTATTTAGATCGCAGAAAGGGCAGAGCCGAATAGAGTTGCCACGTTCAAGAAACCCAGCCAGGTGCAATCGCTGTGGATTGCACCATAACAACGAAAAACCCTGCGGCCCTAACACCCATCGATGCGCTAATTGCTCAGGAGATCACCGGTCGAACAGCCCGGAATGCCCAGGGTTAGGGTTATGGCCCAGGGGTCATAAGGGAGGCTCTAACTATAGAACTTATGGTCACAACAGACCTACAATACAAACAAGCTAGGTTCCAGACCAGACAGCCAAACAGCAGGCCCTTCGAACAAAAGACCTGACATAACAGAAGATTTTAGTCTCATACTCCAAATCCCGGACTCGCTAGAACCCAAGAAAACCACACCAATTCAAGGAAAAGGGAAGAGAGCTATGAAAGGGAGCCCCAAATTTAAAAAAATCGTAACAAACAATTGACAATACTGAAAATAAACCGCTAAGAAATGCACCGGATAACGTAACAATTAAAAAGGGCCCCGACAATAGCGACAGGTCGAAAGACAAAAAACAAAACAATGGACCCTCACCAACTAAGAAAGACACAAACACAGGGGCAAATAAGCCAAACAATGTCTATGTCAAACACACACAAGCGTACTACCTAAGAGACATGACGATATTCATAAAAAGTCAGGAGATAAACATTAATCAAATTCGCAATAGAAACATCCATACAGAGCTCCTAAAACCTCAAGGGGGACAATTCACGGTAGTCAACACAAGGCAAAATTACATAATTATTAGATGCTCCTCCTCAAGTCAAGCTGCAAAATTCATGGAGGTACAAAAAAAAGGTCCATATCGGGTTACCGTTACTCGACATAAATCCACAAACCCACCAAAACAAACAAGACAAACTAATAGACCTTCAAACCTGCACAAACGAAGGACCCGAGTAACACTCTCCCAGGATACGGACTCCATCATCCAAAACATAAGGAAACATGGTCAGGAAGTAGAAAGCGTAGTACGCCTTAAAAACACAGAAAGCAACGATTCATCTGCGGTGTTAATACAATTCAAACAAAGTCCACCATCATTGATCAAAATAGGACCACATCGGAAATACTATCAACTACAGCAGGTTAAGAACAAACCGTGGTTTTGCGTTAACTGCAAAAGATGGGGACACTATTCGCGCAGCTGTAGGTCAAAGAAAAGATGTAATAAATGTGACGGAAAACATGATAGGGAATGTAACTACAATGGACAAAAATGTGCAAACTGCAGGGATACACACACACACACCGAGATCTATAGAATGTCCCTTTGCAATCAAGGAAAAACAAATTGTAGAGTACATGACCATAAACAAAGTCTCATACCGAGTTGCTAAAACTCAAGTAACAGCTGACATAAATAAACATCAAAGTAACCAGCTTGCCGCCAACAGGAAAAACAGACATAGGGAAAACTCTAGTTCAACCAATTCAAAGTCAATCGTGTAAACAAAAGGAGAGTATAAATAAGACAATAGGCCATATTGGAAAAAATACACACAAATTATTTCAAGATAAATCCTCTAACAAAAGACAAGATATAAACCAAAACACAGTATCTGCAAATGTTCAACCCCCCCCCCCCTCCCAAAAAAAAACAACAAAAAAACAACCAACCAAACAACATCCAGACAAAAGGTATTATTCACCACCAAAACCACCAAAAAAACCTATATCTACGCCAAATATACAAGGCTCCAATAAATCAAATCTAGAACTACATGTAATCCCTGCAAAACCCACAGTAATCAATACACCAGCGCAAAACACAATACTAAACATCCCAAACATCTCAATGGAGCAAGTACTAAAACTCGTACGGGATATTATCGATGAGGCTTTGATATTGAATAAGCACAATTATATCCCTGTCGATACCATATGTAACCGGATCTCTGCCCTTACCAACAGCCTAAGGATCCAAGCTAGGCGGCCACTACCATAGATGACATGGTTAATATGTACAATAAAGTAAATATGACGCACCAATAGTGGATACAAAAGAAACGATTACAATATGGCAATGGAAGTGTAGGGGGATCCGGCAAATTTATCCCGAACTACTCCATAGGATAGTTAATGGGCAAAAGAAACCGGATTTAGTGTGCCTTCAGGAGACTCTACTGAGCAAGCAGAAAAAAATCCCGCCAAAAATTCCCGGGTTCTCAAAAAATTACTGTAAACAAAGACCTCAAGGGAAAAAAGGTGGCGGACTGGCAATATATGTCAGCGATGCTCTCTCAAGTGAGTCTGTTGAGTGCCCACTGCCAAATCAGAGTACCTACCGGAATATAAAATAATTAAAATAAATAACGGAAATAAAGCATTAACTATAGCAAATATTTATGACCCAGGAGGGGACCAATACATCCAACCTGATACATATAAAATGATAGTGGATAAGCTAGGAGATAACTTGGTGATCTGTGGAGATTTTAATGCCCACAGTGAAGAATGGGGAGGATCACATGAGGATAGGAGAGGAGGGAATATTGAGAAGTGGGTCACAATGTCCAACCTAGTAATCTTAAACACTGGTACACGTACCAGGATAAACCCCGAAAACGGGACAATGTCAGCTATAGATCTCACCATATGCTCGCCAAAGATCGCGGAAATCGCAGACTGGGAGGTGGATCAATCAAGCACGCTAGGGAGTGACCACTTCCCAATAATAACCACAATCCACACTAAGATACATAAAAATCTTGGTGCACCTATCCCTAAATGGAGATTCAATAAGGCGGACTGGGGATCGTTCCGTTCTCTCTGCGAGGGTATTGCGGACGGTCAGCTGTATAACGAAAATATAGAAATCTTTAACGAAAATTTCGTTGAGGCGTTATCCTCAGCAGCTGAGCGGTGCATACCCAAAACGGGGGGACTGAGGAACGGCAAGACGTCCGTACCTTGGTGGAACGACGATTGTAAGCAAGCCATTGCAGAGAAAAAGAAAGCTTTAAAATAGATTTAAACACACCCAAAACTCTAATGATTTCATTGCTTACAAAGAAAAGGAACGCCAAGTGAAGAACACTGTATTCACGGCAAAACAACAATCGTGGAAGGCTCTCTGCTCAACACTAAATCTTAAGGCTAACTCGAAACAAGTCTGGGATAAAATCAAGAGAATTAGAGGGAAATCCTCTTTTTCGACCCCAAACCTGCCCGGGCTTATCACTGACAAAGAAAAAGCCGGGAAATTAGCCGCACACTTTGCCGGCATGAGCAGTAATGCCAACCACTCAGACAAATTTCACAAACACCGAAATAAAGTAGAGAAAGACCACCCCGAATTGTTCACTGACAGGGGCGATCATTCAAGCCCCTTAAACATCGACTTTACCATTCATGAATGGCGAAAGGCACTCAGAGGCAAAAAGACCACAGCCCCTGGCGAGGACACTCTGGTGTATGAAATATACAAAAATCTCCCTGAAAAAAAAGAACTGGTGATTTTGGATCTGCTGAATGCGATCTGGAGATTGGGAAAAATACCACAACGGTGGAAACAAGCGATAGTCATCGCAATCCCGAAACCTGGAAAGGATCTGGCAGATGTAAACTCATACAGGCCTATCTCGCTCACCAATAATATATGCAAGATCATGGAAACCATGATCAATAACAGGTTGAAATACCACCTGGAGAGCAAAAACTTGATATCCCACTTCCAGAGCGGGTTCCGTAACAATCGGTCCACATTGGGTCAATTGATGCGACTAGAATCTAGTGTCAGGCTAGCCTTTAATGCAAATAGAAAACATGATCGGAATTTGATTACAATATTTCTGGATCTAGAAAAGGCATATGATCTCATGTGGACCAAAGGATTGATATAAAAACTAAACAATTACGGAATTTCGGGCCGCATCCACAAGTGGATATCTAACTTTCTGACGGGTCGTAGCATTCAAACTAGGGTTGGAAACCAATATTCAGAATCATTTGACCTGGAGAACGGAACCCAACAGGGGAGTGTTCTGAGTCCAACCTTATTTAACATAATGGTAAACGACCTGGAAAAATCAGTCGACCCGTCCTGCCTTGACCTGTCGCAGTTCGCTGACGACAGCGGAATTTGGAAAGCAGGAGATCCCGCCAGCGAAGCTGTGGTCAGCCGACTGCAGGTGGGTTTGGATAGGATCGGTCAATGGGCCGACAGGTGGGGTTTTAAACTCTCCCCCAGGAAGACACTGGGTGTAATGTTTTCCCCTAAAACTAAAACTCGCAGGGAGCCACCAAAGCTATATCTAAATGGACGAGAAATAAAATTTGAAAAAGTAGTTAGGTTTCTGGGGATGATATTCGATGAGCACCTTACATGGAGCAACCACGTAACAGAGCTGGTAAGACGGTGTGGGCAAGATCTAAACCTCTTGAGGAACCTCAGAGGAACCGATTGGGGAACGGATAAGACCACACTTCTTACACTATATCGGACACTTATCAGATCCAAAATTGATAATGGGTGCCAGATGTACGCTTCGGCACACCCCAATTTACTTAAAAAGTTGGATAAGATCCAACACCGAGCTCTAGTTATCTACACCGGTGTTTTGGCAGCACTTCCAGAGACGAATGCAGAATCTTAACTGGGATAACCCCCCCCCCCCCAACCTAAGAAGGGAAGAATTTATCTTGCGGTATGCGGCTAGAATATCGATTCATGACAAGTCGCACCCCACAACAGTTATTAAAAAGAGATGCAATAAGCCCTTTAGACACAAAATGTGTATGAACCTCCCAGGAGGGAAAAAAAATCCATGAATTAAAAAAGGAACTAAACATTCCAAATATACAGGCTGAAATAACAAAATACCCTGATCCCGCCCCATGGACCGGCAACCCTCCAAAAATTAATCTAAATGCACTAAATTACGGTAATAAGCAAGAAAATCCAGAGGAAATAAGGACCAAAATCCTCTCTGAAATAGAAAATAGGTATGTGGGGTACATCCAAATCTATACGGATGGATCAAAATCCATTGACCCAAGACGTACTGCAGCAGCAGCCGTCATCCCATAGAAAAACATCACGCTGGGGGCGAGGCTACCAGATGACTGCTCCATTTATACAGTTGAATTTTGGGCTATAATCCAAGCAATTAAATGGATACAAGATAGCCAAACTCCCAAAGCAGTTATTGTTAGCGACTCCCTCAGTGTTCTGCAGACTCTGGAGTCCGGTAATTCTGCCAGCAGAGATAACATGACACGAGAAGTTTACTTCAGACTCAAAAACCTGGACCCCAAAAAACATACTGTAGAATTCATGTGGGTACCATCCCATATCAACATCCCTGAAAACGAAAGGGCAGATAAAGAAGCTAAAATCAAATTAATCGATCAAGACATCTCACAGTTAACTTACGGTGTCCAGGAGTTCTACAGTATGATTAGGCAAAAAATAGATCAATAATGGCCAAGGGAATAGGAAGATACGCAAAAAGGGCGTAAACTCTATAACTTTCAAAAGCAGATCTGCAGAAAAGTTATCACTCCAAATCTGGCAAAACCCTATGATACCAAAGTTATAGATAGGATTAAAACTTCAAAAACACTATTAGCCAGTAGCTTTGGAATAAACTGCCCACATTGTCCCATCCCTGAAACATTATGCCACATTTTTAACGAATGCCCCAAATATACCCAAGAAAGGGAAAAATTCCAGGAAAATCAGAAGAAACTAAATACCCCAGATAGCTATCCGGAGTTCCTTAAAATAGGAAATAAGAACATAAATTCGGTGTCCTCAAACATACTGGGATTCATTACCGACATTGCTAAGAGAGGGAAGATATAACCCTAGGTTAAGAAAGATCAATACAACAACAACAACAACAACAACAACAACAAAACACAACAAATAAAATTAAAAAATTAAATCAAATTATATTAATTTAACAATAAATTAAATTTATAAATCAAATTAAAAACTAATAAATTACTATGGCAAACCCGATCAGTCTAAGGCGGGAGAGGAGAGGCCCCGTACAAGGGGGTAATGGGTCGGTATGTCAGGACCGCTAGAAAGCTAGGGTGCCGTGGCACGCCGCAAAGGCGAGCCAATCCCCGCCCTATTATCCTTAACTGAAGAGACTCCACTCCCATAATGGGACTGAGCGGTATGCCAAAATAAAATACAAAAAGTAAAATTGGAAAATATGAATCAAATAAACTTTACCGGTAAAAGATTCAGACATAACATACATCATCTTAACTCTCAAACCAACTATATGTTATCCGATCCCGAACAAAATTAATTTAATAAATACTACGGCAATCCCAAAAGCCTAAGGCGCGAGAGGAGGGGCTCTTTCCACGGAGGAAGGGATTGGCAGGCCGGGACCATTAGGGACCCAGGTGCGCCGCAAAGGCGATCCAATCTCAGCCCACCTTGGGCTGGAGAATCTCCACTCTCATGGATATGACTTAGGGGCAAGCCAAACCTCAAACCTCAACTAACCTAACTAAAATTTTAAAAAAAAATTGATATTAAAGACACCAATTGCCACACACCGTTTCAACAATAATATTAACAACAAAAGCATGTAATTTAGCCACATACCATTTCAACAATAATATTAACAACAATAGCATGTAATTTAGCCACATACCATTTCAACAATAATATTAACAACAATAGCATGTAATTTAGCCACATACCATTTCAACAATAATATTAACAACAAAAGCATGTAATTTAGCCACACACCGTTACAACAATAATATTAACAACAAAAGCATGTAATTTAGCCACATACCATTTCAACAATAATATTAACAACAAAAGCATGTAATTTAGCCACATACCATTTCAACAATAATATTAACAACAAAAGCATGTAATTTAGCCACATACCATTTCAACAATAATATTAACAACAAAAGCATGTAATTTAGCCACATACCGTTACAACAATAATATTAACAACAAAAGCATGTAATTTAGCCACATACCGTTACAACAATAATATTAACAACAAAAGCATGTAATTTAGCCACATACCATTTCAACAATAATATTAACAACAAAAGCATGTAATTTAGCCACATACCATTTCAACAATAATATTAACAACAAAAGCATGTAATTTAGCCACATACCATTTCAACAATAATATTAACAACAAAAGCATGTAATTTAGCCACATACCGTTACAACAATAATATTAACAACAAAAGCATGTAATTTAGCCACATACCGTTACAACAATAATATTAACAACAAAAGCATGTAATTTAGCCACATACCGTTACAACAATAATATTAACAACAAAAGCATGTAATTTAGCCACATACCATTTAAACAATAATATTAACAACAATAGCATGTAATTTAGCCACATACCGTTACAACAATAATATTAACAACAAAAGCATGTAATTTAGCCACATACCATTTCAACAATAATATTAACAACAAAAGCATGTAATTTAGCCACATACCGTTACAACAATAATATTAACAACAAAAGCATGTAATTTAGCCACATACCGTTACAACAATAATATTAACAACAAAAGCATGTAATTTAGCCACATACCATTTCAACAATAATATTAACAACAATAGCATGTAATTTAGCCACATACCATTTCAACAATAATATTAACAACAATAGCATGTAATTTAGCCACATACCATTTCAACAATAATATTAACAACAAAAGCATGTAATTTAGCCACACACCGTTACAACAATAATATTAACAACAAAAGCATGTAATTTAGCCACATACCATTTCAACAATAATATTAACAACAAAAGCATGTAATTTAGCCACATACCATTTCAACAATAATATTAACAACAAAAGCATGTAATTTAGCCACATACCATTTCAACAATAATATTAACAACAAAAGCATGTAATTTAGCCACATACCGTTACAACAATAATATTAACAACAAAAGCATGTAATTTAGCCACATACCGTTACAACAATAATATTAACAACAAAAGCATGTAATTTAGCCACATACCATTTCAACAATAATATTAACAACAAAAGCATGTAATTTAGCCACATACCATTTCAACAATAATATTAACAACAAAAGCATGTAATTTAGCCACATACCATTTCAACAATAATATTAACAACAAAAGCATGTAATTTAGCCACATACCGTTACAACAATAATATTAACAACAAAAGCATGTAATTTAGCCACATACCGTTACAACAATAATATTAACAACAAAAGCATGTAATTTAGCCACATACCGTTACAACAATAATATTAACAACAAAAGCATGTAATTTAGCCACATACCATTTAAACAATAATATTAACAACAATAGCATGTAATTTAGCCACATACCGTTACAACAATAATATTAACAACAAAAGCATGTAATTTAGCCACATACCATTTCAACAATAATATTAACAACAAAAGCATGTAATTTAGCCACATACCGTTACAACAATAATATTAACAACAAAAGCATGTAATTTAGCCACATACCGTTACAACAATAATATTAACAACAAAAGCATGTAATTTAGCCACATACCATTTCAACAATAATATTAACAACAAAAGCATGTAATTTAGCCACATACCATTTCAACAATAATATTAACAACAAAAGCATGTAATTTAGCCACATACCATTTCAACAATAATATTAACAACAAAAGCATGTAATTTAGCCACATACCGTTACAACAATAATATTAACAACAAAAGCATGTAATTTAGCCACATACCGTTACAACAATAATATTAACAACAAAAGCATGTAATTTAGCCACATACCGTTACAACAATAATATTAACAACAAAAGCATGTAATTTAGCCACATACCGTTACAACAATAATATTAACAACAAAAGCATGTAATTTAGCCACATACCATTTCAACAATAATATTAACAACAATAGCATGTAATTTAGCCACATACCGTTACAACAATAATATTAACAACAAAAGCATGTAATTTAGCCACATACCATTTCAACAATAATATTAACAACAATAGCATGTAATTTAGCCACATACCGTTACAACAATAATATTAACAACAATAGCATGTAATTTAGCCACATACCGTTACAACAATAATATTAACAACAAAAGCATGTAATTTAGCCACATACCGTTACAACAATAATATTAACAACAAAAGCATGTAATTTAGCCACATACCATTTCAACAATAATATTAACAACAAAAGCATGTAATTTAGCCACATACCATTTCAACAATAATATTAACAACAAAAGCATGTAATTAAGCACATACCATTTCAACAATAATATTAACAACAAAAGCATGTAATTTAGCCACATACCATTTCAACAATAATATTAACAACAAAAGCATGTAATTTAGCCACATACCATTTCAACAATAATATTAACAACAAAAGCATGTAATTTAGCCACATACCATTTCAACAATAATATTAACAACAAAAGCATGTAATTTAACATAAGAGGACTGAGAGGCAAGCCAAAATAAAATACAAAAATAAAAATTGGAAAATATGAATCAAATAAAAATAGGATGGGTACCGATAAAATAACAACTATATCATCCTAACTATCAAACTAACCATACGTTCTCCAATCCCTAACTCACTAACCAACTATCCCATGGTGGAATAAAGACTGCCGAGCAGCCATTAGAGAAAGAGAGATAAAAAGACTCTACATCGATTCCAAAGAACAAAAGCATCCACAGACTTTACAAATTGCAATGAAAAAGAAAAGCAGCTAAAACCGTAATACTAGAAGGAAAACAAAAATCATGGAGAGACTACTGCTCAAAATTAGATTTTAACACTAAACCCAAGAAAGTATGGCAACAGTTTAAAAAAATGAGCGACAAAAGTAAGTCGACTACTCCCAACATACCTGGAAATAACAACAAGGCAGAGGTATTTGCACTATTTTTTCCCAGTACGAATAGCGATGCTAACCTTAATGACAATTTTAAAAAACATAAAAAAGAATTTGACGAACGTCATAACATTAACGTACCATTTGTCAAAGCCAAATGGACCAAAGCAAAATATCTAATACAGAGAGCGGTTCCGTAACAACCGTGGCACAATCGATCAACTAGACTGGAATCCGCTATTAAACTAGCTTTCGATCACATAAAGAAACAATCAAGATATGTCACACATCCATTTTTCTAGGCTTGGAGAAAGCATATGACCTGATGTGGACAAAAGGGCTGATCTATAAACTCAAACTCTACGGAATAACGGGGAATACGCACAAATGCATAGTAAATTTCCTATCTGATAGGAACATCCAAGTCAGAATGGGAAAAGAATACTCCGAACAATACCAACTTGAGAATGGCACGCCACAAGGAAGTGTTATCAGCCTGACACTATTTAACACCATGATCAACGATTTAGAAAAATATGTTGACCCAAAGGTATGATACTTGATGAAGAACTCATATGGGAAACCCACATCAAAGAGCTCCCAAAACGATGCAATCGAGATATCAACCTGCTCCGCAACTTTAGAGGCGCTAACTGGGGTGGGGGGGTGGGGGGGAGGGGGGGGGCGACCAGAAATGGCTCGTGACCCTGTACATGACACTGATACGAACCAAACTTGACCCTATACAGGACACTAATACGAGCCAAACTTGACCACGGCCGCCAAGTCTATGCTTCAACTAGCGCCGCATTACTCCGACAATTGGATATATAAGTGCTAAAAATACATCTACGCAGGAAATCCTCGTAATAATAAGAGAACCCCCGCTAGTCCTAAGGCGAAAGGAAATAATGCTCAGGTACCTCACCCGAGTATCAATACACGAGGCCAACAAACTTACGTCACAAGCCCTCAAAAAACGCAACAAGCCCTTCAGCAAAAAGATGAAGAATAAAATACCCAGCCGAAAGATCATGGCCGTTCTAAAGGTCGAACTTGGTATCCCTGAAATCACTCAGGAAAATATAAAATATTTCCCAGATACCCCATGGAATAGCCCCACGCCACAAATTAATTTTAGCCTTAAAGAAATAGGGTCCAAAAAGGATGACCCAATAAAACTAAGAGCAACATTACTTACTTACATTGAAAATAAGTATGGTGCCTTTACCTAGATCCAATCAGACGGGTCTAAAACAACAACAACAAAAAAAAAAAACCAAACAAAACAAAACAAACAAACAAACAAACAAACAATTTACAAAAATAAAAAAAAATTTAAAAAAAGAAACCTAATCCAAAAGACAGCGGCAGGAGTAATCATTTCACAACTAAATATATTGTTTGCAAGAAGACTACCGGACGCATGCGCAATCTACAATGCAGAGTTTATTTCACTGATAGCAGAGCTACAATTCTTCAGAAAAAACCCAATAAGTGAAGCGGTAATTCTGAGAGATTCGCACAGCGTCTTACATTCATTGGCATCCGACCAATCAAAAAGGAGACCAAATATGGTAAATGACGCCAGATATCTACTCAAACAAATAGGACAAGGTTATAAAAGTAGTCAAATTCGTATGGATCCCTTCCCACATCCTAATTCTGGGCAACGAAAAAAACGGACGCAGAGGCGAAAAACAACCTCAACGAACCCATGTTCAACAAAATCGCCTACAGCGTCACATAAATAAATAGCATCATTCGGAAAAAAATCAACTCAGAATGGCGGAAATTCTGGGACAAGTCGACCACAGGTAGAAACCTGCATAAACGACAGAACAAAGTAACTAGGAAAATAAAATACCCGACAATAAAAAATCCATACGACATGACTATAATAAATAGAATAAGAACAGGTAGAACCCTATTGGCAGGATGCGCAGGAACGTACATGAAAGTACAAGTACAAACTGTCCCCACTAGTCGACCCCGGAAACACTAGAACATGTGCTAAACATATGCCCCAAGTATGATAAAGACAGGACAGAACTCCAGACAACAAACACACATAGGGGAACAAAGCACATTTCCTGAGTTACTTGAGGCCAAAAACAAAAACTGGAGGAGTACATATAACAACATACTGTCATCTATAACTATAAAAGGGAAAAGAGGACAAATATAAATTACGCAAACCCGAGGGGGGGGGGGTTGTAATACCAGTCCTGCCACGGTGGGAACTGGTCCTTAAATAAGATACCAGCCCCCAGCCCCACGTAATGACGCTAAGGTTTCGCTTTGTCGAAGAGACAGACCAAAGGTCAGTCATGATGGGGAAAAATAAAAATAGATAACCCCAAAAAGTCGACAAAACTAAACATATAAGTTAGGAAAACCCGAGGCGGAAGGGGGCTGGTAATACCAGTCCCACATTGGTGTGAACTGGTCCTTAAATAAGATACCAGCCCCCCCCCCCAACACACACACACACACACACACACACACACACACACACCTAATGACCCTAAGGCTTCGCGTTGTCGAAGGGACAGACTAAAGCTCAGCGAACAGGGGGAAAAATAAAAATACATAATCCAATAAAATCGACACCACAACCATATTAGTTAGGAAAACCCGAGGGATAGGGGGCTGGTAACACCAGTCCCGCCACGGTGAGACCTGGCCTTTAAATAAGATACAAGCTCCCCTCCGACCCCACCCCCACCAGGGGGAAAAATAAAACAAATAAGCCAATAAAATCAACAACCTAACACAACCTAACCATAATGATCTTAACTGTTCGCCTTCTCGAAGAGAGAGAGAGAGAGAGAGAGAGAGAGAGAGAGAGAGAGAGAGAGAGAGAGAGAGAGAGAGAGAGAGAGAGAGACAGGGAGGATTAGCGACCAAGGGGACAGGAAAAACAACAAAAACCACACACACACACACAAAACTAAAACCCACTGGCATGTACAACAAAAATAGTAAAAAGAGGAAAAATATAACTCAGAAAAATCCGAGGGGACAATAAGCAATTCAAAAAAAAAAAAAAAAAAAAAAGATACAATATAGATCTTAAATTTTCGCCTTGTCAAAGAGACCGACCCTAACGTCAGCGAAAGGTGGTGGGTGGGGGTGGTGGAGGAGCTATAAGCTAATTTTTTTTTTACATTTAACAAATTTAAAATTTGAAATTGAAACAATTTTAACCCCAAAAAATATTTAAAAAGTAATAATAAAGCAAATGAGCAATCAGGCGAGGGTAACACAGAAAGCATGGGACAACAACGTAAGAAAAGGGACAGACGGAGGGCGCAGCAGGATTCGAAGCAAGAGCGGTAATAACGAAGATGAATACAGAAGAAGCAGGAGAAGACGTGAAACCATCAGAGCAGAACATAAAGAAGATACTGGAAAGGAAAAGAAAGAAAATCATCAGAGAAGAAAACGAGAAAAAGGCAGAAAATAAAGAAGAAAGCAGAAACAGAAGGAGAAATAACACCAAGAAAGAGGAAGACACAAAAGTCCTTCTTAGGACTAAAAGGAAAAGAAATTGCCCCCCCCCCCTCCAACCCCAAATCAAACAAAACCCAAAGCCCAAACCCCAACAGAGCTAGAAGTATAACATACATCTAGCATAAAGGAAAACACCCCCCTCACATACACACACAAACACCAATAACAACCTAGCTAGAAGTATAACATACATCTAGCATAAAGGAAAACACCCCCCTCACACACACACACACACACGCACACACGCACACACACACACACACACACACACACACACACACACACAACAATAACAACCTGGCTAGAAGTATAACATACATCTAGCATAAAGGAAAACACTCCCCCCCACACACACACACACAACAATAACAACCTAGCTAGAAGTATAACCTACATCTAGCATAAAGGAAAACACCCCCATCACACACACACACACACACACAAAACAATAACAACCTGGCTAGAAGTATAACATACATCTAGCATAAAGGAAAACACTCCACTCACACACACACACACACACACACACACACACACACACACACACACACACACACACACACCAATAACAACCTAGCTAGAAGTATAACCTACATCTAGCACAAAGGAACCCCCCCCACACACACACACACACACGCACAACAATAACAACCTAGCTAGAAGTATAACCTACATCTAGCACAAAGGAAACAACCCCAATCCGCAACAGTACCGAGACTATCCTTCTGAACGTAGTCAACGACCTTCTCTCTGCTTTGGATAGTGGAAAGATTACAGTCGTCACCTTCCTTGACTTGTCTGCAGCATTTGACACAATAGACCATGATATTACTCCAGTATGTATTTGGCATTTGACACAATAGACCATGATATTACTCCAGTTTGTATTTGGCATTTGACACAATAGACCATGATATTACTCCAGTTTGTATTTGACACAATCGACCATGCTATTACTCCAGTATGTATTTGACACAATAGACAATGATATTACTCCAGTATGTATTTGGCATTTGACACAATAGACCATGATATTACTCCAGTATGTATTTGACACAATAGACCATGATATTACTCCAGTATGTATTTGACACAATAGACCATGATATTACTCCAGTATGTATTTGTCATTCCCGGTACAGCCTTACTATGGTTCAAGACATACTTAGTCAGCAGGACAGAAATTGTGTCCGTAAATGGAAAACATTCCAGCCAAGTTGATCTATGTTTTTGTATTCCACAGGGTTCTGTTCTTGGACCCGTTTTCTTCATTCTATACACTCAGCCGCTCTAAAGTGTCATAGATCGTCATCCGGTGTCTCACTAATTGAACGCTGATGACACCAAAATATACAAATCTAGCCACCCAACTAAAGTTGATGCTACCATCCAAGGCGTTGAGAGGTTAATTTCCGATGTGAAGTCATGGATGACATGTAACAAGCTGCAGATGAATGATGATAAAACTGAAGCCATTCTGATTACAACATAAAGACTTTCTCATTCACATCCTTTACCTCAAACAATAAGTATCAGCAACACCAGTCAGTACGAAACCTAGATGTTACTCTCGACAGTACTCTCTCATTACACCAACATGTCATGAGCATATGCAAGGCTGCATATCTGGAGCTGTGATGCATCAACAACATTCGCAATTTTCTTTCTTTTTATGCGACTAAAACACTTGTGTGTTCCTTAGCACTTTCAAGACTAGACTATTGTAATGTACTTCTGTCTGGTTCGTTTCAGTATCTACTACAAAAACTTCGAAAACTTAAAAACACAGAAGCTCGAATCATCCTTAGAGTACCAAGAACCGAGCTCACATTCCCCCTGCTCTGTACCCTACATTGGCTGCCAATTTGATCCAGAATCAAACACAAACTGTGTTCTCTATTCTACATTTCGTTGAATGGCTCCAGTCCAAAATACCTATCTGACTTCATCCATGTGTATACCCCAGCAAAATACTTACGCTCATCTTCCGACAATCGTATTCTTATTATTCCCACTATCAAAGCCAAGTCGTACTGACAACGTTCTTTTCCATTCCAGGGCCCAGCTACGTGGAACAATTTGCCCATTGAACTTAGACACAAGGACACTGTGATCTCATTCAAGCTCTTAAAACTCATCTATTTCGAGTGCAATATCAGACTTAAAGACTTAATAATGTTTTTTTACCTTAATTATTTTCAGCGTTTTTTTTGTGTCTAATTTCATGGTGTTTGTTTTCGTAATCATGTCTTTATATATGTTTTTATGTGTTATCTAATATTGCAAAGCGCTTAGAGCTTCTAAAGATTAGGCACTGTACAAAGTGCTCATTATTATTATACACCTAGCAAAAATAGCACTACATAACATGGCACTCACGAAAAACACAGTGTTTAAAAATACCGCATAGCACACACGAAAAAAAAAGAACAGTACAGCACACACACCCCAACTCCACCCCCCACCAAATAAAAATACAATAAAATATATAACACACACAACACAAACATCATTATTTCACAGAGCTTTCATTCTGACCCAAGAAAGCCATCTTAAGGTGAAAACTATGACCCTGAAAAAAACCCAACCCTGATTAGCATACTGGTGAAATGCACTAACGGCGTCGCGGAAACCAAATTAAGATACAACAAATCATGCGGCTACCTTGAGCCAACCTCTTTGGTACCTTTTCGGAAAACAACAAGTACGCACAGTACACAAAAAGAAACAAACAAACAAGTAGGAAAAGTCACAACTCAGGATCATTTGATTCCGGAATGTGACTCCCGCATTTTTCGACGTTGGAATAGGGACCTCCCACAAAAATAGACAGCTGGGCATAGAGTTGACATAACGCAAGATAATAACAGCTGGAAGGCTGAAGGAGAAGGACAGATGGCTGGCTGGATGCTGAGAAGGCGTGTGACCCGGGGAGCTGTCGAGGTGGACTCCATGCAGTCCCCCCCCCCCCCACCTCTATGTGCGGCTGGCCTGGTGTCGGCCTTCTTGGCGCCCTTCTTCCTGAGGCTTGCTTGGGTGGCATTGGACAAAGTATACAATAATAAAAATTAAATAGTGCGCAAAAGCACACATCCTAAAAGGTCGTACATGTCTTCGGACGATAAATGATGTTAATCCAAAAAGCAGCAGCAGCGCATACTCTGCAGATGCAGTACCAAACGTTTGCACTCTGTAAAGTGTGAGCGCGAGAGAGATCTAGAGGGATGGCCTCATCAACCAGAAGATGTCGGTTTGAATTAACACCGACATAATGTCTTTTTTCCCCCACAAACCTTATTGAAAGAAAAAATAGCATACAAAAAATAGCTTTAAGATCCACAAGAGTCACAGTAGCGCTTGCTTTAGTTGGCTATCTGGCAGGTCATATGAGAATATACAAGAAAAAAAACCACTCCTTGGTTCTCATAAACCTGTTTGACCACAGGTAGTACGTATGGATTGGTTATAATGGTACTTTCTACGTGGCAATCCTTGGTCTTGTACTAAATGGCGGTATATTCTATCCATATAGCACTTGTTCACCTGTTGACCGTGGCAATCCTTGGTCTTGTACTAAATATGGGAGAATTCCAAGAACAGAGTTTTGTACGGCGAAAATAACTGGGGATGGGATATTTTGAAAATTAGCGGCCATTTCTAATAGTTGTTGTGTTTGTTTGACCTGGTTCATTGTCATAACTCTACATTCTTGTTAAAACTGTCTTGTCTGCGTAAACATGGTGAGACGTATGGTATCACTTATTTGACTGCGAAGGCGGCGTTGTCAGTGTTTTGTGAAAAAGTTTTGTAAGTCAATGCAAAGTCTCAGGTGAGACAGGTCAGGTCTTCCGGGGGACACCTGTCGTCTCAAGAATGTACCAACTGCGAAAGTATAAAATGATTACTCTGGTTATAGATGACGCACGAAAAAATAAACTCTTTTTGACCATCAAAATTAAACATCTTTAAATCTGAATTTTGCTTGAATTTAAATTTTTTAGACAAATAAAGAACACTCCAGATTAAAAAGATTTGCGATGATTTTCAATTTTGACTATGTTAATTAAAACTTTGCGAAGGAAAAGTAAATCAGCTACCTTTAAGTTATCAACAAGTGAATTTTAGCTCGCCGGAAGTGCAGCAGAGCTTATGTTATACCCCCTATGTCGTATGCAATGGCGGCATTGACGTTAACGTTAATAAGTGTACACTTTTTACGTTTGGGTAAGGTTCTCGTGTACTATTATTTATACATTCATGAAACATTATATGTGCATACATTCTGAAGAGTACTACAAGACCATACAAAAGCAGGTCACTGCGACGTACTTTTCACGCCTATTTGACTATGTACATCTGCATGATTAGGTCAGTTTCTGTGTCACTGTTGCTTGTAGTCATGAACTTGGATACTATATTTACGTGCAGAGGAGTACAATACCACGATACCAAAAAATGACCAGTTGACCAACATTTTGTATGTCCACCACCTCACTTGCCTTCATCATCAGTTAATATTGATCATTGTGGACTTTAGTAAAGGCCGATTTCCTGTATGTACTTAATATTTGCAGGCGCGTTTTGCTGTCTAGACAGCTCCTTTATCTGTTAAAATATTCCCTATCAAAGAGCGGCAATTAGAAATAGGAATATTTCAGTATTCTACACTTGATAAATATATAACCCATCGAATTCATCACGTAAAAATGGTGGATGTGTGTGCCTGTAGAAAAAGCGTGCTTATGGCGGAATACTTTCTCATTACGGAACAAAGTTTTCTCCCTAAAGGTTCGGGCGTAAAAATGTATTTTCAATTGACATTTAACCTTTTTTAAGATTGCACTCGGATAGTAACCACCTTTTCCATCTGTCTGTTTGTCCGTCCATTCACATCTTGTAACCACATTTGGTCTGCAACCCTTACACACAAATGTCATTTAGTAAGTGAATGGTCAGTTACATGTAGATGTTCCTTTTAAAGATTTCGTCTTTTTAGGTTCAATTTTGACGGAGATAGTATTTGAGACTTCTCGAGATGGTATTATATATATATATATATATATATATATATATATATATATATATATATATATATATATATATATACACACACACACACACACACACACCAACTCACTCGTGTAGGGAAGGAAAAGACAAACTAAAAATTACAATTTTTATTAACAAAAAAATAATGTAGGGCTACGACAGCACTCGAATCCAATTTTTTTTTGCGTGTATATTATTTTTTTACCCCACTCGTGTTGGGATAAGACAACACTAAAATAAAAATAAAAATAAAAATAAAACATTCCTAGCGAGTATAATATTTTTTTACAACACACTCGTGTACGGATATGACAACATTGTTGTTGTTGTTGTTGTTGCTGTTTTTTTTTAAGTAACCCACTGGTGTAGGTACGGTGGCTTACTACCGCCACCAAGAGAAAAATATTTTCATTTTTTTCGAAAAGTACGTGATATGAAAGCATGAAAATCTCTACCTATGTCTTACCATGATAATACCAGGGAGACAATAACATAGGTTTTACTCTGTAAAGAAGTCAGTGTACGTAACATGGTATAAAAGTGTATGCTTTTAAGAGAGAGAGACAGAGACAGAGACAGAGAAAGAGAGAGAGAGAAAGAGAGACTTGGGAGTTGGTAGACAGTTGCTAACCACTACAACGAACGCCCCATATTCACAACTCAAAACAGAGAAGCAATACATGCTTCTATGATATTTACTGTCAAGTGAACACGTTGTTTCGTGACAGGTACGAACGGTACTTACTTTTGTCTTAATTTTGAGCTACAAAATCAACTAGACTTTCATTGTCAGAAGGAAGCTGAAAAGTCAGAGAAATGGCAGGAAATTATGAAGTACACTAACTTTTCTTTACCCGAATTCCCAGACAGCCATTTTGCTAATCCGTCGAACAATTGTGATATAGCGCAAGCCTGTGGAAGTACGCTATAAATTGTTTTAAATAAATACAAAGTTAAAAGTCCATAATATCGTTTCGATTCTTACAGCCTCTTATGCTCGAATCTTTTGCATAATTTTCACAAAATAAATCAAAATAAATTCACTATCTGTTCACGTATGTATGTAATGGAAAAATATAAATGATCCGATGAAATATGCACAATTTGATTCCAAGCAGCAAACACAAGTTCATAAGAAAGGAAAATACAAAGAATGTTTATATTTGTACACTGAATTTCTAACTATGTGCTAATCAATTGAGCACTACTGGCGGTATATTCTATCCATATATCACTTGTTCACCTGTAGTAAACAACTTCGGAAGAAATTAGAACGTACTAGTGTCTAGTGTGAACTTTATCAAGGACATCATTTCGGTACAGAGATTAGAGATTGTTTTATGACGACAATGATCAATCTCAACAGCTCTCTCTCTCTCTCTCTCTCTCTCTCTCTCTCTCTCTCTCTCTCTCTCTCTCTCTCTCAGACACATGTAAACGTACACACATACCTACCGTACATGCATACATCACGTATATATGGATGTATGTATGTATGTTTATCTGAGAGAGAGAGAGAGAGAGTTGTATAGACTGGAGATCGATCGCAGTCAGCATAAACTCCTCTGCCTAAAGTCGAGTAGTTCGTATTCAGAACTGAGAATACAAGTATTTATGAAAGACACTGTCAGTTATGTTCCTTTGTTTTAAAAAAAGCGCGAACAACAATTTATTTTGTAATTTCTTTTTAGCCATACATACACACCGCTAACTTACAATTCAGTTCTCAAAGGGAGAGATGCAAACTGGAATGGTCCAGCTCGCATTCGTGTATTTCTTTCTTTCTTTGTTTCTTTCTTTCTTTCAAATCATAATGGCGTAATCAGTTATAGAGTAACAATTATGGCAGTTATATTAATATCCTGATCTGCTTTAAAGTTATTGAACTCTATACGTACATCCCAAATGTGTTATTCTCCGACGTCTAAAATTGAACTCTATACGTACATCCCAAATGTGTTATTCTCCGACGTCTAAAATTGAACTCTATACGTACATCCCAAATGTGTTATTCTCCGACGTCTAAAATTGAACTCTATACGTACATCCCAAATGTGTTATTCTCCGACGTCTAAAATTGAACTCTATACGTACATCCCAAATGTGTTATTCTCCGACGTCTAAAATTGAACTCTATACGTACATCCCAAATGTGTTTTAAACAGCATTGTTTGCATTTTTTCCGCCATGATCACAAACAACATAAGTATTATACATATATACTATCAGAATAAAGTGTTATTTTTATTCAATATTTGGCCTTTCTTCATTTTAAAGAAATTCGAAACAACTCTTTACGATGGGGGGGGGGGGGGGGGCTGTGTACAGAGTTACGGCAAGCTGTATATATTTATCTTACTTGGGGGAAAAAGATAAATGATCCAATGAAATATGCACAATTTAATTCCAAACAACAAGCATAAGTTCATACTAAAAGAAAATACAAAGAATTTCTAAACATGTGCGCTAATAGCGGTACACTCTGTGAACAACAGCACTTGATCACCTGTAAGACATAACATGGGATGGAATTCTACGCAACAGGCCTTGATCACCTGTAAGACATAACATGGGATGGAATTCCAGGCCATACTGTGTACTTTATCAAGGACCTGGGCCGCGGTAGGTTTTGTTTACATAGATTGTCGATTTCAGGACTCGACCTGAAAAGGGTGTCATTTATTTCACACGCGGCCACTGACATGAAAAAATAATTATACATCCAAGTAATTAACCACGAAACTTGCATGACTTTCCCACATGAAACTTGAGTCCAATAATGATTTCAAGTAAAACAATGAACGGAGCATTTAATTCAAAGTCGGATAAAATCTCTCTCTCTCTCTCTCTCTCTCTCTCTCTCTCTCTCTCTCTCTCTCTCTCTCTCTCTCCTTGTTGCGAATGAAACTCATGGTATATTTAAAAAAAATAATATGTGGGAATAAAATGTCATCGAAACAATATTACATGAATGCGTTCATACATGTACGAGGGATATTTGAAAGTTCTAAATATTTTGTTATAACTTTTTTGTTTCTTTGAACCCGATCGATAGACAAAAAAGTTCTTAAAAATGATATGCAGCTGCACGTACATAACGCCAAACGCCTGCAGATATATGCATGTAACGTAACGTAGGTAAATGACAATGACGAAAACAAATGTCTGAGAAGGAGAACAATTCTGATACTGAGCAAAGAACATACTGTAAAATCAAAGCATTCTTAGGGTACTCTCCCACTGGTATCAAGGCCGACTTGGATAAAGTTTACGGATGCAATATTTTGTCATATCCTACAATTGTGAATTGGTTTCATCGTTTTAAAGATGATCGCGAATCCATAGAAGATGACCCACGTTCTGGAAGACCGTTATCTGCGATTGGTGAGCGAGAATCACTTGTTGTGAAGGGGGCAAGTGATGAAGATGCTTGATACACACTGGAAGATATTTCTATTATCAAGGCCATTAATTCGTTAGCTGTTTTTAATATACTGAAGAATCATTTGAAGCTCCAAAAGACTTATACAAGATAGATCTCACGTGTGTTGACGACTCAAAAACAGACCCGGGGTTAGATCGCCCAACACCAACTCGCCAAATATGAAATTAATGACCAGAGACGTTTGATTATGATTGCCAAAGGTGATGACACATGGATTTACTTTTTTTGAACCCGACTCAAGAGACTCTTATAAAGTTTGGATCTGATAAAATGAGCAGAGACCACACAAGATTTTTTTTCAATACAAAAGGCATGGTCGTCCAGGTACCTGTTCCTTATTCTACTCGTGTCCCTGGGCATTTGTATGCCTCCAAAGTGTTGCTAAAAGTTGTGGAACACTACCGAACCAACCGTCCGCGCACTGGTATCCGAGGTATCCATCTACTCCATGACAAAGCATCGGCACATAAATCCGCCGTCGTGACATACTTCTTGAGGGAACACATCATCCTGTCTTTGCCACATTCTCCATACAGCTCTGATTTAGCTGTAGGTAATATTTTTGTGGCTGAATTCCGTTATTAAAGATTTGCTGACGGGCAGCAAATTTGAAAAAAAACCCCGTGCGGTTAGAAGCGCAATTTTGCAGTGTATGGACAACATACCCAAAAATGAATACAAAATGGCATTTAATAACTGTATAATTAGACTGAAAAAGTGTGTAGATGTGCATGGGGAGTACTTTGGGGGATGTACTGTTCACTAATAAAGATCTTTGTTGTCCAGTGCACTAATATTCAGAACATTTTAAATACTCCTAGAACCTCTAACATTGATGCTTAGGCCTACATAGAGAAATGCGTCATATATCAGGCCTATTTGTAAGCCACTGCTTACAAAACATTTTGTCCGATAGCCAGTACTTTAAAAACAAATTAATAGTAAATATACACAGAATGATTTGTCGTGCACGCTGGTCTTGTGTCTGTCTGTCTGTCTGTATCTCTCTCCTAGGCATGAATTCAACCTCCAGTTTACAAAACAAACACAAATCTAAGCAGTAATTATGATAATTTAGCTTTTATATATCTAAACTTAATCGGCATTATCTGGCTAGGATTGTGCTGGTGTGAAACAATGAAACATCCTTGTTAACAGTATGACACTATTTTTCAATCCGCTTCATCGATAAAGCTTATATAATACAATATATTTTGGTTTACACAACTACTCACATAACACTGTCTTCCAAAATACAGTGCTGTTTAATACTGTTGTCAATAAATTGCAGTCAAAATACGCGTTAGATATTGTATTCGACAACTATGCACAAAGATTCTATTTTTCCACTCCACTCCACCTCAGTCTCTCTCTGTCTCTCTTGTGAATGATCTGAAATTCCTATTTTTAAAAATCCCTTACCAATATATTTCCAGCCTGGCCCAATGTCCCAATGTACGTATATGTCCCAATGTACGTATATGTCCGCAAAGTACGGATTTTAGTTACGACTGCTGATAATAAGATGGATAATCAAAAAGCACGGAGTTTTCTCTTTTTCAAAATAGCATCGATAAACGTGCCATTTCTTTCAAAATCCGGCATTCACTGCTTTGTTTTTCTACAATAACCCTTGTAACTGAAAATAGATTACTGAAAAACTACAAATAAACAACATGAAACTGAGATTCCATGGCGGTTTTTTATTATTATTATTATTATTATTATTATTATTATTATTATTATTATTAAAAATCCAATATTGAATTTCCTTAAATGCTGATTTCTTGCTAAATCTTTGTTCATACTGTTTTCCCTCGATGTTCCGCCTGAGCACGTCCACTCCTTTTACCCTAATTCTTTTAATCATAGTCGTTCCCCTTACCCTGAATTTTAAAGAATTTTATTTAACATTTTTTTATTGACATCATCAACTATATTAAACAGTTTCCTTTTAATGTAGCATTCTCTCTCTCTCTCCCCCTCTATCTCTTTCACACACACACACACACACACACACACACACACACACACACACACACACACACACACTTATACACATACATTCACCACTGAAAAGACTTATTAAAATAATTGTTATTTAAAACAGACTGCTTCACATTTGTGGCCTGATAAATATGCAAACTATTTACAATTGCTGTATCCTTGATGTTCCAGACACAGCATTAATGATTGTGGTCTTACACGCGCTGTAATGTTGACGAAGTTTCAAAACAGGAAAAAGCTATTAAAGCAACATGTCTCTATTACGTGAATATTGTATGAAAATATGTAACAGGAAAGTCAACCTGATCATAGTTTGTATTTTTTTAAAGGTCAGCTCGTTTTCTTGCATGTGTACTGTTATACAACAGTCGGCATAGTGTCCTAATATCTTCACATTGACGTCGGACAGAATTTACTTTGAAAATATTTAGAATGTAAAATAATGTTTATAAAAAAGGAATATATTTTTTAATCTTGCTTTTTTTCTTGTTCATTATCTATCAATCTTACAATCATATTACGGTTCAAAGGACACGGAGATACGGTCATTAAATTAAATAGCGTATACAAATGACTATATTTGTTTAATAATAATAATAATTGATTAATGGAAAGTTTGGAAATTGTTACATTATCTACTTCAAAATTAAAGAAGAAAAGCGATGTCATCTTCATATTCTCGTGATTTTAGGTTAAAACTGCCTGTCGCGTCATAGAACGACGATTTTTTTCATGCTCGAAACAGGTTTTTATTCATATGTAATTCCAATTACATCAGTCATAATTGCGATAAAATAAGCAATATATGCGAAAGATATTATCAAAAACATTATTGGCACTATAGGCCTAATGGAACCTTTAACATAAGGATGCCATTATGGACATTATGGGAATTAAACATTGGATCTGCATGGGCTTCATGGAACTTTGAATATTAGGATGGCACTATGTGTTTTATGAGAATTGAACATTGGGTCTGCATGGTCCTTTTTGAATTTTAAACATTAGAATGTCACTTTGGACCCTTTGAGAATGTAACACTTTCTTAAGAACAAACACTTCTACATACAAACAAATTGATGAGGGAAGGTAGGGAATAGGTAATGGTTGCTAACACATAGTCATACAATCTTATTGACCAATACTAACCCTTACTGACGAATACTCAATCTTACTGACCAAAACTTAAAAACACACATACAAACTTATGTGTAAGGGGGATGTTAAGTATTGGGTAGAGTCACGAGGACTAACACGTATTCTTAAAGCCAAAGATCCACACGTGCAAAGAAACAGATGAAGAAAAGGGGAATTATGCAATTGTATCTAACACAGCTATTTACTATCCAATATGTCATACATACAAAGGGAGGGAGTCGTTCATATACGAGTGGTATTTGAAAAATTCTAAATATTAGTGCGCTGTAAAACAACGTTCTTTATTAGTGAACAGTACGTCCATGCATCGCCTCAGAGTACTCCATATGCACCTCTGCACACTTTCTCAGTCTGATTATCCAATTATTAAATGCTATTTTTTATTTACTTTTGGTATGTGTTCATACACTGGAAAACAACACGTCTAACCACGTTGTGGCTTTCAAATTGTCTGCCCCTCAGCGAATCTTTAATAAAAGGATTCAGCCAAAAATCACTTAAAGCTAAATCAGAGCTGTATGGAGGATGTGGCAAAGATTGGATCCTGTGCTTCTTCAGGAAGTCTGTTACGACCGGTGCGTTGTCATGGAGTAGATGGATATCTCAGGTGGTTCGGTAGTGTGTTACAACTTTTAGCAACACTCTTGGAGGCATAAAAATGTCTAGTGACACTAGCAGAGTCAGGCACGGGTACCCTGATGACTAGGTCTTTTGTATCGAAATATAATGCGTATAAAACTCTCTTGACAGTCCTATTACGTCGAGCGATTTTTGATCTCTGCTCATTTTCTCCGATCCAAATTATATTATTTTCTCTTCAGTCGGGTTCAGAAAAGTAAATCCATGTTTCATCACCTGTGACAATCTCAATCAAACGTTTCTGGTAGTCAATCTACGAACAAGGTGACTTGCAGCAAGTATCGAACGACAGCGTACACTTACACAGTCAACTTTACAGATTTTAAGTCAGAGGTCCCCGCAGAGAAATATTATTATTTCGGACTTGGTTGAATCTATGTTGATCGATTTGAAACGATAGAGACGGGCTGAAGATCAAGATCGTTTGCGACTTTGTATCACCTATGAGAGTTTGAAATCTCCCGTATGGATCAAATTTAGCAGACCTGCAGAATTAACACCTTCCAAGATCATTGACAAAATTCAACACGTGCAACAATCTAATGTTCGACATCACCAATAGAAAAGCCAACGTGTATATAACTCACGTTTCACCTCCTTCACGCAGTGGACGAGGATGTGGCAAAGAGTTATCCGTGGATAAACTCCCCACCCTCAAAGGAAGTATAGTGAAGATTGACAACGACCAAGATAGCATGTGTTTAGCGCGTGCTATCGTGGTAGCTAGAGTTTGATCAGAGAAAAACGATGCACTATACTGGACGTGATTACGGGGGAGGATTAGAAAATCGTACAATCCCAAAATAACGAAAACAAGCAGTCACTTTTGGGAATCTCATAAGAGACTGTGTATGGACCGCATGAACTGCAAAAATTTCAAGAAGTGTTGCTAACTTAGCCACTCGCTATACTTTGAAAGTTTGATACGTGGAAATCTGTTTCGAGGACCTAATTTTACAGACGGAATATTTATTCACATGTAGCATCACCAAAATCATTTTGACCCTATTACCAATATCAGAATGTTTATCGGATGCAGTTACTATTGTGATAAATGAAACAAAGGAGTCAACAATTGAGAGCAGCATTTATATTGAGGATAACGATGTCGTTGCTGTTTGGCCTCGAATCCTTGTTTTCCCGAGCAAAAAAAGAATGATTCCGTGTTCCACATGCAGATGCCAATTTCTGAGTCAAGCTTGTTACAATTAACTTAAATGAAACCGTTACTGGAGTGTGTTCACAATGAGGTAAGACTGTTTGATCCAATTGATTCACACGTTCGTCCAGGACAGAAATGATGTCCTATTTGTCATCACGTTGTCGATTGCGATCATCAGTATTGCATTTACGAATAAGACCAATTAATGGATAACCAGAACCAGAAGAAAAAGAAACGGGACCATCCAGTAGAATTTATCTTTCTTTATTTTGAATGTTCAGAAGACACTGTCGTTCACATCTCTGGCTTTTGTGTGGCCTATCGAGCTTGTAATGAGTGTCTTGTGGAACCTTTCTTATGGCACCATCGGAACTGTAGCGAGATGGGGGAGAACGAAAAGAAAGATATTTCGTGGACCCGACTCTCAAATGACAATGAATGAAGATAAAATAATTTTGCATGAAAATACGGTTCTAAGATTCCATGAGTTACTTAGCTATTCCTTTGATTAAGATGCCGAAAACGTTTTGAATGACTGAAATGGATAAAGGCAATTGTCCTCATTATGTTAACACTGAGGAAAATCAACACATCGTGCTATCCATTTTGCCCGTTGCACAATACTATGACCCCAATAATATGCGAGCGGAGCAACGGTGGGTGTTGTATACATGGTACCAGACACTCTTCTGGCCCTTTTGATTTTCATTAAGAAACGTTCCACTATTGTAAGTCTGATGTGAACAAACTTCCGACATTTGTTTGTCGATCACAGTGGTCTCAATCCTTCGAAGACAGCCTCTACCATTGCCAAAGTTTGTGGATTGGTGTGCTGAAAGAATTTATTATTGGAGAACACGTTAGCTGTTTTACCGCTCTAAATCTATTAATTGGTGAGCCGTAGATATCGGGAAAGGTTTTGCGTTGGTCACACTACCACCTTTGTGGAATTGAAGACACGTGGATGCAACATACCAGAAACAGTGGAGAAAAGAAGACTGGTCCTTACTCCGTCGAAGGCTTTGGTTTAGAAAAACCCGTGTATCATGTGCCAATTTCATGTATGTCTACGTCACGGCTGTGACAGGTGTTATCCCAACCGAGAACTAAAAACTAGGTTTGCCATGGAAGATCTGTACGAAAGAACTCACTAACCACCAAAACTTAGAAGCCCAGGGATACCGCGTGTTGGCAATGTAGGAGCACGAATATGACCGACTTCTGAAAACGGACCTAGAATTTTGACGCGTCACCGAAGACTACGATGTCGTAAAAATCGAACGTTCGGATCCTCGCAACAGTAAAACGTTTGAAGTATGGACTAATGCTACACGCCTGTTGTCCCATGGAGACGAATCTCAAGGAGAACAAATCATGTATATCAACGTGGGTTCGTTCTACCCATAGTTCTGTTAGTATTCTCAATTCCCGACGGATCACCCTGAAATTTTGACAGAACACATTGATGTGGAACACATTCTTCAATACGAAGGTCTAATCAAATGTAAAGTTCTTCCACCTACGGACTTGTACCATCCCGTGTCACCTCATCATCGCAACGGAAAACTCGTGTCTCTATTATGTTCATGTGTCCTGAAACTTGTAATCAACACGAACCAACATTTTTTCGGGATATGTCAACGAGTTTCTCAAATTGAGACAAGAAGCCAGCGGTTATCATAAGTTTTGTCACACAAAAGAAGAGAAAGAAAGATTTAAGCGACTGTACCAATTCATGGAGGAAATTGAACTGGAACACGTGGAGCTCAACGAAAGAAGACTCGCTTTTGTTACACTCAGTTGTTTGTGGTAAAAACTAGCTCATCGTCCGTCCGATGGTGCTTAACACGGAATACTTGACACATTCAAGTCAATACCTTCAGTTGATAAAGGATCAAAGAAAACTTGTAAAACACATCGAAATCGTACGAGAAAATTTAATTGTGGTCATTTGCGAAGAGTCGATCGAGTTTGTCTAACCCTACGAGTTTGCCAACGTAATTATCGCTAGTTATGTGACAGTCAACGTCCGTTTGAAGTTGTTCTCAGTTCTAGAATCTCTATAGGACCGCGTACTTTACTTTAACACAGACTGATATACGTACATCGATCGACCTGGATGCTACCACTCCAGCATCGAAGACAAATGTTTAGGATTGTGGACCGACGAACATCCCAAATATAACATTCTCGGTTTTGCCAGTAGCTGACGCAAGTCGATTGAACACGTTCAAAGAGAAATGGACGAAATATCTGGAAGGACCCACTCCCAAAGTTATAGCTAGAGCAGGATTTGTGTACGAAGGGAGAAGGAGAAAAAGTACAATGTTTCAGTTGTGGCTAGAAACTCTACGAATAGAAACATAATGATACGGCTTACCACGAACATGACAACACGGCGTCCCCGATGTCACTACCAATACTTGGTCGGTCCATACAATGTCTAAAGAATCTTATTCTTGACATGACACCAACGACAAAAATATGGATGATTATTGGTATCTCCATACTATAACAAGACTGGTGGAGGACAGAGGTAGTCTAGTGATCTTAGAGATCTTTTCGTGCGCACTTAGAAGAACTCATTCAGAATCTACTTTGAAGTTGCGAGAACACACTTACAACACTTTTGTATGGATTCAGGTGCAACGCAAAGAACAACTTCATTTTAAACGTCATATATTTTTTAATCATTAGTATCTGAATGTTATAAGAAGGCTGATTACCTTGAAAATGTTGACACCAATAATACAATACTCGGCTATATCATGCCTAGGAAATGGGTGAAAAGTGCCTTTCCCAAGAACACATTGAGGCAGCCTACCTGAGCTGACCTAGGTGGGCCCTCAACCCGCTGCTCTTGAATTACGAATCTGATGTTCTACACAGTGAGCTACAGAAATAGAATGCACGGCAGGGTTCTTGCTTGAAAATAATCTGTAACATACAATTTTATTAGTTATATGATTTACTCAGAACGTTTATGCATTTCTTTAACTTGATGAGTACGACATATGCCAGCACAGGAAATAAAATATGTAAAGTTAACAGACCCGACGAGTCCATTTTGGAAAACTATCGTGACAGAGTAAACGAAAGAGAAAACGATTGAGAAGCTCGATGAAACCAGCCTTGCGGTAAACCAATTTTGAAAGTATATCACATTGGAGTGTTTTTACTTGTTAATAAAAGATTTTTTTTCTATCCGTAAAAGTGTGCATGCTATTCTTATCCATACTTAAAAAAATAAAAAAATAAAAAACAAGAAAACAAATCAAGACACTTACTTTTCTTCTCTTTTTTTTTTGTTTATATATATACTCTCGTGAATAAGAATCATGATGAAATTTTCAAAACACATCACGAAAGTCAAATTTTCGTTCATGATTATGTCACAGAGTAAATGATGAAATGGTTCTTTGCGTTTCACTTGAATCTGTACAAAATCTCTGTAAATGCGTTCTCGCAGCTCAGGAGGTAAACTACGAATTATCTTCTTTTGATGGTCTGATTAACGTACAATTTTGCGAGGATCCCCCGTTTTGACACGAAAGTCTTGATCTTTATCTAATTTTAATTACACATTTTGTATTTGCTAACCTGTGAAATTTTGCATCACCCAGTTTATAGAACGCGATGATTACACTGTATCAAAAAAAAAAAAATTGGAGTAAGATTTGGTGTACTTATATTATCAAAGTAGGGAGTTCCAGCGAAGGGTAGGAGTGCTTATACACACCATACCCACAAACATACTTATATATTATCACACAAGCAAGAGTAGGAGTGCTTACACACACCATACCCACAAACATACTTATATATTATCACACAAGCAAGAGTAGGAGTGCTTACACACACCATACCTACAAACATACTTATATAACATCACAGTTATGCAGTTAGTCCATCGGTTTAACATGTGTGGGCCTGTATGATGTATAACGGAAATTTAACATTTACGCCTTTAGACCATAAGTTTAATATGTGTGGACCTGTATGGGTATAACGGGAATTTAACATTACGCCGCTAATCCATAGGTTTGACATGTGTGGGACTATATGGAGTCAAATGGGTTAACATATATGTCTCTCTGTAGGGTCTGTAGGGTCTAACGGGAAATGTAAGGTTAAAAATATCTATAGGTTTAAGATGTGTAGATCTCTATAAGGTCAAACGAGAATTTGACATTACGCCTGCATGTAGAAAAACGTATAGGATCAAACGGGAAATGTAATGTTAAAAATGTCCATAGGTTTGTCATGTGTGGATCGATATGGCATCTAACGAGCATTACGCCTTTAGCCCATAGGTTTAACATTATGGTTCTATATGGAAACAAGGGAAAACGTGTCCATATGTTTCAAATACACTTTGACTGTCCATTACCCAGTGATCTAATATCCAGCACCCAGTGATCTACTATTCAACACCAGCATTATACCATCAACTCGCCGTTTGGAGTGACCATCACCAAGTTATCTACTATCTAACACCCAGTTATGTACTATCTAGCATCCAGTTATCTACTATCTAATACACAGTTATCAACTATCCAGCACCTAGTGATCTACTATCCAACACCCACACCATACCATTAATATGCCGTTGGAGATGTTATGCTACTGCAAAAGTAAAAATCAGTTTTTTTCACTAAAATGTGTGCTACTGCAACAGTAAAAGTCAGTTTTTTCGACTAAAATTGTGATACTGCAACAGTAAAAGTCAGTTTTTTCGACTAAAATTGTGATACTGCAACAGTAAAAGTCAGTTTTTTCGACTAAAATTGTGATACTGCAACAGTAAAAGTCAGTTTTTCGACTAAAATTGTGATACTACAATAGTAAAAGTCGGTGTTTTCCCCACTAAAATTGTGATACTGCAATAGTAAAAGTCAGTTTTTTCCGACTAAAATTGTGTTACTGCAACAGTAAAAGTCAGTTTTTCGACTAAAATTGTGATACTACAATAGTAAAAGTCAGTTTTTTCCGACTAAAATTGTGATACTGCAATAGTAAAAGTCAGTTTTTTCCGACTAAAATTGTGATACTGCAACAGTAAAAGTCTGTTTTTTCCGACTAAAATTGTGATACTGCAACAGTAAAAGTCAGTTTTTTCCGACTAAAATTGAGATACTGCAACAGTAAAAGTCAGTTTTTTCGACTAAAATTGTGATACTGCAACAGTAAAAGTCAGTTTTTTCGACTAAAATTGTGATACTACAATAGTAAAAGTCGGTTTTTTCCCTACTAAAATTGTGATACTGCAACAGTAAAAGTCAGTTTTTTCGACTAAAATTGTGATACTGCAATAGTAAAAGTCAGTTTTTTCGACTAAAATTGTGATACTGCAACAGTAAAAGTCAGTTATTTCCGACTTAAATTGTGATACTGCAACAGTAAAAGTCAGTTTTTTCCGACTAAAATTGTGATACTGCAACAGTAAAAATCAGTTTTTTCGACTAAAATTGTGATACTGCAACAGTAAAAGTCAGTTTTTCGACTAAAATTGTGATACTACAATAGTAAAAGTCGGTGTTTTCCCCACTAAAATTGTGATACTGCAATAGTATAATTAAGTTTTCTTCACTGAAATATGTGCTACTGCAATAGTAGAATTAAGTTTTCTTCACTAAAATTGTGCTACTGCAACAGTAGAATTAAGTTTTCTTCACTGAAATATGTGCTACAAGTCAGTCATTTGTTGTACCATGCAAGAAACAACACGAATTTTTAAAAAATGTAAATTTGTTGTACTATGCAAGAAAGAAAACATGAAGTTTATTTTTTTAAATGTAAATTTGTTGTACCATGCAAGAAAGAAAACATGAAGTTTATTTTTTTAAATGTAAATTTTTTGAACCATGAAAAAAAGTAATAGCAAAATAATAAAACGCTTTCCACGTATTTCATGCATAGGAGTATTGAAAGAATCAAAATAGTATAGCACCGGCCTTTCAAAAAATAGTATAGCACCGGCCTTTCAAAAAATAGTATAGCACCGGCCTTTCAAAAAATATCATTTCAAAAAATAAAGTTCGTGTTTCTTTCATAGTACAACAAATTCCCTGAAAGAAAAGCTTTCTGTTGATTCAGTATTCAAGAAATCCGCAACCTGAGGCATTTATTTTATAGCTTAAGAAATGGAAGAGTTCTAAATACTGTAGATTTATCCCTATTTACGTGACCTCACTATGATAATCAGTCTATCATGTTTCGCATTTTTGTAGTATGTCCGAGCTGACAGGTTATCACAGACAGCATGCGCAGATTGTAAACAAGGTGTAAGAGATCCGGCTGATTATCATCTATCATCAACCACACCATAACATCAGTAGATTATACAATTCATGTTGTTTATAATTACATGCGTGCAAAACTGCGCAATTATGCCTGCGGCATATATAAAGGCCGTGCGTCACATCGTAAAGTAGGGTCTACTATAGAAATCATCGTTAGGATCAAGATGTTTCAAAGTTTGTATAGTGCGTACAATATCCTATTTTGATATACTTGTCTTTTATACACGATAATTAATGCGAGATTATTACTATTATTATTATTATTATTATTATTATTATTTACAGGGCAAGGTTTTTGTGCCATTTTATTGATAGCATTGTCTGCTGCGCAACCAGATGCTTTACCAATACCAACACTGAATACGACCACACCAGAGTCAGATTTACCAACACCAACATTGAATACGACCACATCAGAGTCAGATAGGTAAGTATATTATTATTATTATTATTATTATTATTATTATATATCCCCGTGATTGCATAAAAACATATAAAAGTTTTTGTACAGTTAGCGTTTGGATTCTCTGTGTTTTACTGCATGTTATAAGGACTTGCCGGTTCAATAATCCACTTCACCTCAAACGAAACATCAGAAGGATGTTAGTTGAAGATAAGGTCGGCGAAATTAGCTGGAAAATAGAATGTTTGGTTTTGTGTTTTACGGCACAGCAGTACCAAGAGCTTATGTAGTACCGAGGCAATTGGAGTAAAGTGCCTTGGTCGAGGACACACCACTGTCGCCGACCCATTCAGATCCGATAGTAGGATTCAATCCCCCACCCCTTCAGTTATGAGTCAGGCACGTTAACCACTAAAACACGGCAACTCCATATATATATATATATATATATATATATATATATATATATAATGACACAAAAATTTATTTATCACGCCGCAAATACAAAACAGTTTCAAAACGTTACGAGCTAAACAAGCTCTTCGTCAGGGGAGGAAACAATTTACATCCACAAAACAAACACGAAACACAAAAGCCAATAAGAATTCTTGACTCCTACATATTTCAATGACTGAGAAATAAACAAAGGATAAACAATAGAAGAAAGAAATAAGACAACATTTAAAAAACGGTCTAAAACAGGTAAATTACAAATCTATGTTATGCTGCCATCAGCCCAGAAAAGTTGTGTAAAAAAAATTCGAAGAAGTGTTTATCGTGCGTATCACGCAGAGGACCAGAGCGTTTTTACCTAATTCCAGGCTGGGAACAAAGGACTGACACCATGCGCGGCGAAAAATCAACGCCATCATCAAATTGTGCAAAAGAAATTACATCCCGGTAAAGTTATGCATGGAGGTACTAAGGAAGTATGTCGAAAGTATCGTATGGCGGTATAATGGACAAGAGTTCAAATAATAATAATAATAATAATAATAATAATAATACATGTAAAAAGTTACGGAATATTTACTTGGGTAAATATTATCGCAAAAACTGCGTACGTCTGATAAACTGATCCCAGGCTGTAGTTTTGATGAGACTGCATTAGGAAGGTTGGACTTTTTCATGTAGGCCGAACTACCCATGAGTCTTCAATTGAAGTATCCAGTATCGTTCCTTACTTGTGCGTTCTATATCGGTTCAGCCCAGGTTAGAATCAATCGGTAACATCTCGAGGGACTCGACTGAATGTTCAGTCGAGTTGTAGTGGTTGTCGAGTTTCGCGTTGATTTTGTTGCGAATGTGGCTCTTGTGCTTATTCATTCGTTTTCTGAAATCAACGATTTCTCCAACAAATTAAATGCCACAGATTTCTCCAACAAATTAAATGCCACAGATTTTGCATATTAGAAGATATATATATATATATATATATATATATATATATATATATATATATATATATATATATATATATATGATTCATACTTCTATCTATTGAGGATAGATCTGCAGTGTAGTAGCATTACGTAGATGTGCATGTTTACAAGAGAGAGAGAGAGAGAGAGAGAGAGAGAGAGAGAGTATAACGTTTAGGGTGTTAAATTCTGGACATATAGTGTTAGGTCAACGTTAGATCAAATTGTCACATAATCTAGATCATTAATTAATTGTCACATAATCTAGATCATTAATTAATTGTCACATAATCTAGATCATTAATTAATTGTCACATAATCTAGATCATTAATTAATTGTCACATAATCTAGATCATTAATTAATTGTCACATAATCTAGATCATTAATTAATTGTCACATAATCTAGATCATTAATTTGCGTATGTATGTATAGTCCTATGGAATTAAATACAATGAAAGCGAAATTTACTTCTCGTATATGAATCCTCTACGTTAGTCTTTTTCACTAAGTTCACAGTTGAAATTATATTCAATAAGTTTGATGCGAATCTTGAATTAAATATTTTTTCAGCCTAAATGAATCCAGTCATAATGAAACACACGGCATGATGCATGTATTTATAACCTGTGGTAACGTTTTCGGAGCCAACTTCAGCTCATTAAACACAGGGGCCATGGACTACTTGACGGATACTTTCTGCAGGTAACTACACATTTTAGTATTGACTACTTGACGGATATTTTCTTAACGACAAAATATAACGTCATTATTCACATATAATGGAACTTAAGCAATGTATAACTTACAGTAGATTTTTCCGCTTTGAATCTTGGAAGCATATATGGACTTTGTGTAGACTTTCTACATTGCCTGCAACATGACGGATAAATCGAAATAACACTTTCTTTGTGAAAAGAAACTATATTATTATAATTGTTTGCAACGGATAAATTACACAATGCCGATATTTCTCGCTTTAGAGTTTACAAAGACTTTGAGGTATTTAAATTTCATGCTACTAGTTTTCTCTCTCCGACAAACAAAACTGGCTATACAGTATATTAAACGAATCGGCATTGCAACGTAACTTGAAGTCTCATTCTCGTTTCAAGAGAACTCTGAGCTCAAATTAAATGTCAATGCAATGTCCGTCTCACCCCGCCAAAAAGAAAAACAAAAAACAAAAACAAAAACAAAACCAAAAAAACCCCCCAAAACAATCTGCACCTAGAACATACAACAATTGTTAATTTGACATTATATTTTGCCACATAAGGATATTTTGGTTCTAATGAAGCAGAAATGTTTTTGAATTTTTAAACGAAATAGAATGAATTGGATTGATGACGAATTCAGGACACAGCAACCACTGACAAAACGTTAGTGCCATTGTTACAATGTGATTGTGGCCGTTACAATGTGATTATTGCTATCATTCGTCTTTTGTTGTTGTTTGTATCGTTGCATTTAATTGGAGTATTCCACATTGTTATGGAGCAATGATGGTGATAATGACGAAGAATGAGAAGAAGACGATGGCCATGATGATAATGATGATGTTAACACTAATACTAACTCAAACATGGCAAAATCAATATTTTCTACTAAACAAGAAAGATTTGCAACCTTCTCAGAGATTAAGTAAACATAACAAGGGTCCGACCAAATTGTATGTCTTGACTACGGATAACAATACGACGTACATTTACTCTCAATCTTTAGGATAAAAGCTTGCAATTGTTGACGAAAACGCCATCGCCACCACCGCAACCATCGCCACAACCGCCAGAAATATAATACTTATGTCTCGCCATGATCTAGGGCAGCTTGAAACATGTATACCATTCTGCAATGTCACCCATTAATGAGGTTTACAAAAAACTTTAAGGACCTCAACAAAGAAACTTTATTACGCTTCCAATGGTGGTTGGGATATAGAATATACATTGGTTCCCTCCGTCCGTTGCACGTTCTCCTATTAAATCTTTCACAGACGAATGTTTCTTTTGATTACCTAAAAGATCCTAAATCAGACTCTCCCAGTGGACAATTTACTTTTCTTGCTACAGGCACTAACTCTTTTATCTGCATAAGGACACTTGTTAAAACACTGTTTGAGTTAGCTGTATATGTCAGACAATGAAATTAAGACCATAGGTAGATGGATATAGGGATAGAGGGTCCAAAAACTGTAACAATATAACTGTTACAGGCTTTGGACTCCATTTCACCATCCCTATATCCGTCTACCGATAGTTGTCATTTAATTTGTAACGAGCCCCTGTTTGCCGAGGATCTATGTGGAACGAAGTGGATGGACGACCCTTGGTTTGCGAAGATGGTTCTTGATTGAATTGAAAAAAAAAGAATAGTAAGCATCCAAAATCTCCACTGTTCTTCCATGGAGTCACAATGAACCCATTTTATGTGTGGAATCGTAGCTAGTACAAAACGCATGTACTCTATGCAGTACCTGCGGCCACTTTATGAGTACATACATTTTCCCCAGATAGTCAAGTTAGTTAGTGAAAAAATATCTTTGAACCCGGCACTCTTGCATTCGAGTCCACACAGCGGCGATATGTTTTGCCGCATTGAACAACCCTTAGTTCTTACTTGACTTCCGTGGCCTCAGTTAAAAATACTTTAACCTCGGGTTAATATACCATTGTTTGCCTTTGTAGCGGTCTGGAGCGATATGTAAGCTGTGTCAGAGAGGGTCTTACAAACCCCACCACACTCATAGACCACGTGATACAGGGACTCATCAACAACGACGCAGTACTGCCATCATTCCAAAACGCATGTGCTGTTCGGTCAGGTATGTGCCTATTATTTGATAATCTCACTCAAAAATCATGATAGTTTATCGATGAAGCTGTCGTTTATAAGTAGGTAAGTTTAATTTTGATTTAATTACTAATCGATGTTCTACAGATATCTTTCCCAATCCCAATTCAGGGCAGACAAAACGTCAATGGCTGAGAGTTTCCTTATTGTTCATGGTAACTAAGGGCGTTCAAGACTCGGGAACCAGTAATACAATTTTCACTTTTCCTCTGATACTAGGTATTATATATTACACTTGAATTGATGCACTGCATTCTTTCGTTTCTTTCCTGTTTTATATACTCACCAAAATTATGAAGCATATATCAAGCTTTCCTGTTTCAAACTAATCAAACAATCCATCAGTCTCTCAATCTCTCTCTATCTATATATTGATTTTTTTTTTTTGCAGTTTGGATTGAAAATGCTGAATGTATCCGTAACCAATCATTACTGATGTCCAACTCTTGCAACTACTATTTTAATCATGAAATATCTCAGCTGAACCAGGGCATTTCAGCTTTATCTTTGTGTGGGTAAGTTTGTTGGGCAATTTAAGTGTCCCATTTGATACTAATTTGCTTCCGTTAAGTAATTGGTTTTTGATAATTTTAAACAATTTAAACATAATTGCATGCTTAGTTTTTTTGAAATTAGGAACTCAAAGGTTTATAATTCTTATATTCCTGCCTCTCTCCCTCTCTCTCTCTCTCTCTCTCTCTCTCTCTCTCTCCTACACGTTGTTCACGTAGTTCTGTGACGATACAATTTCTACCATCCGGATCACAAATTCAACCAAAAGTAAATGTTATTATTGTTGTTGTTTTGCCCCATCCCCCCCCCCCCCATTTACATGAAATTAGATATGTATAAGATTTCACGGAAAAACACAATCTTTGCTATCTAACTATTAAAAAATATTGGTGAAACTGGCTTTATCACCTTGAGCAATAATAAAGACCATGCTTTCATTCTGAAGGAGGGATTTTCTTCCTTCACGTATAATACAATACCATTTTGGAAGATGCCTAATGTGTAATATGTGTAATTTAACTTTTAAAAAAATATTACGTACAACAATAATTGCTTTTTACTATTTTCGAGAAATTTGCAAAGTAATTTAATTCATTCTTCTTAGCAACAGCATATGCTTCTACGTTCTTTCAGAATGTGACTTCTTGAGACTGCGGTATTCGATTTACAAAGGTTTTCTTAATGAAATGATGTTCTAGGAAATGCTCGATTAAAGCCATCCTCGGATACCCAGGGTTGACTAACTCGACTTCTCTACACTCATCAGCCCTGTGTTAATTTCATGCTAAACTTTCTGGCTCATAAATAATTCATGAAGCATGTCGAGCCCTTTGAATTGATCCGATATAAACTGCTTCGAAAATTATAATTCATCCTACTCCATGACCACTAATGGCAATATAACGAGATCAGGGAAAAATGAGCCTATCAGGCTTGCTGTTTCAAAGATATTATAGCTGGGAAACGCTGCCATCTTTATGCATTCTGATGTAACCGCATTTCTTAACTGATGAAAATATTTCGTAAATTGGTTGACAATTAAGTATCTTGGCAGATGCAATGGCAAAGTCTATTGAAAAAAACAGAGCGCCTCTTTTGCTACGAAAGCTCTGATTACCTAATCTAAGCCCTGTGTAGCCGAGGTTGCGTAAATGCTAAATCAGTCTTTTGCTGAAAGTAAAGAACCCCGACTATCAGCATAAGCAACAATTTTGGAAATTGCTTATATCAAGCCAAACGTTTAACAGAATCTTGTGTGATGACGCATGCGTGTAATAGTAAGGAATATTATTTGCAGAATTTCCTTTTATTTTACAGTTCTTACGTGTTCTCCATCAACTGCCTCGCCGATGCATTTTCCGCATGCAGTTCTGACGTCAGCAATATATATAGGTTTACCTATCTTAACTTTCTCACTGAAGAGTGCAGGAATTAGACACAAACTTAGATAACTACAATCTGTTACAGGCTTTTTCAGTCCAAAAAGTAGTCTCAATCAACCAGATTCTCGCGTGACTTCCAAAGATTATTGCCGATTAAGAGTCTTGGTAAAAGTATATACAAAAGATTGTAATGTTCAAAACGAAGCTTACCGAAAACTCTGGTGAAGTCGCTGTTGGGTCGACAGACTGTTTTCAAATTTATTTTGGCTTAGTTCATTTCAGAGAAAGATGTACTTGTGTGCAAGCACAGTGCATGCTATATGGAGCACGCACACCAGTACCTAAACCAGCACGCATGATGCACGCACACCAGTACCTAAACCAGCACGTATGGAGCACGCACACCAGTACCTAAACCAGCACCCATGATGCACGCACACCAGTACCTAAACCAGCACGCATGATGCACGCACACCAGTACCTAAACCAGCACGCATGATGCGCTCACACCAGTACCTACTGTATGAGTGGACTAGGGCCTAATGAATATTCCACTGAGGATCAGACAACCAAAGGTGTGTTTTGGTGCTCTAACCAAAGGTTTCTGTTCCAATACAGAATGATTCAACTCTTGTAACGACAACATGTTCTTGTTCACGTGCGAAAACGGCCAGAGAAGAAATAAAGAAGTTGGCGACCTCCTGTCCGCGATCATGCTTCATTACATAAAATACTTCCAAACACAGCGGCCTCCTGTATTTGCCATCTTGCTTCTGTTGAACTGAATATAAACCTTGGTCACACTTTGGCTGGACCAATGAAATCGCATGACTGCAACCAAGGTCGCCAAAATGGCCAACCAGAGATCAAAATTAAATGTGATCCAGGTCAGAGCAGACAAAACAGCCCAAGTCACTCTGGTCTGGTATAAACATGCACAGTGATCTCATATTTGCTTGTATTTTCGAATCAGTAAATGGATCCTGTGAATACAGAACACGTTTTTGCTTTGGTATTAAAATTATGCCAACCCTGCAATTAAGATGCAAAAAAGACGAGCGATACCTATCGGTAATAATCGGCTGTACACAACTTTACTAGACTCTCACTCTGCATCTATTTCTCTGAGTCACGCGAGAGCCTGATTGAACGAGACTATCAGATAAGTTGTATTAGCCGAGTTTTAGTTTCGTGTTTTGCGTCACATACGAGGGACCATTTCAAACCCTTTAATTATAATAAAAGTGATTTAGAGTGAAAACTCACAAAAGATGCTGTCTTCTTGTTTTCTGTAAAAATATTTTTTTTTTTTTTTTTTACAGATTTATACCTGAAATAAATATTATTTCATATATAATAAATAATGTGATCTTCAGTGAGTGCCATCATATGTCTAGGTTCCTCTAACTGTTGGGCCGGAACCATTTACCCAACTGCACACAAATAAACCCAAATTTACCAAATACATCAAATTATACCCAAATACTACCAGAAAACGACCCAAATATATCCCAGTACTTCCCAAATATTGATTTTTGAACACAAAAATCAATCATTTAATGACATTTTTGTAATACTACGTGTTTTGGAATTAATTTTAACAAAGTAAGAATATAAAGCATTTTAAAAGATAAAACTCGCTTAAATTAGTTTATGTGAGTAGACAGATATTGCCAAATCTGGCGTATTTGGTAAACAATTAATTGAATACTATTACTGACCATTAAGGTCGGAGCTTTGCCCAGTGATTGTACTGAACGTATGCCAATTACTTAATTATTCAGTAATTTTGTAATTAATAACTCAGTACAGCTGCACCACAAGTATAGTTCCTGCAATAAACTAAACATCTGGTGCTATCAAAAGGCTGACTTTGAAATATTTTATGCCTTAGTTTCAGGTATTGATTGGCCAACTAAACTAAGGAATGTTAGGGACATAGACATCGCCGTGGAAATGTGTATTCCATTTTTGACTGTAACTGTGAGAACAATGGATAAATGTTGGTACGATAGTTCAGTACGTCGAACAAGAAGTAATTGCGATCGCAGCGGCAAGTTAGCTTTAAAAAGTGACAATCCTTACCACTGGAAAAAATATAACAAATTGCGAGAATTCAAACAAATAATAAAAAATTGCTAAAGAAAACTTTATGCGAAAATATAGGAATATTGAACATTGACCACCAATGCAGATAGCTCTAATTTTATTGCCGTTTCTGATGCTATGAAAGACTGCTTGGAATTCCTTTTTCATACAATACAAAATGTTGATGAAAGATTGCTTGGAATTCCTTTTTCATACAAATACAAAATGTTGATGAAAGACTGCTTGGAATTCCTTTTTCATACAAATACAAAATGTCGATGAAAGACTGTTTGGAATTCCTTTTTCATAGAAATACAAAATGTTGATGAAAGATTGCTTGGAATTCCTTTTTCATACAAATACAAAATGTTGATGAAAGATTGCTTGGAATTCCTTTTCCATACAAATACAAAATGTTGATGAAAGACTGTTTGGAATTCCTTTTTCATACAAATACAAAATGTTGATGAAAGACTGCTTGGAATTCCTTTTTCATTGAAGTTCCTTGTTCACAGAAATACAAAATGTTGATGAAAGACTGCATGCAATTCCTTTTTCACACAAATACAAAATGTTGATGAAAGACTGCTTGGAATTCCTTTTTCACACAAACACAAAATGTTGATGAAAGACTGCATGGAATTCCTTTTTCATTGAAGTTCCTTGTTCATAGAAATACAAAATGTTGATGAAAGACTGCATGCAATTCCTTTTTCATACAAATACAAAATGTCGATGAAAGACTGCTTGGAGTTTCTTTTTCATAGAAATACAAAATGTTGATGAAAGACAGTTTGGAATTCCTTTTTCATTGGGATTCCTTTTTCATAGAAATACAAAATGTTGATGAAAGACTGCATGCAATTCCTTTTTCACACAAATACAAAATGTTGATGAAAGACTGCATGCAATTCCTTTTTCACACAAATACAAAATGTTGATGAAAGACTGCATGAAATTCCTTTTTCACACAAATACAAAATGTTGATGAAAGACTGCTTGGAATTAATTTTTCATACAAATACAAAATGTTGATGAAACTAATATTAGTTTACCAGATTTACAACCTAGAAAAACATGAAAAAATGGCTAATTTTGTAAAATCATTGAACAAGAAGTTTGTGATGTCATTCATATCTTGCCGAGACCCAAAACTAGTGGACTAGACAAAATTAGCCACCAGATGCTCAAAGAAACCACCATATCTGAAGTTAAACCACTGTATGTCCTTTATAATTTGTCTCTAGATATAAAATCATATCCGATCTTATGGAAAACAGCAAAAGTAATGCCTGTGTACAAAAGGCTAGCGCAAACGATCCTTCGAAATACAGAGCTATCTCGTTACTAAGTTATGTTGGGAAAGTGTTCGAAAGAATTGTGTTTAAACATTGTAAAAATCACTTTCACACAAATAATCTTTCTTTTTTGGATATCAAATCAGGATTTCGTCTCAAAACCTCAACGGTTTTCCAGCTCATGGACTTATTTAATAATATATACACTTCCCTTGACAAAAAGAAAGACATGTGTCCTCTTCTGTGATATTTCTAAAGCATCTGATTGTGTGTGTCACAAAAGGACTAACACATAAATTAAAGAGCTACGGCATCGATAACCAATTTGTTGATTAAATCACAGACAATTTAACTACCAGGGCTCAAACTGTCTTTCTAAATACAGTCGAATCTACCACCCGGTACATTACTGCAGAAGTGCCGCAGGGATCTGTATTAGGCCCGTTATTATTTTATTGTCTACATCAACGACATATTTTATGCTATTTTGAGCACGACAAGACTCTTTGCAGACGACAGCTCATTATCACATGCATCTAACAACATATCTGAAATAAAATATATACTAAATACAGATTTACATACCGTCTATATTTGGTCCAAACAATGACTGGTAGACTTCAATCCTACCAAACAATGGCTGGTAGACTTCAATCCTACCAAAACGGAAGCACTAGTTCGCGTAAATTACAACCCGCCTTTTCTAAAACAAAATGCAAAATGAGCTCTTACCTTTCGTCGACAATCATAGACATCTTGGAGTTACTTTTAGAACATTAGACAATTGTGTTTCAACATATCGATAACTTGTTTGCATCTGCCTCAAACATAATCAACAGGTTTCTAAATACGCAAATACGAAGTCACAAAAAATTCTTGAAAGAATATATTTCACTTATATTCGACCTTTACTTGAATATACCAACGTCGTCTTGGATGGCTGTACGGTTGAAGAGGCTCTCAAATTAGAAAAATTGCAACTTGAAGCAGGGAGAACTGTGACTGGTCTAACGAAAAGGGCATCTGTTCAAAATATATATGTATGAATATATATATATATATATATATATATATATATATATATATATATATATATATATATATATATATATATATATATATATGAGGACACCTGCTGGCCTACATTAACAGACTGGCATAAATTTCACAAGCTTTGCTACTTTCATAAAGATGTAAATGGCGCAACTCCCTCGCATCTTTCTGAGCTATTGCCGCCATTGGTTGGTGAATCAAACGAATATAATCTTAGAAATTGTAATAAGTTCATGCCAATGAACCTTCGTCTAAACATAAGTAGGAATTCATTTTTAAACTCTACCGTCCATAGTTGGAAAATTCTTCCCTATTCAATAAAGGAAGAAGCAAAATTATACAATATTTAAAAGTCAAATTGATATTAAGACTACACACGTGCCGTTCTACTGTGGAGATGGGGATAGAACATCGAATACCCTGCATGCAAAATTAGAAAATATTTTAGTGATCTACCTTATGACTTGTACATGAACGGTCTAAGACATAATCCTCTATGTGCATATAATGAAAACATTTTGATGAACAACGTATAAAGCTGAATTCAAAGCCTTAATCAGTTTTAATTAATATTGACCATAAATGCTCTGTTAAATAGGTCATCGGATTTGTCTGTGAATGAAAATTCACTTTTATTTCATATAATTCAAACTTATATAAAAGAAACCAAGCGTTTTATCAAACTGTTTAGAAATAGAACACTATATTTTCTTTTTTTTTTACTGTTTTTCTTTTTAACTTTCTCCTTTTAAATCCTTAAAGACCCTTTTAGCTCTCTACAATTGACAGTCGAAATAATATACATTACTTACTCCTGCCACAGTCAAATTCTCTCTCTCTCTTTCTCTCTCTCTCTCTCTCTCTCTCTCTCTCTCTCTCTCTCTCTCTCTCTCTCTCTCTCTCTCTCTCTCTCTCTCTCTCTCTCCGATAGGTAGCTCCACCAGAAAGCTCGGTCCAACAATTGTCTTATCTTGCATTTGAGTACGTCTCTCTTTATTTCGGTCATGTTTTCCTTACTAACAAAATTCTTTTGTCGCAATAAAATATAAAATCTTCTACATATAACATTTGTTTGTATAAACTTAAATAACAAATATAACTGACAAATGGAAATCAACATACAAATGAGTTTACGACAGTCTTTTTGATTTCAAAGTGTTCATGCCAACGTTAAGGCAAAAAATATCCATGCAGTTTTGTATTCCGAACATTTCACATGGTTCTCAAACATCTCGTATTTTACCTTGGGTGCACACAAGTGACACTTTTCCAAGAGCATTTATTGACAATTAGAAGTACCATCTTACTCTCAAAGCATCAAAGTATTTGAAAATTTTGTCCAAATATTGTAACATTTTTTTTTAATATTTAAAAATATACCGAATTTTAATAAAATTTGTCTTTTTAAATGAAATAATGATTTATTTGCAGAAATGTATTTTACTAGCTCATACAAATCAAGGAAGTTTTACTTTGAGATGAATATGGTAAGTTAGTCCTCGTGTTGGGACCTTGCATTTGTCATCTATGGCATAACACGACACTCCATTTAGACCATCTTGTGAGATAAATTGTAATCTGAAGCACTGAAGCAAATGGAACCAAACTTTGTCTTTATGTTTCATTGTTGCTACAGATATAGAACAAGCAAATTTATTGCATACGTGCTACAGATATAGAACACGCAAATTTATTGCATACGTGCTAGTTTTGTCATCTCTTCATTAATCAGGCGAATGAGTTGTTGTAGTATCCTATTGTAGTCCCTAAGAAAATCATTAATATTTTTTCTCTGATTTTTCCAAGATGTTTGCTATCCAGTGAAGAATGTTATTTGGATTCAATAGAAAGCAGCGTTAAATCCTGAACAGAAAATAAAATGTTTATTTAGTTCAGCCTTTTGTCATTTGCGTAGGCTGACACAGCAAACAGGTGTGATTCGGTTGATTCCTGAAAGGTCACTTGCACCAAACATTCTACTTATTTCATTCAAATGCAACTATTCTCAGAAAATGCAACATAACCAATGCTGAATTTTTACATATTGTGTCCAAGTTAGTTCCTAATATAAGTAAGATAGTCTTGGTGCATCTGAACTTACAACTAATGCTCTGTATTTCATCAATAGTGTAGTAAATTGAAGGCAATGTATATGGAACTTAATTAATACAGTGATACCTTGAATAGAATACAGGGGAAAACCCATGGTTAACCCATCATTTTATCAATGAAGCTCCCTAGGTGCATTCATAGCAAATTATTGTATGCATTGAAATGAAATACGTATATGAATCAGTTATTTGGCGCATACTTAAAGAATGCGATTCTGAAAAAATACTTCATTCTCCTTTTTAAATGTGACAAGCATGAGATTTAGACAATATTTCTTTCGTACATGGGCACCTATTATACCCCTATTATACCCATATTATACCACCTATTATGCACCTATTATACCCCCTATTATACACCTATTATACACCTATTATACCCCCTATTACACACCTATTATACCCCCTATTACACACCTATTATACCCCTATTATACACCTATTATACCCCCTATTACACACCTATTACACACCTATTATAACTATTATACACATATTATACCCCCAGTATACACCTATTATACCTAGTATACACATATTATACCCCTTATTATACACCTATTATACCCCTATTATACCTATTATATACATATTATACACCTAATATACATATTATACACCTATTATACCTATTATACACCTATTCTACCTATTTATACACCTATTGTGCACCTGTTATACACCTATCACACCTATTATACCTATTTCACACCTATAATACACAGTAATGTGCCACATGGATGCATAGCTTTTAATTGTTTTTAAACTTAATTCGGATGCAAACAAAACTTGATTGCATAGTTGTCACTCTAATGTGGAGTAATGCTTAGTCTGTCTTACATGCATTATTGCATAGTTGTCACTCTAATGTGGAGTAATGCTTAGTCTGTCTTACATGCATTATTGCATAGTTGTCACTCTAATGTGGAGTAATGCTTAGTCTGTCTTACATGCATTATTGCATAGTTGTCACTCTAATGTGGAGTAATGCTTAGTCTGTCTTACATACATTAATGCATAGTTGTCACTCTAATGTGGAGTAATGCTTAGTCTGTCTTACATGCATTCAGAGCTCAGACATTTCTTGACCATTTTCTATTTAAAAATAAGAATTATTTGTGTTTATTAAAGACGACACAGAAATCTTGGAGCTCCTGGTCTCATTAATTTTGAGGAATATATAAAATATTTAGCTCTGAATCCATCAAATTATAAATTCACTATTATTAACAGTTTAAATATGTTCTAACAGATGTAACTCAACATATAAATGAGTTTATGATCCTTTTTTTCATTCTAAAGTGATTATGATGTATACAGTTTTGTATTCCGGATATGGCCTACGATTCTCGAAACTTTCTCCTATTTTGCATTGGGTACACACACGTGATACACTTTCACAACAAACATTTCTTGAGAATTAAAAGTATTCCGGAAATGGCCTAGGGTTCTCGAAACTTTCTCCTATTTCACACTAGGCGCAAACACGTGATACACTTTCATTAGAAATATTTCTTGAGAATTAAAAACCCCATTTTTTAAAAACTTATTGGCGGCATCTTACTTCCAAAGTAACAACCTGGTTACAGATTTTGGAAAACAATTGTGACCTTTATCTTTTTCTTTAAATATATATATATATATATTGAATAAAATTTGCCTTTATAAATTAAATAATGATCTATTTACAGAAATGCATCCTACCGAACTCATAGACCAAGGAAGCTTCATTTTCAGATGAGCATTGCAAGTGAGTCCTTGTGCTTGGAACTTACATTTGTCACCTATTGTATAAGACGACACCATTTTAGACTGCTGTCTTGTGGAAGGAATTGTACTCTGGGGCAAACCACACAAGAGCAAATGGAACCAAACGTTGCATTAATACTTAAGTGTTGCTACAGATATAGAAAAAGCAAATGTACTAAATAGTTGAAATGTTTGTTATTGTTTCATGGTGTCACTAGATTAATAGACGAGTTTCAAAATCGCCGATAATCAGACGTAACGCGGATTATCGCATTATCTGGTCGATCGAAAGCGAGGCGTAGGGTGTCTGTGCACTCAGGACAACGGTGGACTATTGTAGCCAACCAGCAATGTTAGCTCTGTTTTTGAACATGAATGGTCTTAATTTGAGAGTTTCAAAATCCAATGAAAAATAAAAATAATAAGAAAGAGTCTGAGAATAAATACATTCTCACAGCTAGATATTATATTCTTAATCCTATTTCCGGTGCCAACATCTCGGGTGTGAAATGCATCATCAAAGAAAACAAGGAGTTCATTTGGCTTTACAAAATTAGGTTACCTATAATTACCTTCAAAGTTGAAAATACATTAGATAATCACCATAAATTATTTCCTCAATGTAATTTTATTAAGTCGTGAGACTTGTTGGTAGTGAGGATAAGTGAAAACGATTTAAGAAAAATCTATTGTGTTTGCTGCTAGAAACTGAGATTTAAAAAAAAAAAATACTTTAAAGAACGGATAAAGAAATAAAATTATTTGAAAGGAAAAACGACGTGTCTCAAGAAAACATGAGTAATACAGAGCGACCATCATCTTTGTGACTGGCAATATGGACCCTGGTGTGGACGCACTCTCCCCCTTTGATTGCTGTACAATTTAGTCATATGCACAGTAATATACGAAATTAAATTTGATTGCTGTACACTGTAGTGATATGCACAGTAATAAGCGAAATTAAATATATGGCATATATACTAACTGTATATCCTTAATTTGAATGAAATTTCACTCGGGAAAAATATAGACACCATACGAGACAGTGACTTCTCGGGGGCGGGAGGGAAGGTGGCGGGGGGGGGGGGCGGGGATTGCAAATTTGTCGACATATACATTTATTAAAACAAGAAAATATAGGAAATAATATATAAAAAATTTACCCAGTAAACGGATTGTCATTTCAAGTTTAATACACTCAAATAGATGAAAATAGGATGTAATGGCTTGCCGTGATCTTTGCATCGTACTAGAGTGAGGCAGTATCTTGACACCCTTAGCCTCGTTCTCGACACGTTCCTAGCGCGGTAGGCAAAGCCAAGGATGATCCGACTGTACAATGTGAAAAGGGTCTATTGTGGTACTCGGTTAATTATTGCATCCTATTGTAGTCCCTAAGAAACTCATTAATATTTTTCTCTGATTTTCCATGGAGATTTGTTAACCGTTGAAGAATGTTTCTTGCATTAAACAGAAAGCAGAATTACAGTTTAAACAGAAAACAAAATGTTCATTTAATTCAGCCTGTTGGCATTTGCATAGGCTGACAAAGCAAACAGGTGTGCTTCGGCCGATTCCGGAAAGGTCACTTGCACTAAAATGTCCAGTCATTTCATTAAAATGCAACTATTTCCAGGATATAACATATAACCTTTGCTGATGTTTTATATGTTGTGTCCAGTTTAGGGCCTAAGATAAGTAAGATAGTCTTAGTGCATCTGAACTTATAACTAATACACTGGATTTCATCCAAAATGTGTAAGGAAGTTAATTAATATACTGATATCTTATTTAAATCCCTGTAGTCGGAACGCAAGAATTATGATGTGATGTGATGTCATTGTTAGAATCAAGATGCTTCAAGGCTTGTACAGTGAGTAAAATTTAGCATTTAATACAGTGCTTACATATTATTTTATAAAACCACTGCGATTTTCAGAAAGGTTATAAAAAAATCAAACAAAAAGGTTTTTACGAAAAATCTTGTCGGGAGCAATTCTACTATATAGCCTTGTGACTTTTCATTGGTACGTATTTTTGTAATTGTATGTAACAGATACGTTCGAGTTTCTTCTTGTTTCTGGTCATTATCTTATAACTTTGATAACAAATTTATTAGCAAAAATAATTTAATATGTATAGAAGGATAATACAGACCCAGCGTAAAAGATGGGAAAGAGTTTCTTTCAACTTAGCTTCTACGTATATCTCCATTTCTGAATGACTGTGTGTATTTTTTGTCCATATGTATATAAGTTTATAATGTTGTCTTCTTCTTATCATTATTACAGCGCACGGTTTTTGTGCCCTATTGTTGACATTTTCTGCTGCCCAAACAAATGTTTCCCCAACACTGAGTACGACCACGTCTAATTCCCATGGGTAAGAAATGTATTTTTTCTTTCTTTCTTCACAATCCAAGTATTGTATACATAAACTTGATGTCTTTGTATTGCTTCAGCACAATTAGGGAATGTACAGGATGCACTGACAATGGTTACGTTGAGTGAAAGGTTATCTTATGCACACAAAAGGTTTACAAAGTGGATTAGTTGAATTTTGGTTTGTTTGTTTGTTTGTTTTGTTTTTTTCCTCCATTTTTATTTGTTACAGAATTAATGGCTCAGCACACGATACTGTATTAGGAGGCTCTGAGTTCCGCTAAAGCATTCTTTGGTAGGAGAATGGCTAGATTTGTGAGCACACGTACGCTTGCAATAAAGATGAGACAATATACAAGTATTTCATCTCAACAACGTAGAAACGGTTTTATTTTTTAAAAAAATGGTTTGGGGGGAGGGGTGCATTTCGCTAGAGATAACAATTTAAAGCTTTTGTTTATTAAAGAAAATATATTGTATTTTACTTTAATAATGAAACATTTTCTGTATTGTCCATGCAAGGAATTTTATCATTTACTGGTCTAGATTTCTAAGTTATGGTGTATAATTAAAAGTATCCAATAAAATCACACGGTGGGGGGGGGGGGGGGCCGGGTAAGCTGCAAAAATTTATACATAAGGTTTCAAGGTGCAATTTTGGATATTAACCCCACGCCGACCAACTCGGAGGTTACGTCTGTGTGTTAAGAGGAACAAAATAGGTCCAAACACTTGGCCACATTACTTGGTTTATTTTCATGACTAGCTAAAGTCAGTCTAATAGATGACTTGATTTTAATTTTAACTAAGTAAAATTCTTCGTAAAAATAAATGTTAACATGTGTTTTTGCAAAAAGAAATATAGCGCGTGCTTACTGGAGCACTTTAGTTATCAACTCTTCAGTTTCGAAGGTGCATAGTTTTGCACGTTGTCAAGCTCTTCAATTTCGTAGGTAAGAAAATCTTGGATGTAGTCCGCAATCCCATAATGCCTAAATAGATGTGATCGGTTTTGAAAAAGAAAACAAACAAACACCGGAACTTATGAAGTTTGTCGATGAGTCTCATGCACGTTCTTTTCCTGTGCAAAGTAATGTTCCCTACTTGAAAAGAATGTTTATTGTTAACGGTTGATAAAGTCTTATAATCGAGTAAATAAATCGATGATGAACGTTAAGAACACTAACTCGTGTTTCCTTGTTCCTTTCTGTAATGGAGCTTGCGCAAACATTGGAAGATTAATACAATCCTTCATAGTAATCGGTGTACGATAGGAAAACTCCACCCAAGGGTCAGAATTTTGCATCCGACACGAGGTTCTGATCCCAAGGATTAAATTTTCCTATCCAAAACCGATGCATAATGAAGGATTATTTATTTTTGTCACATTTCCAAGAGAACAAGGAAGGTCGAATTCAGACTGTGCAAAGTGAATACTGATTCTGAATACTTATGCAACTTGTAAACAGCAAAAATTCCATTGAAATTTATCTCATCGTAAGAGAGAGCGTAATAAGTTAGGTTTACACTTAAATATTTTGTGTAAACTTTAAATTACGTTTAAACACATATCAGCGTTTAAAGAACAGTCTTCGAAACCGTCGAAGTAATGGGTACACAGCGGATATTCCAGCCTTTGAAAGCGTATAGTACGGTCAGTATTATTCTTCAGTTATTATTGTAAATTTTCACCAACATAAAGAAAAGCAGTGTCATATCAACCACACGTTTTTTTTGGGGTTTTTTTTAGGCGATTTAAGTAGTAAATTTATGACTTTGACAGAGCACTACTAAAGAATGCCACGCGGTTTCTTGGTAAAGGTATTACCGCTTACCTTTGAATATTTTTTAACTAGTTGCATCAGATTTCTACCACACCCATCCGATACACTATCAGCGAATTAAAGAAGTATCAATCTTACTAAGAGTGTATCTACTGACCCTAAACATCAGTGTCCTAAAATTATATAGCATCCTAGGTACTTAAACATCAGTGTCCTAAAATTGTATAGCATCCTAGGTACTTAAACATCAGTGTTCTAAACTTATATAGCATTCTAGGTGCTTAAATATCAGTGTCCTAGAATTATATAGCATCCTAGGTACTTAAACGTCAGTGTCCTAAAATTATATAGCATCCTAGGTACTTAAACGTCAGTGTCCTAAAATTATATAGCATCCTAGGTACTTAAACATCAGTGTCCTAAACTTATATAGCATCCTAGGTGCTTAAATATCAGTGTCCTAGAATTATATAGCATCCTAGGTACTTAAACGTCAGTGTCCTAAAATTATATAACATCCTAGGTACTTAAACATCAGTGTCCTAAAATTATATAGCATCCTAGGTACTTAAACGTCATTGTCCTAAAATTATATAGCATCCTAGGTACTTAAACGTCAGTGTCCTAGAATTATATAGCATCCTATGTACCTTAAACATCAGTGTCCTAGAATTACATAGCATCCTAGGTACCTTTTGAATATTAGTACCAATATGACTATTCCATTTGCCATCTGAAGACTATGTTAGCCCTCAGTATTTATGCTTATCAGCGAAAGCTAATTGAAATATAATTTAAGAACAAATTTGGAAAATGCGGAAAGATCAGTTAGTAAAAATAACAGATTATGTCTTAGAGGGTTAAAGGCTACGTGCCATTGTTGGGCCAAATTCTGCACACGTTGTAAATGAGAATTTGAGGTATCTTCAATTGATATAAAAGGTTCATATCTCACACAGCACTCAACGGTAAATACCTAGCACGACTTGTAAAAACAATTACCTACTAATATAAGTTTTGGGGACACCTGCTTTTACATTTCTAAGATTTGATAAGTAGTGTTTAAAACAACTCTTGAGATCAATTAGATAAATAATCTGATAGCCAACCTAACATATTTCCACGTATACCATATTCCTGTAATTTGTGTAAACGTCGTTTTTGCCACACTGTGTCAAATGCCTTTGATATATCACGAAATACCATACAAATATAGCTATTCGATTCAAAAAGTTTGGCTAATTTAATTATTTATATCAATAAGATGATAAACGGTTGAATTATTTGGCAAAATCTAAATGATACACAAGATTATCACTTTGAAGATAATTGTAGAGGTATTTAAAGATGACTCGCTCAAAGATTTTTCAACACAACAAATGGGACAATAATTGGATGGAGAACTCCTGTCTCCCATTTAGAGGACTTTCAGCGCATGTGCAGTTTTCCACCAATGTGGAAATTTCCTATCGTTTATAGATCTATTAAAAGGTAGCACAAGGAGTTTACCAATAGTAGTGTACGTTTCCTTTAATGATCTAGGACTGATCTTATCTGGTCCTGGTGCTTCATTTACAGTCAAAGACTAAATAATATCGCGTACTTCTTTTTTTTTCTGTAAAGACGACATAGTACATGGGTGGAGAGTTGTTATAGTTGAATTATTATCATTAGTTCTGAAACAGAAGCAAAATAATCAAGATAAATAGCTTTTTTATTTTCCTAAACAAAGATTAATTGTGTTCTCTGACGATCTTCAGTTGTTAAGGCGGTATGGAGCTATTGTTGAAACCACGAACGATGTTCAGTTGTTAAGGCGGTATGGAGCTATTGTTGATACCACGAACGATGTTCAGTTCTTAAGGCGGTATGGAGCTATTGTTGATACCACGAACGATGTTCAGTTGTTAAGGCGGTATGGAGTTATTGTTGATACCACGAACGATGTTCAGTTGTTAAGGCGGTATGGAGTTATTGTTGATACCACGAACGATGTTCAGTTGTTAAGGCGGTATGGAGTTATTGTTGATACCACGAACGATGTTCAGTTGTTAAGGCGGTATGGAGCTATTGCTGATACCACGAACGATGTTCAGTTGTTAAGGCGGTATGGAGCTATTGTTGATACCACGAACGATGTTCCAATATAACTTGAGATTATGATAATACAATTCTTAATTTTTTGTTTAAAACTTTTTACTTTTGGAACTCCTCTTAAGATTATTAACATGCTTTTGTAGCTTTTATTTTTCTCTTTCTCCCAAATTAAAAATGTTACTAGTCTTTAATGATGTAGTTTTTCGCACTGTCCCTTTTTTCCTACATGGAAATTCCTAATTTGATCATCGTACCAAGGCATATCATCATACCTAACTTGTACAGTTTTTAGGGATATACGCTTTAATCATGTTGAGAATTTTTGTACAGTTTTTAAGGATATACGCTTTAATCATGTTGAGAATTTTTGTGTTATTTATCACAAGCATCATCAATTGATGTTCACCTTTCTAGGAGATTTCATTGTTAAAATGGGAAGTCCTTGAACGGCTACAGATACACTAGCTGGCTGGTCGATAATGTTACTTCTGAACCCTCATTTAAATTCGAGACATTAAACCCTTTTCATTGGAGCCTGGATAGGACAGTGGTAAGCACGCTAACGTTGCACTTCTGCTGTCTCGGGTTCAATTCCCGGTTCCAGCACTTACGAGGAAAAAGTGGTCGCCCATGCAAGGTCGGTGGTTTAGTCCACCACAAAAGACGACACTATAGGAACATATGACCTGTCGAGAGTGCTTAATAGAAGTTGTGAGAACTTACAGTAGAATGGACTTGACATATTGTAAGAACTTACATTATAATGGACTTCAAATATTGTAAGAACTTACATTATAATGGACTTAAAATATTGTAAGAACTTACAGTATAATGGACTTAAAATATTGTAAGAACTTACAGTATAATGGACTTAAAATATTGTAAGAACTTACAGTATAATGGACTTCAAATATTGTAAGAACTTACAGTATAATGGACTTAAAATATTGTAAGAACTTACAGTATAATGGACTTAAAATATTGAATCGTTAAACTTTTAAAACCCCTTACCCTACGTTTTTCATAAGTAAACCATTTATACTTATATGAATGTAGATCATTTCAGAATTGGTTGGGGAAGGGTACAAAATGAACTCTTACGGACGACAAACGCTTTTTGATAATGGTTAGGAACTGCGTAATACATGAACACCATTTACGTTTAATATTGACTTGTCGGGTTCCCTCGATTGTTGAGGGTACAAGGATAGTTCAGGGTACCTTGAAGAACATGTGAACAACAACAATACCTGCCATCTTGAACTTCAGAAAACCAAAACTTGTACCAATTTTAACTTGGAAAATGGGAAGGAACATTGGCCAGGTCGATAATGATGCAAGTTAAACTTCATTTCGTGCAGACTAAGCACGTGCGTAGGGCACCAGCAAAGCAAGGGCACCAACAACAAAAAAAGAGAGAAATTACGGGGTTTTTTTATTACATAATGGAGGGGGGGGGGGCACCATAATCTTTTCAGTGCTTAGGGCCTCTAAAGGTCTTAATCCAGCCCTGATCATGTGGGCGAACATTCAGCGAAGAAACGATTAATATAGCAAGTACGTTTTAGGTGGGGTAGTGGCACGAAAAACAGACTCTGGAAATTTAAATGCCTCCTTCAAACCAGACTCTTTCGTGATTCTGAGAGATCTACGTAGAGCGAGAGTCTGGTACAACTAACTGAGCTTACCGAAAATCTGTTAAAGTCGCTGATTAGTTAGCGTCCTTAATAAAAACTTGGATCACATAAAAGTACAGTGTCAACATTTGTTATGTACGTTTAAATCAATCACACACACACACATACTATACATATCTTGGCTTTCGCACTTCATTATTTAAAATTAATTCCTGCTATCCACGGTGAACATAGAAAGAATTACCTCTACCGAAAAGAAACTATCAAAACGTTTTAAAATAGTATTAGAAAATAGGCACCATTCCTATTGACTACACCTGTCTTTCTCTCTCTCTCTCTCTCTCTCTCTCTCTCTCTCTCTCTCTCTCTGTCGTACGTAGTTAAGTTGATAATTTTATTGCATTTACTTCTTGCATATACGTGCATACTTCATGTGGAACCCCTTGATTGTTTCTGCAATATGACAGGTGGAGAGGAACCAGTAAGCTGGACACCTTGTCTTCGATCCTATGTTTAAACCAAACCACTGATTTTCGATTCTGTACGAAAAACTTGCAAATTGTCTGACTGTGACAATCGCACAGTTACTTGATGATGGGGGCACGCATTGTCCATTTCTTTCGTACCCGAACAATTTTTGTAAGAAACTAAAGTCGGTAACAATCAGTTGCACGGACCATTACCAGACCCTTGTAGATCTAGGAGTCAGGCCAATGATTCTGGTTGAACGAAACAAAAGATATAGTAGTAAGATGTTTGGAGACAAGCGAGTGTTAATCAGTCTAAATAATTGGGACGTAAAAGCTATAAGGACTTGTAGACGTGACGTGGGATAGGCCAATCCACTTGACCTCAAACGATACATCAGAAGGATGTTAGCGTAGAAAAATAACAATAAAGACGATGTAAACTTACGTGTTTAACTGAGACGACTGTGTTACACCCTAATCCTTGAAGATCGTGATTCATTTGAAAACAAGGCATACAAAACATGTTGGAATATATATTATTATGAATATCTGTCCCGTCTAAAAGAAATAAGAAACGAAAACAAATGGAGGAAAGAGAATAAAAAAGAGATAAATTATCTACCTGTTGATTTCAGGCACGTAGGGTTCGATACAAGGTGGTTAATTTTTCTAGCCCCTGTGCAAAGTGACTACCATATGCCGGCTACCGCGTGGAATCGGTGAATTCCATGTTTTCGATAGTGGGAATATGCTCTAACTTTCTATCACCACATAACTGTTCAAATATCTTACACGTTGTGGGAAAGGTCAGATGAAACTCGGACTAACAGTTTAACAAGCAACTGAATAAACACATAAATCAACTCATCATCATTGACATTCTTGAAGCGGAACACGATCCCAATGTATTGTTTCACTGAGGTTTGGTTTGGTTTTGTGGGTTTTAAGCCATTTTTCAGGAGGTGATATGCTATACATGGTGGCAAATATATTTGGTAGAGGAAGAAAACGGGAAAACTCCGGGAAGAACCACCGACCCACGGGAAGCTACTGGCATGCTTTCTCACATACTCACGTTGGCCGCCCCAAGACTCGAACCCACGCAGACAGAGGTGAGATGTCAGTGATCTGTAAAGGCGAGCAAGGCACACCACTCGGCCACCCGGGGCATTACGCCACTCGGCCACCCGGGGCCCCTGTTTCATTGAGAGGTTAGATATAAGCCTCCAACATATTAGTATCAGTAGTTGCTATACTAATACTAGAACAACAACTACTACTACTACTATTATTAATGTTATCATCGTCGTTTTTACATATGATAATAGCACACTGTACACATATGAGAGAGAGAGAGAGAGAGAGAGAGAGAGAGAGAGAGAGAGAGAGAGAGAGAGAGAACAACGATATAGGCAGTAACGTATGTTAGAGGATGAACAAACAAACATAGTTTTAGGTCAAACCGTCACATATCTGGGCCATTAACTTGCTGTATAATTGAATAATTTACAATCAAATACAATGAAGCGTATTTTATTTTTTTATCGGGTATGAGTTCTGTATATTTGTCGTGTTGATAAAGCTCACAGTACAAATTAGATTCAAAAAGCTTTTATGCAAATATTGAATGAACTATCTCTTTCAGCCAGAATGAAATTTACAGCGTGTTTGTCACCTGTGGTGAAATTTTTGGATCCAACTTTCAAGCTTTGAACACGAGCATCATGAACTTTCTGACAGATTCTTTTTGCAGGTAAATTCAAATTTTAGTATTGTGCATAATGAATAGATATTTCTCTCAATTTGGTAAGAGTTGTTTCCCTTGTCTGGGATAATGGCGGGTCAAACCCACAATTTCTGCAAAATAAATTAAATTACAGTCTTTTTTTTTAATGAGAAATATCTCATTATCATTCATATGTGTATTAGATCTTCCGGAAATTACCAAGTTCGATAGAGTTTCAGTTTACCTAGCAACTATATATGGAGTTTATGTATTGCCTCCAACTTGACGGACGATGGGAATAACAATGTGTGAAAAAGAAACTAAAGTATTAGAAACTATATTGAATCAATAATCTTTTGTAATGTAACTCTGAGTCCCTAATTTCACGGTAATGTAACTTCCAAAGAAAAAACAAACTCAACATGTTCATCAACTGTACCAACAATATAAAAATTTGTTTGTACTTTAAACATCAACTAACGGTCGAACTGACAACGTTTGAACGTCTTCGATCAAACTGACAGCGTTTGACCGTGTTGCTTGACCGTGTTGTACAGCTTGTTCCAGAAACACGCCAAGGATTATTTTGGGATAATGACAAAATATATCACTTATTAAGTATTATTTTATGCCACTAAGATACTTAGTGGTAAAAAAATACGCGGTAGAAAGGACTAATCCGTGTGTAGTAAGTGACTTCCTGACACAAAATCCACTCACAGACAAGCGTCACTATTACATTGTGACTATCGTGATCTTTAGTATGTGGTCGTTCATTGATCGTTGTATTTTAGCTGGCGTATTCCACGTTGTTAACTAGCAACGATGACGTTATTGATCATGTTCTTGACGATATTGATGACGACGGTGACAATGATAACACTAATACTAATACAGATGTGGCACAATCAATATTTTGTGCTCACAGGAAATATATTCAGTCTTCTCATGGATTAAGTAAAAATAGCAAGCCTTCCGGGGACAATGATGTCACGGCTAAGAATAGCGCCATGATGTGTTTTGACTCTAAAACTGGTATACAATCTTGAGGACGACGCCATAACAACCAGAAAAGCGATACTTATGTTCCGCTATTTCCTAAGGCAGGCGAAACAATGTATACAATTATACAATTTCATTTTTTGATGAGGTTTACGCACTACTTTAAGGACCTGACCAAATTAATATTCACCGAGGATGAAGGAAGCGGTCATTATAATTTTAGTCACGTCTGCCAAGTCGCATGTAAACCGTAAAAAAAAAGAAATATGATCATAGGGATCATTTTTGAATCCCCTTTAAAAATTGTTTATAATAATTTATAAATAATGTCTATCGTTTGCGAGCCTTGGCAAACAAAAGATTGAAATTATTCGTCTATTAAATTACAATATTGTGCAAATGTTCGTTAATGTCCGTTACATTTTTAATTGTCGTTTTAAGTGACAACGACAATTAGATCTCCCCTCGTCTATCATTTTATTTTGAAACAATGCATTACAAACATTGCGAACTAAGCTTGAGCGGTCCTATGGTAAAATGGTCGTAATCAAATTCACGTGAGAGTTCAATCCTATAAAGCTGAAAAAAGAAAACAAATTCGCTTGAAATCCAAAGATTACTGCTACTGCACGGGTACATAAACCAAAGTTTTAAAAAAAATGCGCCAACACTCAACCAATTAATAATATTATATCCTAGGAATAAATTTCATAGGACGGAAAGAGCTAAAAATTAAATTCATCCAAGATCTAATTAATATAAAGCCGCATATTAAATCGAATTGATATTCAACGTTGAACAAGTGAAGTTCTTCCGCATATTAAATGGAATTGATATTCAACGTTCAACAAGTAAAGTTCTTCCGCATATTAAATGGAATTGATATTCAACGTTCAACAAGTAAAGTTCTTCCGCATATTAAATGGAATTGATATTCAACGTTCAACAAGTAAAGTTCTTCCGCATATTAAATGGAATTGATATTCAACGTTCAACAAGTAAAGTTCTTCCGCATATTAAATGGAATTGATATTCAACGTTCAACAAGTAAAGTTCTTCCGCATATTAAATCGAATTGATATTCAACGTTCAACAAGTAAAGTTCTTCCGCATATTAAATGGAATTGATATTCAACGTTCAACAAGTGAAGTTTTTCCGCAGAAAGCAGTCTAAGGGGATGGAACATCAGGGGCTATAACTTCTGTATATTATTACGTAGAAAGCTGGAATGGGACTCGTCGTAGGTCACATTAAAACAAAACGCATACATAATTTAGTCAAACTCGAACAATTCTTGGTAAAGTTATGCTGCCGAAACCAAAAGTTTAGGAGGATGGGCGATCAGGGGTCATTATTCGTCTAAATGAAGCAGTTGAACGCTGGAAATAAAACACATTGAAGGTCTCATCAATAAGTAGACTGGAAATCAAACACATTGAAGGTCTCGTCAATAAGTAGACTGGAAATCAAACACATTAAAGGTCTCATCAATAAGTAGACTGAAATCAAACATATTGAAGTTCTCATCAATAAGTAGACTGGAAATCAAACACATTGAAGGTCTCATCAATAAGTAGACTGAAATCAAACACATTGAAGTTCTCATCAATAAGTAGACTGAAATCAAACACATTGAAGGTCTCGTCAATAAGTAGACTGGAAATCAAACACATTGAAGGTCTCATCAATAAGTAGACTGAAATCAAACACATTGAAGGTCTCATCAATAAGTAGACTGGAAATGAAACACATTGAAGGTCTCATCAATAAGTAGACTGAAATCAAACACATTGAAGGTCTCATCAATAAGTACACTGAAATCAAAAAACATTGAAGGTCTCGTCAATAAGTAGACTGAAATCAAAGACATTGAAGGTCTCGTCAATAAATAGAAACGTATTTGCTCATGGAAAACGGATGACCAACTACAGTGCCTGAAATTACCTTCACGCAAAACTTAAAGACAGGGATAGGGAATTTAAAAATGTTTAACTGAGTTGTGTTATTTTCTATCTAGCTGTGGCAGTGCAAAGACGTCTGAATCAGCACCTGATTAGTCAATCACATACCGTATTGTTTTCATAGCCTATCTCCTCATCACACCTGGCAAAAGTATAACTACCCGTTTTGAAAACCCTGTCTTTAAGTAAGATGTGACAGACATACAGATGGAAACACAAGGTTAACACTATATCAGCTTTTGAAATACACACTAGCAAATACCAAATTTGGTTTATGGATTTGCTACCTGGTGTAATGTTTGTGTTTTTGTAGTGAGAGGCAAAGACCGGTTTCTACAGACACATGTTTATTCCATGGCATACATATTACAACTGACCCACTTGTCAGACCTACATCTAGCATCCTATATATCAGTCTTATCTCTGGTCTCCAAGGTTGCTGATTCAGCAAAGGGAAAGTTTATATAACCATATAGCACGGCTTCTAGAACACTACACTTGGTGAAGAAAAAAAGTCTTTAGAAAATATTTTGCTACCAAGAATTTTTAAACAGATGAACTCAGTGAGCAACGGACATTCGGGGGCAATACATTCTGTGAATGATGACATGTAATAACGCTGAAAAAAAAACGCATTCCAGGTCTCATCAATATAAAGCTGCATTCCAGATTTGCTTGAAATCAAAGAATTGTTGGGAAAGTTATTCAGCTAAAACCAAACATATAAAATTGGCATTCAAGAATAATAACACTTGCAAGTGATGATGTAAAATGCTGGCTGAAAATGTAAGTCATACATGCCTTATCAATATAAAGCTGCATGCAAAATTTAGTTAAAATCTAAGAATTTTTGTAAAGTTATGCTGCAGTTATCTAAGTTGGGGAGACAGGCAGTCAGGGGTTATAACTCTTACAATCAGGGGTTATAACTCTTCTAAATTATGACATAGAATGCAAAAAATGGAAAGTCCAAAATGCTATTCTCCTCATAATGTTTAAAAGGTGAAGTGGAATACATACGAGAAGTTTTGTCATCCAGCTATCAGAGTCCCTTTTACCATAAATATGAATAAAAGGGCTAAATAGGTCTTCAGAACTGATCGTAAATATTGGTTAAATTAGCCTTGAAAGGCATTCTTGTGATGTGAAAGAACATGTCAAAACTGAGATTGAGCTCGAGCAATGAATGTATAGGGGCAACATTAGTTAACGTGTATTGGGATGTGTAGTGCGGTTAAGAAGGTATGGGTGTGGGTGGGATGGAGAGGGGAGGTGGTATTTCCATGTAATACATTGCAGCATCTAACAATTTCTAGGCTAAAAGACAGGTTTGGCAATGCCCGCCATTTTTAACACGATTCAAGAACGACTTCTGCACATCGCCTCCCAAATACTTTGTAAACAGATATCACAAAAAATAACAATGCATAACTGTATATTGGGGAAAAAGATTCCAGAAGTTGTCACTAACTTTCTTCCAAGCTGACTAACCTTTCTCTCAAGAGAAATCTTTATTCAAGCACAAGCACCCCTAGATGTCCACATGAATCAGTGCCAGACTGGTGGTAGCTTCAATGAATATTAACATTACTGAGCTTAAAACCAATCTATCATTTATCCCTGTGGGCAAAAACCGAGATATCTGGATATGTTATGCTAATATATATATATATATATATATATATATATATATATATATATATATATATATATATACACACACACACACAAAGAATACAAATCATATGGTGAATAACAGTCCTTCTAAGTGCATTGGATCCAGCAAGGGGTCGCCTGTGTCAGGAATTGATTAAGGTAAATGCAGCAAATTTACAACGAACAGTGCAAAAGTAGTTTTTAACTAGCCTAAGCGCTTTCGACTCTCACTGAGTCTTTGTCAAACGTAAACATAAAACAGAGACAAGATAAATAATAAACACAAAAAAGCGTTGACATTACAAAAGTTTAAATTACTATTTCTAATGGAATCAAAGCTTGAAAACGTTTGATGTTTCGCTTAGTTGGCTTCAACTTGACTGATGATGTGGTAAACTAGTTGGTATTGACCTACAAAAGGAGGAGCTATCACGCTATCTCTTTTTTTTAATGTAACGGTGTGTAATCGCAGACTATATCCCAGATATTTCATTGTTTGTGTAATAAGAGTAATGACCAAAGCAATGATAACACCAGGAAGAACTGTAAAAAGCAATAGTAATTATAGGTGTGTGAGTAATTAGCAAAATGAATGAAGTTTTTCATTGAAAAAGTGGTGGCTGTAAACAGATGATGATTTTTTTTGCATGTGGTTGTCCTTTTGGAGTCTTCTTGGTTAAAGCCGCTTGTATCAGCATATCGCACGTTCGCACAGTAATACGCCAACATGTTCAGTTTCACAGGGCATTACTGTGTTCATAATTAGCATGCACAGGGCATTACTGTGTTCATAATTAGCATGCACAGGCAAATATTACCGACACTACTTATGGCATATGTTCTTGGCGTATTGATCAATATTGGTGAAAACAGTCAGCAAAAGAGCCTCTCACTCTATCCAGTCACCTTACTGTGGTATTACTATTGTGTATTGGTCAGGAATTTTGTGTCTGGAGTTGAATTATTCGGTCTGCAGCCATCATCACTGTAATGTAGTACATTGTCTTTAAGCTGATGGCCACAATAAAATTCATATTTGTCCTTTATAATTGAATTTAATAACTGATAATAAACTTGAATTGCATTAATAACAGCAAAAAACATCTCCCTGTAACCGTCAGATATATTTTAATTTAAAGCTGACTTCACATTAAGTCTTTGGCTCGCTAAGTCAGCCTGTCTCTAATATAAACTTAACCCAAAGCGTTGTCTAAAACAATTCCCGAGTAGAGGTGGCTATCTACAGCTGATTGTAAAAGCCAACTCGTAATTTTCGGTTAAGGAAAATGGCCAATTATGGGATTAAGATTCTTCAGGGCACATTTCTACCGACACGGAAGGAACAATTTAATCTTTAAACAGTACAGACGATGCTCGGGTGTTGAGTTACTGTCCAGAGACATATTTTATAAACATGTATATATCTCTTGTTAGACACAAGGGATTAACCTGACTTAGATGCGTTCTGAAACTTGGATGTGTTCTGAAAGGGTTGATTGCGGTGAACTCCCTGTTCTCTGTTCTCTCCACGCCTGCTACACAATAATACCCGTCATCAACTAGACCGTTTGTCTGTATAGGCGTTTTTTTTTTTTGTTGTTTTTTGCTGCTTTTTTTTAATGATATAAACTATCTGCTGTTTGTTGTCTCCTTTGGGAGGATCGAGTCGGTCCTCGATGCGATGAATGATCCGTGATCCGGTCTTTTCCGGTAGACGCATCAAAAATGGTTCCGCTCTACATGTTCGTACTTTGCACAGGGTTTGATTTTTAAAGAAAAAGAATTTCCCAGATTTTCCTCAGTGGTAATCCTGATTGTTTAAAAGAAAAGAAAAAGACCACGTGTATCTTAGGTATTGTTAAAAAAAGCTTGTAATTCTTGTTAATTTGGTGTATGATTGATGGGTGTAATTTGGGTTGGAGAGTGTACAGCTTAGCCATGCGTCAGCATTCCTTTATACCATATATCATGTAACTAAAAATTGACTATCAGAAAGAAGAAAATTACATATTTAAATAATTGTTCTTGTTGTTGTTCTTAAAATCTAGTTTTCATCCTGAAATAAATGAATATGTAGACGCGTCTTGAAAAAGCTTCTGAACAAAATAGAATAGAACAGAAATTATTGAAGGCCAAGTTTTGAAACAAGCGGTTTATGCTATCAAAGGGGTTGCTAGTATATGTTAGACATGAAATGTGATTGAGGCGGCCAGAAAAGATCCGGGTCTCGCAAGAAACGTCAAAATTGAAAATCTCTTTAAGGAAACAGGGTTGCCAATACTTTTCGAAAGAAAAAGTTTTCATAAACTATGTACTTTTTATAATATATTCATGAGAAATGTACAGATTATTTGACTGATTTATTGACTATTTGACTGATATATTGATTATTTGACTGATGTATTGACTATTTGACTGTTGTATAGATTATTTGACTGATTTATTGACTATTTGACTGATATATAGATTATTTGACTGGTTTTTAGATTATTTGATTGATATATAGATTATTTGACTGATTTATTGACTATTTGACTGATATATAGATTATATGACTGATATAAAGATTATTTGACTGATTTATTGACTATTTGACTGATATATAGATTATTTGACTGATTTATTGACTATTTGACTGATATAAAGATTATTTGACTGATTTATAGATTATTTGACTGATATATAGATTATTTGACTGATTTATAGATTATTTGACTGATATATAGATTATTTCACTGATATATAGATTATTTGACTGATATATAGATTATTTGACTGATTTATTGATTATTTGACTGATATATAGATTATTTGACTGATATATATATTATTTGACTGATTTATAGATTATTTGACTGATATATAGATTATATGACTGATTTATAGATCATTTGACTGATTTATAGATTATTTGACTGATTTATAGATTATTTGAAAGATATATAGATTATTTGACTGGTTTATAGATTATTTGACTGATTTATTGATTATTTGACTGATATATAGATTATTTGACTGATATATAGATTATTTGACTGATTTATAGATTATTTAACTGATATATAGATTATTTGACTGATTTATAGATTATTTGACTGATATATAGATTATTTGACTGATTTATTGATTATTTGACTGATATAGAGATTATTGAACTGATTTATAGATTATTTGACTGATATATAGATTATTTGACTGATTTATAGATTATTTGACTGATATATAGATTATTTGACTGATTTATAGATTATTTGACTGATATATAGATTATTTGACTGATTTATAGATTATTTGACTGATATATAGATTATTTGACTGATTTATAGATTATTTGACTGATATATAGATTATTTTACTGATTTATTGACTTCTTTTGTCGGTTAACATATAAGTTACAATCTAAGAAATAAAAAATATTATGAAATCCCATTTTGAAGATTAGAAAAAGCTAAGATGTCTTTTGTAAGCCCACGTGTGTCTCTTTGGAACAGCCTGCCTAAAAATGTAAAGAATTGTTCAACTCTAATTCAGTAAGATTGGTAGTTTATAAACATGAAAAGCCACCACTCTATTATACATATACTACTAGGAAAAGTTAAGTTTTTTTCGTGCAAGACTATGAAACAACCGCACTGGACTTAATACCGACTTGCTTGAGAATCGTATAATTCACTCCCCAGTTTGTATTTTCACATTTTCGCTTGACAAGGATCGTCTATCCACTTCGTTCCACACCAACCCTTGGCATATTTAGCTAACTGAAAGGGTATTTACTGCTCTGTTATCTGATTGGATGCAGCTGAAAGAAACTGATCCAATCATACCCCTCATTACATTTAAATTGGGAGATTGTTAGGAATAACCATAGCAGCATCCGTACACAACGGCACATCTCTGATGTAGGTATCTCCGACTTAAACATTTTAATGAACTTTTTATTCCGAGTCAATGACTGTAGACATGGAGGAAATCGCCTTATTGAGTACCTAACAGGTCAGGTAACGAGTTCTTTCATTGCTTAATTGATTTCGCTTGCTATGGGCAGGGACTCTTTCATCCGCAAGAGGGCACTTGTTCAAAATATGTCAAGGGTTGATGTGGAACCAAGTGGATCGATGATCCTTGGCTAGCAATGATAGTATTTTGTAGTGAAGGGCGTGCAACTGCTTTTCACTTCTTCTTCGAATGTAGACGTTATATAACACATCACAGAAAACTGTTTCATTACTGAATCAAGTAACGCTTCCCACAGTCTTTAATCTATTTCGGTTCTTTGTTTTCACATAATACAAACTATTAACTTTTCAAGTTGATACAAAATTGTATTACAGAAACAGGTACATTTTCTTTATTTGTGATTCAAACAAGGGGTTAATAAATTAAAAAAATAAAATAAATAAAAAATAAATAAATACAATTATTGGTAAATCTGTGAGTTTGCTTAATTGTGGGCTAAGACGCCGCCCTCTACCGCCAATTAACAGTGATAGGTAAGGCTGCAACGTTTACCACATTTTCTAAATGTGTACTCTCTATGCAATAATCGAAACGGTGCCGTTTAATTGAACCGATTATAAACTTAACCTTTGCCCCAATCTGCAACATAGGCTTACGGCTGACAGCTATTTAAATGTAAAACATTGGCAATATGCATGCCATGACCAGCTCAGCATGCGATTGTTTCATTATTTTGTAAGTCGTTTACGTGTTATTATGACAGGATCATGTTTGTAAAACATTTCTTTGTTGAATATATGTGATAATTTCGGTAAAACCTCCTTAGGATCGTCGATATATTGCTTCGTACTGCTACATATATGTACTTGATGAAAAATCAATAATGCAACCAGACGTACTGCATGGACATGAGCTAAAATGGTTGAGAAACTCTGCAATGACTTACACATTTCAAACGGTGTTTCTTTAAATTAAAACTTTTCTCGTCAAAGGTTCAATTAATGAACATGCTTTACAAAGGTAAATAGTTTAGTTTAAATAATTGTTTCAGCATCATCAGTAAAACAACCTGATGTGTAATGTTGTATAATGTTCGGTACAACCAATTCTCGTCGACTTCGGCTTTTTATTTAGCATTGGCATCGATACGAAAATCATCCATACTTTAAAAAAAGAATTAACAGAAAAATCCTATTAACAGTCCTCTTAAGCAACCGGGTGTTTGTTCCTGCATCACTAACATCTATGTGCATGTTCGTTTAACCGGGTGTTTGTTCCTGCATCACTAACATCTATGTGCATGTTCGTTTAACCGGGTGTTTGTTCCTGCATCACTAACATCTATGTGCATGTTCGCTTAACCGGGTGTTTGTTCCTGCATCACTAACATCTATGTGCATGTTCGCTTAACCGGGTGTTTGTTCCTGCATCACTAACATCTATGTGCATGTTCGCTTAACCGGGTGTTTGTTCCTGCATCACTAACATCTATGTGCATGTTCGCTTAACCGGGTGTTTGTTCCTGCATCACTAACATCTATGTGCATGTTCGCTTAACCGGGTGTTTGTTCCTGCATCACTAACATCGATGTGCATGTTCGCTTAACCGGGTGTTTGTTCCTGCATCACTAACATCGATGTGCATGTTCGCTTAACCGGGTGTTTGTTCCTGCATCACTAACATCTATGTGCATGTTCGCTTAACCGGGTGTTTGTTCCTGCATCACTAACATCTATGTGCATGTTCGCTTAACCGGGTGTTTGTTCCTGCATCACTAACATCTATGTGCATGTTCGCTTAACCGGGTTGTTTGTTCCTGCATCACTAACATCTATGTGCATGTTCGCTTAACCGGGTGTTTGTTCCTGCATCACTAACATCTATGTGCATGTTCGCTTAACCGGGTGTTTGTTCCTGCATCACTAACATCTATGTGCATGTTCGCTTAACCGGGTGTTTGTTCCTGCATCACTAACATCTATGTGCATGTTCGCTTAACCGGGTGTTTGTTCCTGCATCACTAACATCTATGTGCATGTTCGTTTAACCGGGTGTTTGTTCCTGCATCACTAACATCTATGTGCATGTCCGCTTAACCGGGTGTTTGTTCCTGCATCACTAACATCTATGTGCATGTTCGCTCAACCGGGTGTTTGTTCCTGCATCACTAACATCTATGTGCATGTTCGCTCAACCGGGTGTTTGTTCCTGCATCACTAACATCTATGTGCATGTTCGCTTAACCGGGTGTTTGTTCCTGCATCACTAACACCTATGTGCATGTTCGCTTAACCGGGTGTTTGTTCCTGCATCACTAACATCTATGTGCATGTTCGCTTAACCGGGTGTTTGTTCCTGCATCACTAACATCTATGTGCATGTTCGCTTAACGGGTGTTTGTTCCTGCATCACTAACATCTATGTGCATGTTCGCTTAACCGGGTGTTTGTTCCTGCATCACTAACATCTATGTGCATGTTCGCTTAACCGGGTGTTTGTTCCTGCATCACTAACATCTATGTGCATGTTCGCTTAACCGGGTGTTTGTTCCTGCATCACTAACATCTATGTGCATGTTCGCTTAACCGGGTGTTTGTTCCTGCATCACTAACATCTATGTGCATGTTCGCTTAACCGGGTGTTTGTTCCTGCATCACTAACATCTATGTGCATGTTCGCTTAACCGGGTGTTTGTTCCTGCATCACTAACATCTATGTGCATGTTCGCTTAACCGGGTGTTTGTTCCTGCATCACTAACATCTATGTGCATGCTCGCTTAACCGGGTGTTTGTTCCTGCATCACTAACATCGATGTGCATGTTCGCTTTAACCGGGTGTTTGTTCCTGCATCACTAACATCGTATGTGCATGTTCGCTTTAACCGGGTGTTTGTTCCTGCATCACTAACATCTATGTGCATGTTCGCTTAACCGGGTGTTTGTTCCTGCATCACTAACATCTATGTGCATGTTCGCTTAACCGGGTGTTTGTTCCTGCATCACTAACATCTATGTGCATGTTCGCTTAACCGGGTGTTTGTTCCTGCATCACTAACATCTATGTGCATGTTCTCTTTAACCGGGTGTTTGTTCCTGCATCACTAAACATCTATGTGCATGTTCGCTCAACCGGGTGTTTGTTCCTGCATCACTAACATCTATGTGCATGTTCGCTCAACCGGGGTGTTTGTTCCATGCATCACTAACATCTATGTGCATGTTTCGCTTAACCCGGGTGTTTGTTCCTGCAATCACTAACATCTATGTGCATGTTCGCCTTAACCGGGTGTTTGTTCCTGCATCACTAACATCTATGTGCATGTTCGCTTAACCGGGTTGTTTGTTCCTGCAATCACTAACATCTATGTGCATGTTCGCTTAACGGGTGTTTGTTCCTTGCCATCACTAACATCTATGTGCATGTTCGCTTAACCGGGTGTTTGTTCCTGCATCACTAACATCTATGTGCATGTTCGCTTAACCGGGTGTTTGTTCCTGCATCACTAACATCTATGTGCATGTTCGCTAAACCGGGTGTTTGTTCCTGCATCACTAACATCTATGTGCATGTTCGCTTAACCGGCTGTTTGTTCCTGCATCACTAACATCTATGTGCATGTTCGCTTAACCGGGTGTTTGTTCCTGCATCACTAACATCTATGTGCATGTTCGCTTAACCGGGTGTTTGTTCCTGCATCACTAACATCTATGTGCATGTTCGCTTAACCGGGTGTTTGTTCCTGCAACACTAACATCTATGTGCATGTTCGCTTAACCGGGTGTTTGTTCCTGCATCACTAACATCTATGTGCATGTTCGTTTAACCGGGTGTTTGTTCCTGCATCACTAACATCTATGTGCATGTTCGCTCAACCGGGTGTTTGTTCCTGCATCACTAACATCTATGTGCATGTTCGCTCAACCGGGTGTTTGTTCCTGCATCACTAACATCTATGTGCATGTTCGCTCAACCGGGTGTTTGTTCCTGCATCACTAACATCTATGTGCATGTTCGCTTAACCGGGTGTTTGTTCCTGCATCACTAACATCTATGTGCATGTTCGCTTAACCGGGTGTTGTTTGTTCCTGCATCACTACATCTATGTGCATGTTCGCTTAACCGGGTGTTGTTCCTGCATCTCTAACATCTATGTGCATGTTCGCTTAACCGGGTGTTTGTTCCTGCATCACTAACATCTATGTGCATGTTCGCTTAACCGGGTGTTTGTTCCTGCATCACTAACATCTATGTGCTATGTCGCTGTTAACCGGGTGCTTAGTTCCTGCAATCACTAACATCTATGTGCATGATCGCTAACCGGGTGTTTGTTCCTAGCATCACTACAACATCTATGTGCATGTTCGCTTCACCCGGGTGTTTGTTTCTGCAATCACTAACATCTATGGTGCATGTTCTGTTAACCGGGTGTTTGTTCCTTGCATCACTAACATCTATGTGCATGTTCGTTTAAACCGGGTGTTTGTTTCCCTGCATCGACTAACATCTATGTGCATGTTCGCTAACCGGGTGTTTGTTCCTGCATCACTAACATCTATGTGCATGTTCGCTTAACCGGGTGTGTATTGTTCCTGCATCACTAACATCCTATGTGCATGTTCGCTTAACCGGGGTGTTTGTTCCTGCATCACTAACATCTATGTGCATGTTCCGCTTAACCGCGGTGTTTGTTCCTGCATCACTAACATCTATGTGCATGTTCGCTTAACCGGGTGTTTGTTCCTGCATCACTAACATCTATGTGCATGTTCGCTTAACCGGGTGTTTGTTACCTGCATCACTAACATCTATGTGCATGTTCGCTCTAACCGGGTGTTTGTTCCTGCATCACTACCATCTATGTGCATGTTCGTCTTAAACGGGTGTTTGTTCCCTGCATCAACTAACATCTATGTGCATGTTCGCTAAACCGGGTGTTGTTCCTGCATCACTAACATCTATGTGCATGTTCGCTTAACCGGGTGTTTGTTCCTGCATTCACTAACATCCTATGTGCATGTTCGCTTAACGGTGTGTTTGTTCCTGCATCACTAACATCTATGTGCATGTTCGCTTAACCGTTCTGCACACTAACATCTATGAGCATGTTCGCTTAACCGGATGTTTGTTCCTAGCATCACTAACATCTATGTGCATGTTCGCTTAACCGGGTGTTTGTTCCTGCATCACTAACATCTATGTGCATAGTTCGCTTACAACCGGGTGTTTGTTCCTGCATCACTACAACATCTATGTGCATGTTCGCTTAACCGGTGTTTGTCTGCATCACTAACATCTATGTGCATGTTCGCTTAACCGGGTAGTTTGTTCCTGCATCACTAACACTATCGTGCATGTTCGTTAACCGGGTGTTTGTTCCTGCATCACTAACATCCTACTGTGATGTACGCTTAACCGGGTGTTTGTTCCTGCTATCACTAACACATCTCATGTGCAGTTCGCTCTATCCGGTGTGTTTGTTCCTGCATCACTAACATCTATGTGCATCGTTCGCTCTAACCGGGTGTTTGTTCCCTGAATCACTAACATCTATATGGGGTGCATTGTCTCTCGTCTAACCACTAACATCTATGTGCATGTCGCTTAAACCGGGTGTTTGTTCCTGCATCACTAACATCTATGTGCATGTTCGCTTAACCGGGTGTTTGTTCCTCTGCATCACTAACATCTATGTGCATGTTCGCCTTAACCGGGTGTTTGTTCCTGCATCACTAACATCTATGTGCATGTTCGCTATACCGGGTGTTTGTTCCTGCATCACTAACATCTATGTGCATGTTCGCTTAACCGGGTGTTTGTTCCTGCATCACTAACATCTATGTGCATGTTCGCTTAACCGGGTGTTTGTTCCTGCATCACTAACATCTATGTGCAGGTTCGCTTTAACCGGGTGTTTGTTCCTGCATCACTAACATCTATGTGCATGTTCGCTTAACCGGAGTGTTTGTTCCTGCATCACTAACATCTATGTGCATGTTCGCTTAACCGGGTGTTTGTTCCTGCATCACTAACATCTATGTGCATGTTCGCTTAACCGGGTGTTTGTTCCTGCATCACTAAACATCGATTGCTGCATGTTCGTTTAACCAGGGTGTTTGTTCCTGCATCACTAACATCTATGGCATGTCGTTTAACCGGGTGTTTGTTCCTGCACTCACTACATCTATGTGCATGTTCGTTCTAACCGGGTGTGTTGGTTCCTGCATCACTAACATCTTTGTGCATGTTCGGCTCTAAAGCGGGGTTTGTTCCTGCATCAGCTACATCTATGTGCATAGGTTCGCTTAACCGGGTGTTTGTTCCTGGCAGTCACTGAACATCTATGTGCATGTTCGCTTAACCAGGGTGTTTGTACCGGCATCACTAACATCTATGTGCATGTTCGCTTAACCGGGTGTTTTGTTCCTGCATCACTAACATCTATGTGCAGTGTCGCTTAACCGGGGTGTTTGTTCCTGCATCACTAACATCTATGTGCATGTTCGCTTAACCGGGTGTTTGTTCCTGCATCACTAACATCTATGTGCATGTTCGTTTAACCGGGTGTTTGTGTCCTGGCATCACGTTCGCTTAAACCGGGTGTTTGTTCCTGCATCACTAACATCTATGTGCATGTTCGCTTAACCGGGTGTTTGTTCCTGCATCACTAACATCTATGTGCATGTTCGCTAAACCGGGTGTTTGTTCCTGCATCACTAACATCTATGTGCATGTTCGCTTAACCGGCGTGTTTGTTCCTGCATCACTAACATCTATGTGCATGTTCGCTTAACCGGGTGTTTGTTCCTGCATCACAAACATCTATGTGCAAGTTCGCTTTAACCGGGTGTTTGTTCTGCATCACTAACATCTATGTGCATGTTCGCTTAAACCGGGTGTTTGTTCCTGCATCACTAACATCTATGTGCATGTTCGCTCAACCGGGTGTTTGTTCCTGCATCACTAACATCTATGTGCATGTTCGCTTAACCCGGGTGTTTGTTCTGCATCACTAACATTCTATGTGCATGTTCGCTTAACCGGGTGTTTGTTCCTGCATCACTAACATCTATGTGCTATGTTCGCTTAAACCCGTGGTGTTTGTTTGCCCTCGCATCACTAACATCTATGTGCATGTTCGCTTAAACCGGGTGTTTGTTTCCTGCATCACTAACATCTATGTGCATGTTCGCTTAACCGGGTGTTTGTTCCTGCATCACTAACATCTATGTGCATGTTCGCTTAACCGGGTGTTTGTTCCTGCATCACTAACATCTATTGTGCATGTTCGCTTAAACGCGGGAGTTTGTTCCTGCATCACTAACATCTATGTGCATGTTCGCTTAACCGGGTGTTTGTTCCTGCATCACTAACTTCTATGTGCATGTTCGCTTAACCGGGTGTTTGTTCCTGCATCACTAACATCTATGTGCATGTTCGCTTAACCGGGTGTTTGTTCCTGCATCACTAACATCTATGTGCATGTTCGCTTAACCGGGTGTTTGTTCCTGCATCACTAACATCTATGTGCATGTTCGCTTAACCGGGTGTTTGTTCCTGCATCACTAACATCTATGTGCATGTTCGCTCAACCGGGTGTTTGTTCCTGCATCACTAACATCTATGTGCATGTTCGCTTAACCGGGTGTTTGTTCCTGCATCACTAACATCTATGTGCATGTTCGCTTAACCGGGTGTTTGTTCCTGCATCACTAACATCTATGTGCATGTTCGCTTAACCGGGTGTTTGTTCCTGCATCACTAACATCGATGTGCATGTTCGCTTAACCGGGTGTGTGTTCCTGCATCAACTAACATCTATGTGCATGTTCGCTTAACCGGGTGTTTGTTCCTGCATCACTAACATCTATGTGCATGTTCGCTTAACCGGGTGTTTGTTCCTGCATCACTAACATCTATGTGCATGTTCGCTTAACCGGGTGTTTGTTCCTGCATCACTAACATCTATGTGCATGTTCGCTTAACCGGGTGTTTGTTCCTGCATCACTAACATCTATGTGCATGTTCGCTTAACCGGGTGTTTGTTCCTGCATCACTAACATCTATGTGCATGTTCGCTTAACCGGGTGTTTGTTCCTGCATCACTAACATCTATGTGCATGTTCGCTTAACCGGGTGTTTGTTCCTGCATCACTAACATCTATGTGCATGTTCGCTTAACCGGGTGTTTGTTCCTGCATCACTAACATCTATGTGCATGTTCGCTTAACCGGGTGTTTGTTCCTGCATCACTAACATCTATGTGCATGTTCGCTTAACCGTGTGTTTGTTCCTGCATCACTAACATATATGTGCATGTTCGCTTTAACCGGGGTGTTTGTTCCCTGCATCACTAACATCTATGTGCATGTTCGCTTAACCGGGTGTTTGTTCCTGCAATCACTAACATCTATGTGCATGTTCGCTTAACCGGGTGTTTGTTCCTGCATCACTAACATCTATGTGCATGTTCGCTTAACCGGGTGTTTGTTCCTGCATCACTAACATCTATGTGCATGTTCGCTTAACCGGGTGTTTGTTCCTGCATCACTAACATCTATGTGCATGTTCGCTTAACCGGGTGTTTGTTCCTGCATCACTAACATCTATGTGCATGTTCGCTTAACCGGGTGTTTGTTCCTGCATCACTAACATCTATGTGCATGTTCGCTTAACCGGGTGTTTGTTCCTGCATCACTACATCTATGTGCATGTTCGCTTAACCGGGTGTTTGTTCCTGCATCACTAACATCTATGTGCATGTTCGCTTAACCGGGTGTTTGTTCCTGCATCACTAACATCTATGTGCATGTTCGCTTAACCGGGTGTTTGTTCCTGCATCACTAACATCTATGTGCATGTTCGCTTAACCGGGTGTTTGTTCCTGCATCACTAACATCTATGTGCATGTTCGCTTAACCGGGTGTTTGTTCCTGCATCACTAACATCTATGTGCATGTTCGCTTAACCGGGTGTTTGTTCCTGCATCACTAACATCTATGTGCATGTTCGCTTAACCGGGTGTTTGTTCCTGCATCACTAACACATCTATGTGCATGTTCGCTTAACCGGGTGTTTGTTCCTGCATCACTAACTTCTATGTGCATGTTCGCTTAACCGGGTGTTTGTTCCTGCATCACTAACATCTATGTGCATGTTCGCTTAACCGGGTGTTTGTTCCTGCATCACTAACATCTATGTGCATGTTCGCTTAACCGGGTGTTTGTTCCTGCATCACTAACATCTATGTGCATGTTCGCTTAACCGGGTGTTTGTTCCTGCATCACTAACATCTATGTGCATGTTCGTTTAACCGGGTGTTTGTTCCTGCATCACTAACATCTATGTGCATGTTCGCTTAACCGGGTGTTTGTTCCTGCATCACTAACATCTATGTGCATGTTCGCTTAACCGGGTGTTTGTTCCTGCATCACTAACATCTATGTGCATGTTCGCTTAACCGGGTGTTTGTTCCTGCATCACTAACATCTATGTGCATGTTCGCTTAACCGGGGTGTTTGTTCCTGCATCACTAACATCTATGTGCATGTTCGCTTAACCGGGTGTTTGTTCCTGCATCACTAACATCTATGTGCATGTTCGCTTAACCGGGTGTTTGTTCCTGCATCACTAACATCTATGTGCATGTTCGCTTAACCGGGTGTTTGTTCCTGCATCACTAAAATCAATGTGCATTTTCGCTTAACCGGGTGTTTGTTCCTGCATCACTAACATCTATGTGCATGTTCGCTTAACCGGGTGTTTGTTCCTGCATCACTAACATCTATGTGCATGTTCGCTTAAACGGCTGTTTGTTCTGCATCACTACCATCTATGTGCATGTTCGCTTAACCGGGTGTTTGTTCCTGCATCACTAACATCTATGTGCATGTTCGCTTAACCGGGTGTTTGTTCCTGCATCACTAACATCTATGTGCATGTTCGCTTAACCGGGTGTTTGTTCCTGCATCACTAACATCTATGTGCATGTTCGCTTAACCGGGTGTTTGTTCCTGCATCACTAACATCTATGTGCATGTTCGTTTAACCGGGTGTTTGTTCCTGCATCACTAACATCTATGTGCATGTTCGTTTAACCGGGTGTTTGTTCCTGCATCACTAACATCTATGTGCATGTTCGCTTAACCGGGTGTTTGTTCCTGCATCACTAACATCTATGTGCATGTTCGCTTAACCGGGTGTTTGTTCCTGCATCACTAACATCTATGTGCATGTTCGCTTAACCGGGTGTTTGTTCCTGCATCACTAACATCTATGTGCATGTTCGTTTAACCGGGTGTTTGTTCCTGCATCACTAACATCTATGTGCATGTTCGCTTAACCGGGTGTTTGTTCCTGCATCACTAACATCTATGTGCATGTTCGCTTACGTGGTAACTGATTTTATAAACGTTTACAGACAGTAAATTAAATTAAGCAGTTTACACGTGCAGTCATAGTGAAAGGTTGTAAATTAGATGTTAAATTTCCATTGACCTATCGCCAGAGCAGAGATAGCAACGCCTACTCATTAGCATAGCACAGCATATAAAATCAGAGTATTCTATGTTGACACTAACCCCATGTGAATTGGTGTGAATCTTTTTTTTGTATGCTGAAAATTTCATGAATAATAGTTGCGAAATGTTGAAGTTATGACGAGTTGAATTTGTATATGATATATAGCGGCAGTCACCAAGGTGACGGACATCGGACCTAAATGTCCGACAAATTTTCAGTACTTCTTTACAGGTGCGGATTCTGAAATGTCGTTTGGGGGTGGGGTGGAGGGAATGGAACTCCCGATGGGGGGTGGGGTAGAGGGAATGGAACTCCCGATTGGGGGTGGGGTGGAGGGAATGGAACTCCCGATGGGAGGGGGGAAGCCCCCAGAAGCTCCTGCATTTTAGGCGTTTTCAGGGCATAATTCGAACCATCTAACTGTGAAGAAAACTTACTCTAGGAAACTTTCTGGTTGTTTCGCGCCCATTATTATTTTTTTTTTTTTGGGGGGGGGGGGGGGGCTGTGCGTGGACGCACTGCCCCCGCCTTTGCTATAAATCGCTTGATTCGTCACACCTTTGCCACTGACAGTATTGGTTGGCGGTCCATGTGTATCGGCACGTGTTAAGGTTTGACTGACATACGACGATACCTTAATTACTGTGTCATGTAGTTTTCGAGCAAAACAGTCAATCACTTCCCGATAAGGAGAAACATTCCTCAACAAGAGGTAAATTAAGACTGAAGGAGGAGACCCTGCTCATTTTATACCGTGGCCTCAGTCTTTTGGGGCTAATCTATCGAAATACTTCGATGTTACTGCGTCCTTATGGACCCTTTTTATGTATTGATTCGTGATTTTCAACAAATGTTAAAACCTGGTATTTAAAGATCCCTGTTTTCCTTTGCAGCGGACTGGAAGAATACGTCAACTGCGTTAGAGAGGGTCTTACAAACCCAACCACGCCCATAGACTATGTGATTCAGGGACTCGTCGACAAGAATGCATTGCTATCAACATTCCGAAACGCATGCGCTCTTATGTCAAGTATGTTCTGCTTTTATTTAATAATCGTGCTAAGATAATACAACTTCTCAATAATCTCTATAATTATTTATCGATAAAACAGTCCAGGTAACTAATGTAGAAGTGAGTTAGTTCACAAGTGGGAATGAAATTTGTGTGCGTAAACAAGTGAGCGAGTGCACCAGTGAGAGAGCAAGTAAAGTTTTCAGTCCGTAAAAGTAGATTTGGAAAACATGTTAACATATAGACAGTGGCGTACTAAGGGTAAATGGCGCCTGGCGCGACTATGATGGCCCAAAGCTGTTACGCCAGGAGCAACCGCCCCGTCCCGCCCCCCCCCCCCTCGTTAGCACGCTACTGCATATAGACCGCTGTGTTATAATAAAAGTGACTAAATACTTTTCATTATTTAATTACAAATAAAATTTCTGCAAGCCTTTTTCCGACTATCTTAATGGGGTCAGACAGTGGCAGCGCGAGGTTTCGAGGCACTCGGGGACAATGTTCTTTAGTGGCGCCCCTACTTTGCCACAGAGAACAGTTTTTATGTCAGTTACCAACCTCCACCCCCACCCCCATATACGCCCCGGTTACAGCTATAAAAAAATCTCCAGACTGCGCCCCACCCCTCCTTGTCCGGTGCCAGTGGGCAATTGCCCCAACCCTACCCGCCCCCGTCGCGGCGCCACTGGGGTCAGACAAAACTTTCAGTGGTCGAGAATTTTCTTATTGTTCATCGTAACTAAGGGCGCTTACTACTCCAGAACCGTTATTACAATTTTCGCAAGTTCTCCGATATTGTACATCACATTTGAAATTTGTACATTGATAAACTGCATTCTTTTATCTATCTCTATCTCTTTCTGACATGTCGAAAACAATACTGGATTTTGCAACTGTGAAATCTTGGGGAATTTGGTCTAAATGAAAAATGTAACCATACCAATGCAGTCATGTCAACATTTCAATCAAGCATCATTTTACGCTACGTAAGCAAATCTTTGCTACAAGTTTTACCCATGTAAATACTCGTTGGCTTTTTCAATGAAATTGTTTAATCTTCTTCTTCTTCATATTATTATTATTATTATTTCTTTTCCAGTATCCCGCTACAGCATTCTCATGACACATTTCTTTTAATTTCTTCTCCACGTATAACAATACCGAGATATACTTGTGGTACCTACTGTAGTTTCTGGACTTAGATGGCGTTGGTTTTCGCTACGCATGGTTTTCAAACCTTCTGTATCATAGGATTAGATTAAAACGGACGCCACACATTTACGCGAATCACTCCGAACTTTGGTTATTTCTATGAACTGTTTCTATTCTGACCCTGACACCAATCAGACATGTAGTTTAATATTTTTATCTGATTTGTTTCATGTTACTCTTTTTCTTTCTTTCTTTCCTTCTTTCTTTTGTAGATTTCCGCTGTCATTCAACATGGAAATACTTCAGATTTTATCTATGGCTTCACCATTACCAATCTTTAATGACACATCAGCGCTCTGATCTACTGGACCATGCGCTTATCCCCCCAAATAGGATGAAACAATGCCGAAGGAAAGGGGAAATTTATGATTAGCTAAATGTACAAATCCACGGGATTTCTATTTAGAAATGGCAGGTAAATACCTGAAATACCAAAAAGAGATGAAAGCGTTTATACCTGGATCCCATAATTATATGAAAAGAGATTTATATAGAATGACACAAATATAATCAAGCAGGTTATATATTCACTCCAAATAGTAATAGCACCAGCGCCGGGTGTTACGACAAGGGGTAAATGTAACAAAAGAAAAGACTCAAACAAGCTTTCCAGATTGAAAACACAAATATTTAATTTCCTAAAATATAATAATATTTCGACAAACAATTAATAATATTTCAACAAACAGTCAAAGTGAAAGAATTAAAAATAACTTACAGTATACTACTGTATAGAATATCCTTAAAACTCCTAAATTGTTCTAAAGTTCACTGATCCGGAAGTTAAGCTAAATTATTCCGAATGAAGAGTATTCCGAATGAAAACACCACTGTGAAGATGTACTAACAAGAATCAGTTATATCCAAATATTATTAATTCCAAGTAATCCTTGTGAATATAGAATATCACACAAGTTCTAGAAATGTTTCTGATAATTCCAACGGAGGTGAATAATAAGTTTAAGTAGCAGTACTAAATCCAAAATGTACTGTATAATATTATATCTCTGAAGCAGAATATCACACAAAATGAACCAATCTCGTTTATGTCCTCTCAGGCTGAACGTACTATCAAGAAGAATGACGAACGCTGCGATACATCTTATTTTATAGTTTCTGTACTGCGTCATTGAAATATAAATAAAACCCATTTCTTATTCTGTCTTAGAATAACAACTCGGTATTTACGAATTTATTCTACTTCTAGTCAACAAAAAATGAATCACACTCTGAATTGCGAAATCCAGGTCAGAACATTGAATGCAGGTCAAAATTATAATACATTTTAGCATGCGCTAGTCGCGTGATATGACTCATGCTTCAACCGACAATACTAATTTTCCCAGGACAATGTACTGGGTCACATTGAAATTACCGTATATGTGCACTCTGCAAAACGACACCTATTAGACTATTATGCAGAGGTCATAAACTAATAAAACTATACAATTATTGAAAGAAAATGATACATAATTCCGTAATGATACATAATTCCGTAATGATACATAATTCCGAAACACGGGAGTAACGGCACCCATCGCCTAGCTCTTTTGCACAAGAGCTCTTAATCCACTCGGCAATGCACTCATTCCCCCCCCCCAAAAAAAAAAAAAAAGGGAAAAGGATGAAACAAGGTCGAAGGAAAGAGGTCAGAGTGCACGGGAACCAACTCGCTAGGAAAGCGGAAATTAACACTCAGCAAAATGCACAAATAGACTGGATTTCTATTTAGAAATGCAAGGTTTATACATGTGATGATAATTACAAATTGTCTCCCATGCACATATCAAACAGAGCGAAAAGTGCTTTTCCCTGGACCCCAGATTGTATGTATGGATACATGATTATATGAAGGAAATTGATAGAATCACACAAATATAATCAAATAGGTTAGAGAGTTATAAATTATTCCAACCAAGAATCCAACCAGCGCCGCAGTAACGGCGTACATTGTCTAGCTTTCGTGCACAGCACACTTCATGCTTCAATCCGTCAAAGTAATCATTCAGTATGTCTGCCTGTCTATTTATATATCTTGACATTTATTGATTTATATATTTACAGCCCTTATTGAAAATTCAGAGTGCATCATTATCCAATTATCAATGGTATCCAACTCCTGCACAAGCCAGCTCATGAATGAAATATCTCAGATGTACGAAGGCATAATACCGTCATCTTTGTGTGGGTAAGCTGATAAGATAGTTACGGATCTCAATTGGTACTAATTTGCTTCCGATAAATAATTAATGTTTTGAAAATTTTAAATAATTTTTAAAACAATCACTTCAAATATTATTTAAAATTAGAAACACGAAAGTTTGTAGACTTATTCTTTGGGGTTCTGCTCTGAAGTTTAACATTTTTGCACAGGTTTGAAAGTTTGAAGAAAAGGTATTCCCATGATTTTCTCCAATGGTAATGCTCGTTATAAAACAAAATGTGTATATCCTAGGTTAGGATTAAAGAACCCCCAGTTTTGTTTATTTTGATATATAAATGATTGAGGTTGATTTCGATTAGAGAGGATACAGTTAGGCTTTACTGTCGATGTGCCTGTCATAGAAACATTGCTAATTCGGCATGGCTATTTTAACTTCCTGAACTTCACAGATAACGTAACTAGAAATTTTTTTTTAAAAAGAACCAATAACTCTTTTATTTTTTAATTTTTATTTTTATATCATATATTAAAATTTCATAAGTGAACTTTCATAAAATACTAATGCCTACACTTTGAAAAATCATGTCTGTATTTCAAGGACAGCAGTTAGTGTACTCGATGAAAGTTTAAGTACATTTCCCCAGCACACAGAAGCAGTCATTTTCCTTTTCTTCAGACAGAATATGGCTTTCTTGATCGTGATTTAAAGAAACCCAAAACAATAATAATAATAAAAATGTCAATCCAAGTAGACGAAAAACATGTGAGTGCATGAGTGCTGTAAAGCACACAACTTTGTCCTGAGAATTCCGCTCAAAAACACCAGAGCGGAACCTTAATACAAGACTGATATATTGTTTATACTGGCGTATAAGTTGGGTCAAACTGCAAGCAATATAGTCACACATGTAGATGAGGGTCTACGTTGTTTCTTCGACTGATTTCTTCTAACAAAACTGGACAGACCTAGATCTGCTGGCGCATTACGCAACTGCAGATCTGGGTCTAAGCAGTTTGCAGTTGGATCCGACTCGTACGCGACTATATATATAGTACAAGTACCTAATGTGGACTTTATCTATCTCTGATGCATCTTCGTTCATCTTCTGTCAAGATATCTATTACCTTGATTGCAACCTTAACCAAAATGTAACTTTTTACATTTACCCCTGATTTAAAAATTCAATCAGATACATATACGATATCACGGAAAAACAATGTTTTAAATCTGATTGATAACAGACATCGGTGAAATCGGGTTCACCACTATGAGTATTATTTAGACCGTGCTTTCCTTTTTAATTCTGACTTTCTCTTGCACTTAATGTTTGATCCTTCTGGAACGTGTAATGTTGGTATTTTACATGAATCTTTAAAAAGAATAGATATAGTACATATAACGACCATTAGTCTTTATCTTCTCCGCGAAATTTGCAGAAATAGTTAAATTTTCTTCGTATCAACGAGGTAGTCTTTTCATTCTGTACTTTGTTGCCTCTTTGCGTTAGTGGTAATTAGTCTGTATGTCAAAATTGCACGGGAAATGAAGTCATCGCAGTTGTATGTCAAAACTGCACGGGAAATTAAGTCATCGCAGTTGTATGTCAAAACTGCACGGGAAATGAAGTCATCTCAGTTGTATGGTGGAACTTAAAGCGAAGTCAATGTTTTACTGTAGAAACAAAACTCCTCAACTATCAGCTGGAAACAAACATTTTTAGAAAATTGCCAATATTCAGGAAACATTTTAACAGACTTTTGAGGGATGATATGTTTAATATTGATGATAACAACTTGTACATTTTCCTTATCCATTACAGTTCCTACGTGTCCTCCATTAACTGCCTCGCCGATGCATTTTCCGTATGCGGATCTAACGTCAGCAATCTATATAGGTCTACCCATCTTAACCTTCTCACTGAAGACTGCAGAAATGGGAGACAATCCGAGATAGCTATCTCCAAACACATTTTTAGCTTTTTTGATAGGGTCATGGATTTCGAAAGCAGCATGGCTGGCCAGTGTTATGCTAACTTCACCATGGCAGTCACAGCAGAGGTGGGAAAATACAAATTTCACAGCTGATATATCAATGGCAGATGCGATTGTGAAATGTCAAAATTTCATGCAGGTAAACGCCTATTATGACTTAGGACACTGTTGTACCATAATCTTATTTTCTTCTTTTTACATCTCCCTGCAATTTTTTTTATGTATAGTCTTCAATGATTACTCCTTATCTTCATTCCAACCTTTCTTTCTGTTTTCTTTCTTTCTTTTGTTTGAGTTTTAAAATTCTACATTATTAAAATAGACCCCATAAATATGATATTTTTCTGTATGTATTTTTATAGATTAAATAAAATATACGATTCAGACATTACACAATGTTGTACCTGTAAAATCCATATAGTTTATTATGGACGCCATCCGGAGTATTAATCAATTGGTTATTGCTATTCGTTCATTCGACTAGGCGATGGACTCGGCATTTAAGCTTATACCTTTATTTTTTTTATAAGGGTTCTATCCAGACAACTGATGACTAATATAAAGTTGCACAAAGAAATACGAAACACATGCGCATGATCATTCCATTTTTAAAAAAAAAAATTTTTTTTTGTTTTCATGAAAATTTCATGAATAGAATGATTTACAGGAGTAAACAAATCGGATAAAATTTCTGACACTTGTTAAATAGTTTCTATCTATGCAAGTTATGTTGAGCAAATGATTTACATTATTAAGAGCGTTTCGTAACTATCATTTTCAATATAATAAAATGTAAATATATCTTTATCAGATTTTTTTAAAAATATTTTTTTTATTCAATAACCATCGAGAAAAGATGCGGTAAAATGACTTTAAAGTATAATCGGGATGCTTCGGACATTATGCACTTGCCTTATATGACGTCATAACGATATTTGTGATGTCTTCCTGTGTTATTATACTTGTGTATTATATATAGATTATTAACCAAGTATTTAAAAATATTGGACTCGATGTTATGTGGCTCATTAATCCAGCAAATATATTAATCGTATGATAAATAATCCAAAACTTTGCGTCTTTTTTTCAGCAAACTACCAGAGCTATTTGATTGTTTTGAGACGCATATGTACAGAATTGCAGCTACGGATTTTGATGTTACATTATATACATTAAGTGACATCCGTGGTATCAAACGAAGCGGCGAAACGTTTTGCAAGAAGTCCCAGGGTAAGAAAAACACAGTCAAAACTTGCATTATCTTATTATCTTTGTGTTACAAACATGATTTATATTTGCAAAAGATGGAAAAAGGAAAGCAAATACAGAAACTTTAATTTTAGTGTTCCTTGGCTATAACAACAGATTCCGATATTTTTCTTCAGAAGTATATATGTACAGTAGTAATAAAATGGTGTTCTTTACTAACAGTTGTGCCTTTTAAACTCGTACAAACCTGGGTACCAACAGTTGTGCCTTTTAAACTCGTACAAACCTGGGTACCAACAGTTGTGCCTTTTAAACTCGTACAAACCTGGGTACTAACAGTTGTGCCTTTTAAACTCGTACAAACCTTTTACCAATATAGCATTAAGCTGGAACATCCTCCACCTTTTCTACTAACGAAAATAAAAACAAAAACAAAAACAACAAACAAAAAACAAAAACACGAAAAGGAACAAGCAAACAACAACAATAACGACAACAAAGACTCTGCCTGAACTTTACCTGAGAAATGTCTAATCGGATAGAAGCGAGAAAGTTGAGAAAGTTCAGACTGGGAATGGCTGTAATAGATGGTACTGGCGAAAGCGTTGCTATGCAAATATATGCAATTTTAAAGAATTGAGATGCATTTTACTGGTACTGCTTCTGCGCAAAAGATGTTTTTTTTTTTCAACCACGGACAACGGTTTTCTCTCGGAAAAAAAGAGAACAATATGTGCCACTTCAGAGATGGCCAGAAACTGCCATGTATTTAAGTTGGTAGTAAGTTTTGTAACTTTAAAACAAATCACTTCATACATTTTTGTGATAACCCTCTCACTGTCCCTGCACAATTGTTTACTCATACAAGTCTTTGTAGGAAGAGTTTATTAGAAGGAACAATTCAAGTTGTATCAAATTAATGACGTGCTTACTATATAAGGCAACGCTTGATGTGAACTTAACTGTCCTCGCACATGACCAGATTGGTCGCACGCGAGATTAATCCAAATTCATCATCATCTGAACTTAACTACAGTCATTATGGTACGTATTGAACACTAGCGAGTTTTAAACTTCTATAACTATATATAAAATAAATAATCTTAAAACAAATACGTCGTTTTTTATATTTCAGTTTATATTGAGACACAACCTTGTCTTTCCAATTTATCTGGCGAAGGAATAATGAAATGCTCATTGTCGGTCACACACATTGATCTGCGAATTGCCATGATGATCGAGAAAGCCAAAACGGGACAGGATGTAATGGATGTCGTTGCAGAAATACGAAGGTACACATGATACATGTGCTGGGGCTGCTTCTTTGTTTTTTTTTCTTCACGACTTGGAAGCTACATGCATAATAACGTAGACAACGAGATCGGTACAATGAATCGATCAATCTACATCGTTTAAAAGGCACCATTCGTTGAGATTCAAACTAGGCCCTCCCCCACCCCCCACGGGCTCGGGGATGTAAAATAGGTTCAATGCGCTCTGCGTCTTGTAATATGCGACTAATTGAAGCAGGAGATACGGCTGCTTAGTGGCTAGCGTGCCGGACTCGCAGCCAAAACGGTGCCAATTTGAATCCTACTATCATATCAGCCTGGGTAGTGTTCTTGCGCAAGGTACTTTATTCCAATTACCAGGCACTAAATAACTTACTTGTGTTGCTGTGCCGTCAAACACCAAACCAAAACAAGAAATACAGAAAGGCATAAACGTGCTATATACGAACCATGGTTGGCAGCTAGAGTTACAGAAATACTAAAAAGGGGGGGGGTCAATACCTTCTGCATATGCATTTGATTTTTAAGGGAGAAAAAATGGACACAATCAGTGGCAAAAAAAACAAATTAGTACTTGCTTGATTTTCATTTGTATAATTTTCTTTGAATATAATGTGATCAGTAAGCGATTCTCATCATATGAATAGACACCTTATTTGTGGCCATAACAACATAGCTTGGCACTCGTGTAAAATATATAGGAACTTTGATTGGTCTTGTATCTTGATTGTGCATGTCCGCCAGGCATAGATTTGTGTTTATACCACAAAGCACATCCACAGATTATCTTTTTATTCAACGTCCATCTGATACCATCATCATCAATCTTTATTTCCTCTTTTCAGAGATAAGGATGCATACAAATGAAAAAGAAAACAATGAAACAATATTGAAATTAATTGAATTAGTTATATACAATTAACAGAGGTATACATGAGAGAAATCTGTGGATTTTCCCTATGAGGATTCTTATATGAGGACACTATACTTATCAAAAGTATGGTGCACTCTTGCGCAATCCTTCAATGCTTAATTATCGTACACATCATCATTATTTTACAGAAAATAATATTGTATATGTAATATATATATATATATATATATATATATATATATATATATATATATATATATATATATATATATATATATATAAATAAAAGCATGCATGAAGACATGATTATCAAGATTTCAACGATCACATAATTCCAAATCTTGATAATCTGAAAATCGATCTTATTACCATGAAAAGAATCCATGAATTTATACCACAAAGCACATCCACAGATTATCTTTTTATTCAACGTCCATCTGATACCGTCGACATACAACGCGTCTTTTGAAAAGACGAGAAAAGTGGCGAGTATTTAGTACATGAACTGCTTTATAACAACACAATATCGTACTCCCTTTGTTTTCACATCCAAACATCCATCTTTCAGAATGATTTCCTTCGGTCTTCAAACTTTAGCAAATTGAGAGAATATGATGTAAACATGCATTTCAGATCTGATATATACATACAAATTTCACATTTTCGTTTGTTTTATCAGCAACACATGCGCTTACCCAGATGAAAATCATAGACTATCTGACAGCATAATCTTTTCCAAAACAGGAATATAAGAATTACTCTTGGGTTTCATTTAATTGTTGTTCTTCCAATCATTTTATAATGCAAACAGTATTTTTTTGTTATACTGTCAATGTTCAGTGGAAAAGTGATACATGCGTAAACTTCCTTGAGTAGACTCGTGATTCCCTACGTCAACAGCTGAAAATGCATGTCAGTAAATTATTGTGTAACACGCGCAGAATTGGATTCGAAACAGAAGGAAGTCGTCAGGTCCACGTTGGAAAGAAACCACTGTAATATTTTTAATAGTCTGTTGGTAATAATTACGTATAGCCTTGATCTGGATTAACCTCCCATATGGAAACACGTAAATACGAAAAAGAAGTGAATGTCTAAACGCTGAATGCGACTGAACAGCAATGCAAAATTACTGTCACAGTACATTAACTCTCATAGGATTTAAATCTGTTTACCTGTACACGAAAAACGTATTACTACCCCCCCCCCCTTCACCCCCAGTTAACTCCTCCTCTCAAGTTATTCAAAACAACAATAAATCATGTCAAAGAAAACAAAATGGAGCATCGTCTGCCTCTGCAGTATCAGAGAATATCACATTTATAATAGAAAGGAGGAATTTCTGCACACAAGACAACAAATTTCAATTCCTACTACGTCTAATAAGACATAAACAGGTGTTACAATGAGATTGACTAAAGTGTCTGATTCCTTAAAAAGAGCAGTTCATTTAATTTTTCATTGGACTTGATCTAATTTATAAGCTAAGCAGACTGACCCCCAACTTTTTGCATCAATGATCATCTTTAAAATATTAAGGATAAAAAGGGATGTTGCTGTCAAATGGGCAAATCTTGATAATTTCAAAATAATTTATAGGATTTCAATTTAAGGTTGTGTGCCCATCTGTATTTCGAAATTATAAAGGATGAGAATGATCGTCAGTGTTTAACGTTAACACTTGATGGAGTAATGATGATTGCTCTGCATACAATTTCCCAACAATCACATTAATGGCAGTCACGATACTTGCTTCGGCACAAAATGACCTACTTGAGTTGCTGTGCCATAAAATGGCAAACCAAACCAACAATTTCGCAGAGAGGTTATTTCATTGGTAATACGTAGATGCAACCAGTTCATACTGATCCGTACACAGGCATACTTACAGGAAATCTCTGTTCTTCAAGGTAGACATACGGGTGTTCAGCCTTTATACAATAAATAAGAATATTACTCTTGAGACAAGCACATTTTATTTGCTCCTACCTGGTCAGCAAAATTACCTGTTAGGAACTTTCATTTTCTTAGCGAGGAACCCGTGGTGGTTCATTGGTTAACGTGCCACACTTGCAAGCACTAGATGCGGGTTGGAATCCTGCTCAGATCAGCCCGAATTGGATCCCGTGCTATGTCTTGGCAAGTACTTTACTCCATTTTTACCTCGGCATTCAATAGTTTTTCATGTGCTAATGTGCTGTTTAAAGTCAATAAATTAATCATTGTCAGAAAAAGGTAGCTTACACATGAATTTTCGGTGACATCGGATTTTAAATAAGCTTTCAATGTATTTGTTGTCCATTATCAATTCCAGAAATATACTGGACTACAGTACCTGCAGCATATCCGTCATGAAACCGAGTGCATGTCTGCCCAGCTATCTTATATTGCTGAAAAATGTTACTGACGAAGTGCTTCCACAACGATCATCTATGTCATCTGCTTTAGATAAATGTGTGCAGCCATTAATCGGAAACATCGCTGTAAGACGCAATTATGCACATGTAAATGACAATACTGATTTAGCTGACTTTGTTTTGCAAGAGTTTGAAAATTTCTGCAACAGGTAAGTGAAAAGAAGGTACAGTTATTTGTACCTGTACTATATTTATACCTTTACTATATTTATAATTTTACTATATTTATAATTTTACTATATTTATAATTTTACTATATTTATACTTGTACTATATTTATAATTGTACTATATTTATACCTTTACTATATTTATACCTATACTAGCATGGGCAGAGTAATATTCATTACAACTGTATTATTAACAGTTTCTTTATGATAGTCAGCCCTACTTAGCACCACCAAACCTCATTATACATGTATATGACACAGTATTACATAACACGTGTTAGTTTGTGGAACCACAAATTAACAAGTTACCACGAACTCAGCTAAAATATAGAGAACTCATCATCGCAAGCCACGTTCGACAATCCGCTACGCTCCTTTATCACCCGTAGCTACCTGTGCGTAGATTTCCTCATGAAAATGCATAAACCTCATTAACCAATCACAGTGAGCACGAGTAAAATTGTCTCGCCATTGTGACCCAACATGACCTTTCATGCTGTTTGAATGAGCCAATCAAAGTTTCTCTTCGAAACAGTCACTTATAGATGTATAAAACGGGAAGTTTCATTTATGTGTTGGATATTGCTACATTGTTGTGTTGATCACGTATTTTTGTTTATCATACTCATAAAAAATGAGGAAGCTCAGCACATGCAACCATGGGTGATAAAGGAGCGTAGCGGATTGTCGTCCGTGGTTTGCGACTATGCATATAACTGTGAGCTTTGATAACTAAAAATGCATTGATTAGGTTTAGCACAAAGTCTTAAATTAGTTTTTGCTTTGTTTGAAGTCATCAGTCTGTAAAAGTTTACAGTTTGCGTGCAATTAGGAAAGATTTTCCTATGCAAATCAGGTTGGGCCGGAATTAGAGGAAATAGTGGATCTATCAATCTTGTCAAGTATCTATTGAACAATCACTACGCTCCATCTGTCTGCTACCAGTTGTCAGCCAACGTTGTACTGAGGACAGTTCAATGAACTGTCATTTAATCTTGTTACGAGATAAGTGTGAAACATTACATGATTTCACCTGGAAAGTGATGGTCAATTCAATTCCAAAGTCTTAGACTTGTACTTGAAAATCACTCGTTAAAAATCATGCTTTTATGCGAGAAAATGCTTCTAAAGTTCACAGGAATATTTGATAGGTAAAATTAGACAGAGCTGGAAATTTCAAACAATTCTTTCAGGATTTCTGAGTTTCAATACTGAAAGTTTGATGAATTTGAGGCTTGATACCAGACACGTAGATATTTAGGATGTCTTGATATCAGACACGTAGATATTTAGATGTCTTGATATCAGACACGTAAATATTTAGATGTATTGATATCAGACATGTATTTAGATGTCTTGATATCAGACACATAGATATTTAGATGTCTTGATATCAGACACGTAGATGTTTCAGGATAACAAAGTTAATTACAATTGAAAATTGTATCGATTAGAAATAGAAGCTGTTATTTCATTCTAAATTAGGCGCTTAGTTCTGAAGCTGATTTAACATTTTGAAAAAAAGAGATTTCAACAAATAATTAAAAAGCGTATATTTTCCTAATTATATTTTCAATCTTCCATAACATTTTGCCAAATTTAAGACAGTCTATTCACAAATCAACACACGTACAAAAAGTCGCCGTCAGTTCCAAATTTTGCAGCGTGGACTCGAACTTGCAAATGCCAGTTTCAAAGTATTTTTCATCCTTCTTATACTAATGTTCTAACCATCGGCCCTCTGTCCGCATGGGTTCGAGTCTTGGGCTCGGCCAATGTGGTTATGTGAGAAAGCTTGCCGGTAGCTTCCCGTGGGTCGGTGGTTCTTCCCGGGTTCTTCCTCCATCAGATATACTGGGCGCCATATATAGCCTATCATGTGCTGAAAAATGGCGTTAAACCCATAAAACCAAACCAAACCAAACCATCGGCACTCAGGTTTTACAGTATTAAACGTATTGTTTACGTGACCACAGGTGCATGCTACATTAGTTCAGCGCATTGTAAGAAATAATTTGTGTATTATATATTTCATAATGAAATATTGAAATGTATCAGTGGGAGAAAAGGCGATATCACTTTTGGAACTACTTCCTTTTCCCATTTAGGAAATATATCTGCCCTTATATATGTTATTTAAACTTTTATTTCCATATTTAGGCCTATCTCATTTTTCATCATCTTCTTCATTTTTTCTCTCTCTCTCTCTCTCTCTCTCTCTCTCTCTCTCTCTCTCTCTCTCTCTCTCTCTCTCTCTCTCTCTCTCTCTCTCTCTCCATCAGGATGAATATATATTAAAATATCCCAAGACTATAGTATACATTTATGTAATCAACAAAAAAATGCCATCAAAAATGCCTAAAAACGAACTCCAAATAACAAAAAGTAGGCTTCAAGTATTACTTTTGAAAATAGTTTTCCATATAAATAGTGCAAATCATCAGCGACTGAACTTACATGACTGTTTTTATTCAATATTCAGTGTCACCAATATAGTATTGTATACCTTATACACTCTACGACCAATGGTAAAAGTTTTTAGGGAAAAATTCTTGATTAAATACAGTAATAAAATTGTTTAAGTAGCGATTTTAACTCTCATCACAATCATAATCATGTCTGAAAACGATGGCGATATCAGAGATAGATGAATGTTAATTGCAAACCGAAATTAAGTGACGATCAAAATTTGGAGGCAGTGTCTGATACCGAAGTAGACTGCAAACGTGCTAATGCCACACATTTCATATTTGAATGCAGAAATAAACAAAGTAAAGAACCAAAGTTCTTATAGATAAACTAACAATCATTAAAATGTGTTGTGTAAAGATGTTACTCCTTTAAGTCTGTAGGATACGACCGATCTGTGATGTTTCTTAAGTACCCCCATCCCAAAAATGTTCACTGTATCAATCTGCGCAATAAATGTTTACGAAAAGTCAATACTCTGACAAAATACACAATCTGAAGCATTGTACGTATGAACCAAATTTGTAAAAAATCACTCTCCTAAATTATTGTAACATTTCGAAATCGCATTGGCACAGATATAGAAGGGAAGAAATCCATGCAAACTGACGGTTTTTGCCTAAGAAATATATAACAAAAAGAAAATCTACGTTTCTTTTTTAGTAGGTATAAGGAAATATTACACTCGTGAAGTGGAAACATTTTGTATTGTCACTCGTAACACTTCACTCATGAAATATTTCCTTATATCTACTAAAAGAAAAATGGAGATATCCTCTGTTCCAATACAAGCCAGTTTGACCACCAATGTTGCTTCAGATTGTCATGACATTAGATGGAAGATTTGAAGGACGAATGTGAGTATTGTCCACATATTGATGAATACTTCTGAACAATGTAAAGAGTTAATCTTTGCAAGATAAATGATCCTTTCCAATCAAATACTCGATAGATGTAATATGATGCAATAAGTGCAAAAAACTAAAAGGTAAAGAAACAGAACAAGTAGATAATTTATGACCTCAATGAATTTGGCTTTTTATTCTTGAGTTCATACTATGTTTTAAATATGCAAGTCTGTTCATTAGCTTGTATGTATACCTGAGTCCCTATTGTCCAAGAATATACTGTGGATTATGCTAATTTAGTGGGGAAAAAAATATTCTATGCAGAAATACATTTTGCACAGACTGTATCGGGTAATATTTTATAAATTTATTAATAAATTCATTGTAATAATTTTTTTATTTACTTCAGGAGCGATATGGTGAGCCATTGCTTCGCCTCTGAGATTATAAATTCACAACATCCGTTGGACAAGACCCTAGAAAGTGTCTTTCGATTGGATAATGAAAGTTTAACTGGTTTAATATCTGACTTGTGTAAGCTCACGCCAGGTACGCATATAACTTTCATGTTTCCATTTACCTGTTATGTCTGTCCGTCTTTATCAAATAATCAGTATGTATGTATTTATTATATTTGTGTCTGTATCTCCCTCTCTCTGTTTGTCTTTCTGTGTCCATCTGTTTTAGCATCTGTCTGTCTATCCATCCATCCATCTATCTGTCTTGGTGTAGAATAAAAACAATTCACACATGCACACTTATCGTGACTTTCTGTCTGCAAAAGCAAAAATGGCCCTGAACAAGCATGAATACATCTATTCCTGCTTTTTAATGGCTCATGAAAGTTTGAAGTTTAGTAACAACTGGCGCTGCAAAAGCTAACGTAATTCAAAGACAGAATCAGACAAATATTTTACAAAAGTGAAATACTAGAAGGTTAGTGATACTTTATTCCTGTTTATCGATGTACAAATAATCAGGATCCTAATAAACTTGATTATTCTTTGATCAAATCTTACTCGAAACTATTCTGATCAATCAAAAGGCTGAATATTTTAACATTTCGAGTAAGATTTTCCAGTCTAGAGTAATAGATATTACTCGAAATGTTGAGAAAAAGTTTTATGACGGAGAGGCCAGGAGCTGCATTGGCCCAGTGGTTAGCGTGTCAGACTCTCCATCAGAATGGTGCATGTTCGAATCCTGCCCAGACCAACCCTAGAATGAAAATCGGAAAAATTCAAGCATGGATTGAGATTGAGATCAAAGTTGAGTTTTAAAAAGTAACGGACTCTTTGACTGGTTGACACAAAACCTCCATCTCAAATTCAGGCTCAAAAGTTTGATGATCGGCAGGCCAGGCCTGGTCGCATGCCGTGGTGTCTCTAGCAAGACACTTTACTCCAATTACCTCGGCACAACATAACTTTTCATGTGCTGATGCGTTGTAAAACACCACGCAATCAACCAATGATTACTGACCGCAAATTTATGGCAAAGTAAGAAGTCATAGAAAAGAGTCTATTCTGTATATTGAAGTATGTATGCATATACTTAAATATACAAAGTGACTCTTTTCTATAACTTTTAACGTATTTTGATTTGAGAGAATGTCATATTCAGACTAATATTCTGCTTACCGTCTATACTCACGTATGATTCGACACCAACTGCAAACTACATAGACCCAGATCTGCCGTAGCATAATGCGTCGGCAGATCTGGGTCTATGCAGTTTGTAAGGACTAATCAGTAGAACAAACAACATAGACCCTGATCTGCTGGTGCATTATGTGAAGGCAGATCAGGGTCTATGTTGTTTTCGAGTATATACGGTACTTATTTGAATAACCAAATGATAATAACATAAACCAGATCAACTGCAATGGCTCACCAGAACAAATTCCCACTCTTCCCCCTGCAAATTTTAAACCTTGCAACCACCACCCACCACCCTAGTACTCACTCCCCATCCCCCTATCAGTGACCCAGGGTCATAATGCAAAATTCGTCACATATATGGTGCATTTTAGTGCTATAATTGCATATATAAAGTTTGGTTACAAAATATTTTTAAAATGTCATTGTAATTGCAATTTATTGTTGTTTCATTGACCTTTGACCCACCCCGGGGGGAGGGGGAATGGCATCTCTCTCTTTCAGATAGTCATTACAGGGGCAACATAACTGCAAAAATTAGTTAGGTTTAGGAGGAGATGTGGTAAAAGACAGCAGATGGACGGACATACGGAGAGTATCACAATTTATTTTAGGCTAGTCCGTAAATTTGTGGATTTTCCAAGAGAAATAATTTGGAGTGAATTATCAATTTTATTTGTTCACTTAAGAACTGTTTGAAATGACATCTATAACATTATGATCAAAGAATTTCATTCCCCATGTTGTCAATCGCTTGGTGTAGTGGTAGCATACAGAACCTCTTTTCTGTGTGAATGTACACAAAACACAGAATTATCTTACTACTCATGTTTTCTGTATGAATGTACACAAAACACAGAATTATGTTACTACTCATGTTTTCTGCATGAATGTACACAAAACACAGAATTATGTTACTACTCATGTTTTCTGTATGAATGTACACAAAACACAGAATTATGTTACTACTCATGTTTTATGTATGAATGTACACAAAACACAGAGAATTATGTTACTACTCATATTTTCTGTATGAATGTACACAAAACACAGAATTATGTTACTACTCATGTTTTCTGTATGAATGTACACAAAACACAGAGAATTATGTTACTACTCATGTTTTCTGTATGAATGTACACAAAACACAGAATTATGTTACTACTCATGTTTTCTGTATGAATGTACACAAAACACAGAGAATTATGTTACTACTCATGTTTTCTGTATGAATGTACACAAAACACAGAATTATGTTACTACTCATGTTTTCTGTGTGAATGTACACAAAACACAGAGAATTATGTTACTACTCATGTTTTCTGTATGAATGTACACAAAACACAGAATTATGTTACTACTCATGTTTTCTGTATGAATGTACACAAAACACAGAGAATTATGTTACTACTCATGTTTTCTGTGTGAATGTACACAAAACACAGAGAATTATGTTACTACTCGTTTTCTGTGTGACAATTATGTCATTACTCATGTTTTCTGTGTGAATGTACACAATTAGGAAAGAGAAGTATGTTACTACTCATGTTTTCTGTGTGAATGTACAGAAAACACAGAGAATTATGTTACTACTAATGTTTTCTGTGTGAATGTACACAAAACACAGCAGAACATAAATAGTAAATAGCTGGTATTAAGATGTCTACTACTTCAGTCTGTAATACACTTTACATAGCCAACACGTTTGAGCTTACAATAAAAAGAAAATTTGCTTCTTCCAAGTAAATAATGGATATATGTCATCGAGTGGGTGAAAAACTCATTTTTTTTTTAAAGCGAAGGAATAATTATTGAGGTAACTACATTCATGTAATCATGTGTTGCTTGGGTATTGCCTTTGTGTGGAGAGGCAGCTAACAAGTCATTCTACGATCAAAATAAAGGGAATAAAAGACGTGTGGGATGCTGTTTTATTTTCCTGATTTCAATTTGCATAATGTATAAATGTATGCCTAAAACGTAAAATATAATTTAGTACAGTGAAAGACCACCTGTCATGGAAGGCCACACTTTTCATGCACGAATCAAATTTGTTTTACAATGTGAAGACCTCTAGTGAGAGATCAACTGTCTTGTCATGCAGTTTTTCGTTGACAAATGAGGTAGTCTTTTAAGTCTGGTTTTTATTGTACAAAATTTGACTGGTCACAAGGTTATAACAACATTTTCATACTAAACCTAAGAATCGGGAAAAAAAATATTTATATTTGACGTCAATACATAAACTTTAGCCAATCAAATGCATAAGAATTTGAGCCGAGTCAGAGTTGGAGCATGAGAATATTTGTTTATAACTTCCGGACCAGGATTTAGCATTCACTTTATATATTTTAGCATTCACTTGATATATTTTAGCATTCACTTGATATATTTTAGCATTCACTTGATATATTTTAGCATTCACTTGATATATTTTAGCATTCACTTGATATATTTTAGCATTCACTTGATATATTTTAGCATTCACTTAATATATTTTAGCATAAAATGTGTAAATATAGAAAACTGACTAAGCCTTAAATTAAAAGACCAGTCTACACACTTTCCAATTAATAATCATGTATTATTTACATTACAATTTTATACACTTAGTAAACTCGTCCCTTAGACACTTTTAAAATTATTTGCCACGTGAAACCAGTTTGGTCATGCCCAAACTAATCTAAATTTACATTACTTTAAATTTAAATTAAGCTGCGACCCTTTGCAACAAATCAGAGGCTATTCCGGTTGAAGATATGAATTGCGCTCATTCAAATGCGTCGTAAAAAACCAACAAATATAAATACAAAAAAAGGTGCAAACTTGTGCTTTTATTTCACAGTAAACATACTAACAAACATTATTTTTCTTTGTATATTATTGTGTAATTACCCTAAATGGTCAGTTGGTCGGTTAGTTGACCAGTCATTTTAACGACACCTTAAACACACTATTGGTTATATCACGCATAAAATTGGAGCTAAGCTCTTTTCCCAAGGACACGCTGAGGAAGCTGACCGCAGGTTCCTTATAGGTTGAAAATTGTGAGTTTTAGGGATCTTTTTTTTTTTATAGCCGGTGGCTTCAAAGGTGACAGGGTACAACCTTGACCACAGCCATAACAAAAAACTGTTTGGTGCTACTACCAGTAGTCTGGAATAAAATTGTAAAAAAAAATTAACGTGCAAAAATTGACAATAAAACAGCAACTATATACCTTGCAATGTTGTAAAGTTCCCTTTGCTAAGACTAAGAATGATCACGTGTCGCATTGCGACAGATCTACATGTATCACGAGCAAAGACAGTCTTTGATGTCACGGGAAGTCAGTCATCTTGGTTTGTGATCTGAACACAAATGCGTCTTCTTGAACATAATCGTTAGGGCATACTTTGGTCTGTTAAATCTGAGTGGGACACCGCACCAGCTGTGCGAAAGTCAAGCTCAAGAGCACTCAGTGCAGATTCTATGAAAAGCTCTCAACATTACCATACACACGGATATAATTCTTAGCTGAATGGATGCGTTGTGTTCATGTTTGTATATGTATTAGTGTGTGTGTGCGTGTGTGTGTGTGTGAGAGAGAGAGGTGTTGTGCATTTGAATATGCTGGGATAACAAACTCAAACATCGGCTTCGCAGACGTTTAAATCATGTTGGGTTTGAAGATGCCTAGACAAGACCAACCTTCATTCCTATAAATCCAGTTTGGTCCACAATTTTCCTGGAGCTGTGTAGGACTCAAACAATTTGTTTCGAGAGAGTCATGCGATAAAATGTAATTTTTACAGCTCTGTCTTCATATCAATATGAATGGCTGATCCATTATGATAAAGGGATGGTATTGGTTACAGTGTTATTTGAAGTCGAATAAAAATTTCATACATGATCATCGGTGGCAACTGAGGAAAAGAAACATCTTTAGTTTCATGAAAAGAATTTTCGTACATTTTAAAGTTAATAATCAGAGCACTACTCTACCACTCGGACAATAATACTGTTGGAAGGTGTATGTCCCTTCTGATTTCGGGAACACTTGATTATGGCTCAGTTCAGTTTTAATGACAATGATTGGATTGTCAGCTAAAGTCTCCAAACTCTCTCCTCCCGGCCCCCCCCCCTCTCTCTCTCTCTCCAGAATACATTTTACATCCGGATTGTGACCGAAGTTTAATTTTCCCATGACTGCGATTAATCTGAGCAGGCCCCTTGCGAGCATAAACTTGTGAAACTACCACAATTAGAATTCGAAAGAAAAAAAAACAGCTGATGTTGGAAAAGTTATTATAGCATACTTACAAAGTGTTTCCTGTTTAAACCAATGCGATTAAGTCAGGCGTTTAATGGAATATTGGCAACGGTTTCTATCTAGACAGTATATATCACTAAGTTTTTCAGTTTTTCAGATACAGACTAAATTTAGCTTTTTACCACATGAATTTTACTCCTACCATAGCTCAGTATCGAATAATCGAACTCTGTACTAGTTACCTCCCTCGCAATTGCGATTGCCAGAGAGAGAGAGAGAGAGAGAGAGAGAGAGAGAGGGGTGTCAAATCGAATCCCACCTAACCTCAACTGGTCAATTTCCAGAGATTTTCTGCTTTTCAGAAGAACAAGATTGTTTTATCCTACGAAGGAGCATTAGGGCCTAGTGGATTGATTTATCATGTCGACAGGAACTCAAAACTTCGACTTCATATATAGAAATTTCGGCTTAGAACCTCGAAATTTCAATTTGGAATATCGAAATTTTGAGATAGTATCTTGAAATTCGAAATACTAACTGAATATGTTGTAAGCATGACTCGAAATTTCGAGATATTAAGTCTAATCCCTCTTCTATCGATCCACTGTATCAAAATTTTTCGAAACACTCACTGTTTATTAGCAATGCTTTTACAAATAGACCACCAACCAGTCTATGGGATGTTGATCCCCTTTGCAAACTGCTAACACATGTGCAGACTTTCCACCATTGATTTTGCTGCTATAGGGTTGGTCTCCGCCAAGCCCAGTAATGTCAGAAAGTGATATAAAAAAGTGGCGGAGAGCAACCTTTTGGTCTACGTGTATTCCTCCACTTTATGGTGAAGCTCCAAAACAGTGAATGCAATATACCAGTCTGTATGGACTGCATGAATGCCGAAGCTGCGCTCTCTTTTCCTATGCTTGGCCTATTTCATATTACCCTCGCACCAAGGGTTTATGTCAAGTGTACACATTATATCTACTTATACAAAGTTCTCTCGACGTCTCGTTTGTTGTACAAGCAGAAGCTTTTTCCTTGAAGGATCTGAGGGAAATGACCGAGCGATGTTCCGATCGGAATGGTGTAATGACATATTCCTCAGCCTTTCCGTCGCATTCTAGAAAGAAAATAAAACCTTGGATGTAAATAGTATCAATTTTGAACAGTCCTTAGGCCGGCTGTTACAAATATGGCATAACAACCTCATTTATGTCACAACGATTCATTGACGTGCCATCACTAATACCAGTAGTTTGAGGCCATGGAAACTGAATGATTCCAGGAATTACATACAAAATCTAAATTGCAGATATTTCATTGATGGTTCAAACATTGTGAAATGTTATTTTCAACGTATCTGTTTTATTATGAGGATCTATTCTTCGTATGTAACCGGATGTTCGTCCGCCCAAAACTTCCCAATTGGGGAAGTATCACTACGGCAACTTTTGAGTCTCTTTCTGAGGGCCGAAGTTATTCTGCTAGCATTGGAAAGAGACGAGCATGTTCCGAATGGACAAGATTTTTGAGCAATCGGAATGTCCTCGGCCTTTTCTATCGCATGCTAGAAGAAAACCTTGGATGTGAATAACGACAATTTTGAACTGCCCTCAAGCCCGTGGTTGCTATCATGTCATAATAACTTCACACCATCACAATGAGATGACGTGTCATCACTGACAGCAACACAAGCAATAGTTGCAGACAACTGTAACCGAATGATTTGTTTAATTTGTTCATTTCAAAGTTGCAGGAAAAACATTAAAAATAAAATGTGTAGGTATTTCATTCATTGTTGAAACGTCAAGTGTTATATTCAAGACCTATCGTGTTTTAAGACTGTTCTTCGCACATCTAGCCGGATGTTCGTCCGTCAAAAACTTACCAATTTGGGAAGTATTACTATGATTACCTCTGAGTCTTTTTCAGAGAGTCGAAGTTATTCGACTCACATCGGAAAGGGACGAGGATGTTCCGAATGGGTTTTTGAGAATAATAATAATAATAATAAAAATAATAAACAACTAAATAATAATATACAACGAAACGTTCCGTGCTCTTTTAAAACTGTCAATTTATAATTTCTCTATATCTATTATAAGTATCACATATATAAAATGATTCTATACAAAATTGATATCACAAAATTCAAAGGTTTTTATTTTCTATTTGCATACAGACTTTAATTAGAATGTGGAATGTGTCGTTAACAATCTCCTGGGACCTGATCTGAAGGGCAAAATGTGTGTAGATGCTTGGACAGCCAGCTTCTTGGCTAAGAATAATCAAGGACACTCTGTGGACCTATCAGATAATCATTGCAGGTAAGTGGCGGGAAAAGAAATAAACCAAGGGAAAAACAAAAACAATAAACACAGGACCTATTCGAAAATTCGCAAAGCATCATGGGCAAAACTTTTTTGATGACAAAATGACACCATTTTTGTTTACTCCGATATTCATAGTGATAATTTTCTTGCTAATATCCTCAATATTGTCAGACCAATCTTTGTGTTAATAGGACTGACGACAAGCCTTAAAAAAAAATATATATATAAAAAATTGCAAACTGAGTGAAAGAATATGAAAGTAGTGTATCAAGCATGACACATAAAATTACAAAATTAGGCGGGAATAACTTCATATAGGCCTGATTCTAATAGAAAACATTACCAATCATTATTAGAAAATTATATTAGTGCTGGTGTTTGTGCACTTGTGTGTGCTTGAACGCGTGCGTGAACGTGTGTATGTATACATGTATAAGAGAGAGGGAAGGGGTCTGGAATTGCTGGTTTACAAAGTTAAAAATTAAAGATGATTTTATTGACCAGTGAAAAGAAATGGCTTGCTCCATACTTATTATACAGTTTAATTTACCATTTTTCTTTCAAAATCGGAATTGGAGCTTAAACCTTACATCTACAAACAAAACATTCGTCCTAAAACCACCCTAACTCTGTATAAATCGGTCGCCAGTAGACTTCAAATCCACTAAAATGCCTTATTTAGATGACAATGGCCACACAGTAAATTTAATCCACTAAAATGCCTAATTTAGATGACAATGGCCACACAGTAAATTTAATCCACTAAAATGCCTAATTTAGATGACAATGGCCACACAGTAAATTTAATCCACTAAAATGCCTAATTTAGATGACAATGGCCATGCCTAATTTAGATGACAATGGCCACACAGTAAATTTAATCCACTAAAATGCCTAATTTAGATGACAATGGCCACATAGTAAATTTTTAATTTGTTTGAATTTCATTGTTGATTCATTATGTTATTATTTCAAAGATGTAACGATGGGTATATTCCTACTTGACTTTATCGTAGGACGTAACGATAGGTATATTCCTACTTAGACGTAACGATAGGTATATTCCTACTTAGACGTAATGATAGGTATATTCCTATTTAGATGTAACAATATGTATATTCCTACTTAGACGTAACGATAGGTATATTCCTACTAAGACGTAACGATAGGTATATTCCTACTTGACTTGATCGTGGGACGTAACGATAGGTTTATTCCTACTTAGATGTAATGATAGGCATATTCCTACTTAGACATAACGATAGGTATATTCCTACTTAGACGTAACGATAGGTATATTCCTACTAAGACGTAAAGATAGGTATATTCCTACTAAGACGTAACGATAGGTATATTCCTACTAAGACGTAACGATAGGTATATTCCTACTAAGACGTAACGATAGGTATATTCCTACTATGATGTAAAGATAGGTGTATTCCTACTAAGACGTAACGATAGGTATATTCCTACTTAGATGTAACGATGTGTATATTCCTGCTTAGACGTAACGATAGGTATATTCCTACTTAGACGTAACGATAGGTATATTCCTGCTTAGACGTAACGATATGTATATTCCTACTAAGACGTAACGATAGGTATATTCCTACTTAGACGTAACGATATGTATATTCCTACTTAGACATAACGATAGGTATATTCCTACTTAGACGTAACGATAGGTATGTTCCTACTTAGACGTAACGATAGGTATATTCCTACTAAGACGTAAAGATAGGTATATTCCTACTATGACGTAAAGATAGGTATATTCCTACTTAGACGTAACGATATGTATATTCCTACTAAGACGTAACGATAGGTATATTCCTACTTAGACGTAACGATATGTATATTCCTACTTAGACATAACGATAGGTATATTCCTACTTAGACGTAACGATAGGTATATTCCTACTTAGACGTACCAATATGTATATTCCTACTTAGACATAACGATAGGTATATTCCTACTTAGACGTAACGATAGGTATGTTCCTACTTAGACATAACGATAGGTATATTCCTACTTAGACATAACGATAGGTATATTCCTACTTAGACGTAACGATAGGTATATTCCTACTTAGACGTAATGATTGGTATATTCCTACTTAGACGTAATGATAGATATATTCCTATTTAGATGTAACAATGTGTATATTCCTACTTAGATGTAACGATAGGTATATTCCTACTAAGACGTAACGATAGGTATATTCCTACTTGACTTGATCGTGGGACGTAACGATAGGTTTATTCCTACTTAGATGTAACGATATGTATATTCCTACTTAGACATAACGATAGGTATATTCCTACTTAGACGTAACAATAGGTATATTCCTACTATGACGTAAAGATACGTATATTCCTACTAAGACGTAACGATAGGTATATTGCTACTATGACGTAAAGATAGGTATATACTTACTAAGACGTAACGATATGTATATTCCTACTTAGACATAACGATATGTATATTCCTACTTAGACATAACGATAGGTATATTCCTACTTAGACATAACGATAGGTATATTCCTACTTAGACGTAACGATATGTATATTCCTACTTAGACGTAACGATAGGTATATTCCTACTTAGACGTAATGATAGGCATATTCCTACTTAGACGTAACGATAGGTATATTCCTACTTAGACGTAACGATAGGTATATTCCTACTTAGACGTAAAGATAGGTATATTCCTACTTAGATGTAACGATAGGTATATTCCTACTAAGACGTAAAGATAGATATATCCCTACTAAGACGTAAAGATAGGTATATTCCTACTTAGACGTAAAGATAGGTATATTCCTACTAAGACGTAAAGATAGATATATTCCTACTAAGACGTAAAGATAGGTATATTACTACATGACTTGATCCTGGGACGTAACGATAGGTATATTCCTACTTGACTTGATCATGGGACTTAACGATAGGTACATGACTTGATCATGGGATAGCTCTCCACTGATTGAGACAATGAAACAATTTTATTCATTTTACAAAATGTATAATCTATCTCTCTCTCTCTGCTGGCCCAGGGATGTAGAATAGGCATGACCCTGCACGTCGTAAGAGGCGAACAATGGCAACAGAAGCCACTGTGGTGCAGTGATTAACATGCCAAGACTCCCGAGCAATGGGTTGCGCCTGAGCGAAAGGGTGCAGGTTCGAATCCTGCCATCGAACCAGCCCAGGTCGACTACCGTGGTGTGTCCTTGGGCAAGGCACTTTACTCCAATCGTCTCGGCACTAAGTAACCTATTTTTTCGGTGCTGTACTATGGAAGTGTCTCTTCACACAGCGGCCGTGTACATAATTTGTCAAAGACTACCGCATGGCTGCTGTGTACCTACTCTAGCAAAGACTATCCTCACGGCGACCGGTGAATACATTAGAGACGAATCCAAAATACTCTGAATGATATTGCATCAAATCATCCAATGAACACACGGATTGGTTGCATATGAAATTAAGAGTATCGGTTAATAGATAGACGGAAGAGAGGGGGGGTGGGGGTGGAGGGTCCAAACCTGTAATGACATTATTACAGCTCTGTCACCCCCCTGCTCTCCAACCCTCTATCCATTAAGCGATACCCATAAATGCTTTTATAACGAGCGCCGGTGAAATGAAGGAGTGTAACACTGCACCAGTTTTAGCTACAATGACTTGCAAATTTAATCAGGAACAAAAATAAATATATTATTTATGGAAGAAAAAACTAAACATATGATTTTTTGACAATTTCAATTATAATACGTCTATCATACAAAATACCCTACTTTCATGTGGATTAGGCTAGTTATTCCTGCGATCGCCACATGCTTTGCGAATACCCTTCGCATATAGAGTACAAACAGCCGTACGAATTGCTTTACGTAAATTATGTACAAAAGTGGCTGTGCGAATAGTCTTTCCAGATGAGGTACATGGCGGCCATGCAAATAGTCTTTCCCAGTGAAGGTACATGGAAGCCGTACAAATATCCGTGGACTTGTAAAATACCAAACCGAAACAAATCTCTCTGTCTCTGTCTCTCTTATGGCTCGATCTCATGAGATGTCAGCATAAAATACCAAATTGAAACAAATCTCTCTGTCTCCGTCTCTCTTATGGCTCGATCTCATGAGATGTCAGCATAATTTGATATCTTTTATAATTTTTGGAAAACAAATAATAGTATTTTCATGTCTAGAAGTTATTCTAAAAATATTTGTAATAACAAAAATCAACCTATCGATTGGTTGTAAGGTTTAAATCGTCGATTATACCTGCCTGTTATAGATGATACAAACAAAAACGGCTTCACTTGGAGATAGTCGTAGTAATACTTCTCAGATTTAAAATTTTTTGCCGGACGAATATCCAGCTTGACATACAAAAATAGATCGTAACAAAAAGATGGGCTTTGAAAAAGAAAAAAAAAACATTTGACAACATTTCTACCATTAAGGAAATACCTGCACTTTTGAATTTGTTAGGGCTATTCCTGCAACTTTTCAATGAAAACATTTAAGAAATCATTCGGTTTCAATTGCCTCAAACTATTGGTTACGTTTTGCTATTAGTAATGACACGCCATGGAGTCGCTTTGACATCCATATGGTTATTATAACATAATAATTCCAATTATTATGAACTAAGTTTTGTTCAAGGCGATTAAATACAAATGGTTACATGTCACACATCTGGAGTTTCTGGCACATCGTTACTAATTTCGGTTAGCAATTGGTTTCCAGTGTATACACATTATGTCAACATTTGTTTGTATCAACTCCTTACAACACAATAATAACAGCAATAATGGCACTTCCACCCTTCACCGCTGACACAAGACGAAAATTTGAAATTATAGATAAAAGCTCTGGTTACAAGTTCATCTACTGTACATCTGTAGCCAAACAAAGCATATGGCAGGCTTTACACGCAACTCTACCCTCATACATGTGTCACAGGATGAAGCCGGGTTGGGACTGGATTAGTGAAGACACCGAAAGCAACTGCGTTAATAAGATGTTTATTTATAAACGCAATTTAAAGATGAACAAATCTGACACCATTATAACAAAAAGATAAGGAAAATTATAAAGTTCCTAACATGGAACTATCAACAACAAGTAACTCAACGAGAAAAATCAAAGATGGATTTAACAAATGGAATTTTAAACAAACGTGAATAGCATCCTATCACCAATCGACAAATAAGAGTATATGATTTACACCCCAATATAAACAAGGTCTTATTAAGTACCAAGGGTGACCAAAGCATGTGATTTATGCACTTCTCAATAGAATACTCATTTATCCATCAATCTGTTAACTCGTCAATTTATCAATTTAACAAGCGATGTTGGAATATGAATTTATGAATCCGTCGTTCATATAACGATATTGAAATGGGGATGTATGAAATTATGAATATGTCGTTCATATAACGATATTGAAATGGGGATGTATGAAATTATGAATCTATCACACATATAGCGATATTGAAATGGGAATGAATGTAATTTTGCACAGATAGCAATATTGAGATAACAATCAAATGGAACACGCAATAAATATAGCTATCGTGGCGTCCGTTTGACTACCAAGATGTATCTACGGTTCCACCCGCTCTAGTCCATGGTCAAGGAGCCACCACGCATGGTCCACCCCTCCCAGTCTGTTGAAGGGTCCCTCGAGAGCCTTCACATTAACACAGACCCGTTGATCGAGAAGCCTTGGTCCCTCGCATCGAGAAAACCAGTACACTCTTCCGAAACAACGTCACCAGACACAGCGTACACGTCACACGAAACCACACAGAGTTCTGTGACTTCCCACACCACCAAACCATACATATGGAACAGCTAAAAGTATAACAACTAAACCGTGTAGTACATATGACACGGTTAGTACTTTTGTATTGATATATGTTGCGCATGCGCGCACATGAATTACGCCTCGTTACACATTACATTAATCATTCAATGCATGCCGCGTATAATTAAATAATACCCGTCTGTTCAGTTACAACAAATAGCTAACTTGAAACAGCCTATAGGATTTCTAATATCATGGCGTTGTATGACCTAGGTATTGACTCTCTGTAGAATTTAGAATAAATTCTAAAACATCTAATATATGAAACAATTATGTCATATAAAACGAATAGTGATAAAGAATACAATCTTAAATTTCACATACCTCTACAGCTGAAGTTTTGCTCCCGTAAAGAGGTAAGCTTTCTGACAAGACTCATCGTAGTGTAATTTGTTTATAGAGAATTCGCTCTATATGTACTCTAGCTGTGACAGATATGCGCAGCAGCTAGGTACGCGAGTTTTCACTGCAGGCAATTTGCACGTGCAGCATGGGGTGAATCGCGCTCAGTATTTCAAAATAACTAGAGCCGAAAAAAATAAACAACCCCCGAGTAACGCTCTAGTCGGAAACGAAACCCGAATACATTTTTGATCACATATACATATTGATATAAACCATACAATTCCGTGACAATACCTCCCCCCTTAAAAAAAAAGTGGAAGCACTTTTAGAAAATCACGGAATTTTGCAAAAATACAAACTGAAACGTATTATTTACATTACCAGAATATCATGGTAGGAAAAAAAAACTGCAAATCACACTCTGCTTAAATAATCGGCCCCTACATTTTCCGACCCTCTGATTGCTTCGATCCGGAAACGATATGGCTGCAGAGTCAATGCCCAACGCATCAATCTTGCGTTGGCAACTTTTGCCTTGTTCAAATATATGAGAGGCTGATGGTCCGTTTCAAGGACAAATTCCCTTCCGAAAAGGTACGTGTGGAATTTACCTACACCCCACACCAGTGCCAAGCACTCCTTTTCGATCACGGAGTAGTTTTGCTCCCTAGGCAGCAATTTCCTACTAGCATAAGCTATGGGTAACTTTACCCCGTCTTGCTCCTGTAGCAAAACTGCTCCTAAGTCCGTGTCGGATGCATCAGTTCTCAATATGAACGATCTATTTAATTCTGGCAACTTTAGGATCGGTGCACTGATCAATCTTGCCTTAAGGGCGTTAAAAGCTTTCTCTTGGCATAAACCCCAAGAAACTTTATTTGGCTGCCCTTTCCTAGTCAAATCCGTCAATGGACTAGCTATAGCGGCGAAATTTGGAACGAACTTCCTATAAAAACCTATCAATCCAAGAAACGATCGTATCTGTTTCTTGGTTTCTGGCCTAGGAGCGTCTTTAATCGCGTCAATTTTATCAGGGTGGGGTTTTAACTGCCCTGACCCACTTACTAGATGGCCCAAGCATTCCAAGTTAGAATATGCTATGCTACACTTGGAGGGTCTCGCTGTGAGATTTGCCTTGCGGAGTCTGTCAAACAGATCGACTAATGCCCTAACATGCTCTTCCCAGGTATGTGTATATACTAGAATATCGTCGACAAAACTATCTACGTTGTTCGTGCCTTTCAACAATTTTCGCATAAGACGCACGCACGACGCACCGGCGTTAACCAAACCAAAAGGCATAACCTTAAACTGGAAAAGACCTTTAGGGGTCGCGAATGCCGTTAATACGCGAGCATTTTCAGCGATGGGCACCTGCCAATAACCTTTTGTTAGATCTAATTTAGAAATGTACTGGTGCCCTGCCAATTTTGAAAACAAGCCCTCCATGTCTGGCATCGGTTCAGCATCAAACACGGTGACTTTATTTAGTTGTCGAAAGTCTATACAAAATCGATTAGTTCCGTCTTTCTTTCTAACCAATACCACGGGGGAAGAATAGGGGGAGTTTGAGGGTTCAATCACTCCCAGGTCTAACATTTTACCTACTTCCTCATCGATTGTCTCCCGTGCGTTAAAGGGTATTGGATATCCCTTTATTCTGATTGGCTCCGAGGTATTCAAGTTTATTTCGTGCGTTATTAATCCAGTATTACCTGGTCGATCTGTAAATACGTCTGGGTACTTACTTAAAATTTCCCTGACTTGCTGACGCTGACCTTCAGGTAATTCCGGGCACACGCTGACCATATATATTCCCTCATTTCCTACAACCATGGGGTACTCAAGGGGAATTTCTGTGTTGGGGTCACTCGGCTCGTCTTCTATGACCGCAATACATACGACGTTCAAAACGCCCTTTTCAACAGTTTTATGGCATACATCACACGAACGACAGAATCGTGCTACGTCACTATTTACACCGGGCCAATAAAATTCTCTTAATACTTTGTCCGTCGTCCTTTTCCTACTCAAGTGACCTGCACTACCGGACTCGTGCGCTACTCTGAGAATACGGAACCTGAATTTCTGGGGGACGACCAGTTGGAAATACTTTCTACCATCCGACGTGGTAAATTGCCTGTACATTAAACCTTCCCTACGTACAAATTTCAACCTTTCCCCGCCTTTACAATGTTTCGCGGTACCGGACACGATCCTCTCCGCGGTCGCGCTTAAGGACGCGTCATGGCCTTGCTCACGCGTAAATTCATCGCGCGAGATATCGGACACGGCTTCCGGAAGTTTCAACTTACGTAGTGGCGTTTTCTCCGCCTGCGCCTGCGCCCTAGTTTCGGCCGTTTGTACAATGGGAAACCGGAAATCAGACTGAGTTGGGAGTCTGGAGCCCTCGACATTTCCGATAGTTAAGTCGTATATGGGATTTTCCATACACAGAGCTTCTACGGTTCCGGTCAGAAAAGGCGTCTCGATTTCTATTCTCGCGACGGGAACGCGATCAATTGTTTGATCTAATAACATGCACGGGGATTTCCAACCAAGCATTTGGTCATCCCTAACGAGACTCCGCTTTACTACGACGCCCGTGCACCCGGTGTCGCGTAAGACCGTGACTTCTTGACCGTTGGCGGTACCAGTAGCAGTCGGTACTCTCGCCTCGGGAAAAAGACAAGTGCCGATCGACTGAATAACATCACGACCGATCTGCGCACGCGCTGCGGATTCGTACACCGTATTCACGTTATTAGTCCCTGAATTATCACGCGGAAAATCATCGCGCTTACCGCCCCCTGACCATGCTCTGCTTTCGATAGCAACCGCGACCCTTTGGACAAACCCCTTCCTTTTCGGACAATCGGGCGAGATGTGACCCCATTCCTTACAGGTAAAACATTGTCTATCCCTACGATTCGTACCCTTCCCAGATTGAAAGTTTCCACCTTTATGTGTACCAAGTTTCTCGGGTTCTCTGGGTCTCTGATCTTTTCCTTGATTACCTCCCTTGTTATCCCTTGAGATCACGTTCTGGGTACCTCCCCGAGCTTCGGCGAAATAGTCTGCCTGAGTAGCCATATCTGAGATATTATTGAAGGACTTTTCCCTCAGGAACAAGTACAATTCCCTACCACAAGTGTTTAACAGCTGGTCCCTAAGTAGAAAATCGGTAAGACCCTCAAACGTTTTTTGGATCTTACCACATTCAACCCAACGCTGGAAATAATTCCCCGTCCTACTGGCGAACTGGGTGAATGTCTCGCCTTTCTCGGGTTTACTATATTTAAATTTTTTGCGGAACCCTTGTTCTGTCAACTCGTATCTCTTAAGGAGTGCCTCTCTTAACGCGTCATAGTTCAATGCCTCGTCCACGGGTAGACGCGAATATACATCTAGCGCTTTACCTTTAAGTAACGCGCTGAGATGGAGCGACCAATCATCTTTTTTCCACTTTTGGATGGTAGCATATCGCTCAAACCTATGTAAATAACTATCTAAGTTATCTTTGTCATCTTCGAAAGGGGGTAATTTAGGGCCTCTTAACTTTGATTCTTGTTGACCATCTTTCTTAGCCTCTAATAATTCAAATTTCCTTCTATGTTCTTTCTCCATATTCCTGTCTTCTAACTCAATGGCTTCTAACTTTGCTTGTTTCTCCCTCTCTATTCTTTCCCTTTCTGCTTCCCTTTCCCAACCTATCCTTTCCTTCTCTGCCTGCTTCTCTAGTTCTATCTTCTCCTCTAGTTCTATCTTCTTTTCCTCAAATAGCATTTTCTCCCTTTTAAATGCTATCTTTCTTTCCTCGGCTTGCTTGTCTAATTCTAACTTTTCCCTCTCCGCTTGCTTCTCTAGTTGTAATTTTTCCCTTTCTATATCTCTCTCCTTTACCCTTTGGTCCCTTTCATGAGCCTGCTCCTCCTGAACGAATTTTCTAAGGGCCTCCCCCTCATACCCAAACTGTTACCCAACTCCACTAGATCTTTGAGTGACGACATGATAAATACTGTTGATAAGATCACCAATCCTAAGTGCACTATCATATAACACATACAATTTTTAGGACTACACGAACCAACCGTATATCCCTTCTCCAAATATATGCAATATGTATATATGACAAACAAATGGTAAATAAAACAAAATATGAGTGAGGTATTCACTCACCCGCCTGAATTAGTTCTTGTCAGGAAGGTCACAATCTGAAATAAGTAACTAAAAAAAAAATCTTACCGGAGTCCAGACCTATGCAAACTAACGTCCGTGTTCCCAGTAATCCAATGATCCCACTTCTGACACCATTTGTAACAGGATGAAGCCGGGTTGGGACTGGATTAGTGAAGACACCGAAAGCAACTGCGTTAATAAGATGTTTATTTATAAACGCAATTTAAAGATGAACAAATCTGACACCATTATAACAAAAAGATAAGGAAAATTATAAAGTTCCTAACATGGAACTATCAACAACAAGTAACTCAACGAGAAAAATCAAAGATGGATTTAACAAATGGAATTTTAAACAAACGTGAATAGCATCCTATCACCAATCGACAAATAAGAGTATATGATTTACACCCCAATATAAACAAGGTCTTATTAAGTACCAAGGGTGACCAAAGCATGTGATTTATGCACTTCTCAATAGAATACTCATTTATCCATCAATCTGTTAACTCGTCAATTTATCAATTTAACAAGCGATGTTGGAATATGAATTTATGAATCCGTCGTTCATATAACGATATTGAAATGGGGATGTATGAAATTATGAATATGTCGTTCATATAACGATATTGAAATGGGGATGTATGAAATTATGAATCTATCACACATATAGCGATATTGAAATGGGAATGAATGTAATTTTGCACAGATAGCAATATTGAGATAACAATCAAATGGAACACGCAATAAATATAACTATCGTGGCGTCCGTTTGACTACCAAGATGTATCTACGGTTCCACCCGCTCTAGTCCATGGTCAAGGAGCCACCACGCATGGTCCACCCCTCCCAGCCTGTTGAAGGATCCCTCGAGAGCCTTCACATTAACACAGACCCGTTGATCGAGAAGCCTTGGTCCCTCGCATCGAGAAAACCAGTACACTCTTCCGAAACAACGTCACCAGACACAGCGTACACGTCACACGAAACCACACAGAGTTCTGTGACTTCCCACACCACCAAACCATACATATGGAACAGCTAAAAGTATAACAACTAAACCGTGTAGCACATATGACACGGTTAGTACTTTTGTATTGATATATGTTGCGCATGCGCGCACATGAATTACGCCTCGTTACACATTACATTAATCATTCAATGCATGCTGCGTATAATTAAATAATACCCGTCTGTTCAGTTACAACAAATAGCTAACTTGAACCAGCCTATAGGATTTCTAATATCATGGCGTTGTATGACCTAGGTATTGACTCTCTGTAGAATTTAGAATAAATTCTAAAACATCTAATATATGAAACAATTATGTCATATAAAACGAATAGTGATAAAGAATACAATCTTAAATTTCACATACCTCTACAGCTGAAGTTTTGCTCCCGTAAAGAGGTAAGCTTTCTGACAAGACTCATCGTAGTGTAATTTGTTTATAGAGAATTCGCTCTATATGTACTCTAGCTGTGACAGATATGCGCAGCAGCTAGGTACGTGAGTTTTCACTGCAGGCAATTTGCACGTGCAGCATGGGGTGAATCGCGCTCAGTATTTCAAAATAACTAGAGCCGAAAAAAATAAACAACCCCCGAGTAACGCTCTAGTCGGAAACGAAACCCGAATACATTTTTGATCACATATACATATTGATATAAACCATACAATTCCGTGACAACATGTTTGCATTTTGTATTCGACAATTTGTTTTCAATCACCTGTTATTCAAGGTCATGTTTTCAATCAGCATATCTCACAAAAATGGACTCGATTTTTGTTTTCAAAGATTGAAATGCGTAGAAAGCAAGAACAGTGAATGCTAAACTACTGGTACCCAACATCTATAATTCTATAAAAGAGTCGACGATCCTTTCTCGCTAATATGGGACTGGGTATTAAGGCATTAATATGGGACTGGGTATTCTGGCATTAATATGGGACTGGGTATTCTGGCATTAAGTCAAGTGGCTAATGAAAGAATACTATGGACTACCTACATTCAAATGTTTTGTTTGAAGACAGAAAGGAGAATAAAATGGAATTATAAGGATTAAATCATCGTTGGGTATTTATCGGAGTATAAATTTGTACTTAATCACTCACAAAGTTAACAAATTCCTTCCAACATTGATTACTTTGTGAATTATTAGGTAGGATTTACACATCGATAAATACCCAACCATGATCATTTAATCCTACAATAAGAACCACAGGCTTGAGGGCAATTCAAAATATCCACTATTTTAATCTGAGGTCTTATTGTAGGACGCAACTGAAAAGGCCAAGGATGTTCCAATTGATAACACCCCCATTCGGAACATCCTCGTCTCTTTCCTCTTTCCGATGCAAGTCGAAAAACTTCAACTCTCTGAAAGAGTCTCGAAGGTAATGGTAGCGATACATCCCAAATTGTCGAGTTTTTGGTGCATAAACATCTGGCTACACGTATGAAGAACAGATCCTTAAAAAATGATAGGTGTTGAAAATAACACTCTACGACGTTTCAGCAATCAATGAAATATCTGCACTTTGAATTATTAATGTTATTCCTGCAACTTTGTAAGCAAAAAGAAAAATAATTTGGTTTAAATTGCCTGAAACTAATGCTTGCGTTGCTGTTAGTGATGATACGTCATCAAGTCATTGTGACGTAAATAAAGTTATTATGACATAATGACAACCACGGGCTTGAGGGCAGTTCAAAATGGCCATTATTTACATCTGAGGTTTTTTCTTGTGTGCAATGTAAAAGGCTGGTGATGATCCAATTCATCACGTCTGATCGGAACATTCTCAGCCCTTTCCGTCACACATTAGAAAAAACCTCGGATGTAAATAATAGCCATATCAAACTGCCCCCAAGTCTGTGGTTGGTTTCACATCATAATAGCTTCATGACATCATAATGGTTAGATGACATACATGCTGTATCTTCACTAACAAACATGTAAGCAATACTTTCAGGTTACTGAAACAGAATGATATCTTTAATTTATTTCATTGCAAAGTTGCATGAATAACATTAGAAATTAAAACAGTATATATTTCACTGATTGTTGAAATTTCAAGTGTTATTTTCAACACTTATCACTTTATAAAAATTTGTTTTTCTCATATCTAAGCATCTATACATATATGTGTGTTTTCTTTTTAAAGGCTTTTAGCACCCATATTATCCTGATTTCTATTACATATCCATTGTACGCTTTCAGCTGCATGCTATATACTGATGTCTTTTCTTTTAATCTGTTGAATTATGAAATACTTTTGTTATGTCATGTCAGTAAAATAGCTCGTACAGAGCTTGTGTTTATGTATTTTTACCCAAACAACTGATGTTAAATAAAATTTCTTGGATCTTACATCTTGTTCGTCCGCCAAAAACTTACCAATTTAGGACGTATCACTACGATTACCTCCAAGTCGAAGTTATTCGACTCGCATCGGAAAGAGACAAGGATGTTCAGAATGATCCCATGTCATTTGTGATGTCATGTCATGTAAGGCAAAGGTGTAATATTCAAGGCATCTGCATGTGCTTACAAATCATTTCACTATAATATTTTGCTGCTTTTATAAATAAATGTCGTATTTTTCGTCATGTGATAAATGAAATGTCACATGTGTTCATTTGAAGTGAAATTTATGAAACTCACCGAATAATTTCACTCTCTTGCTTGCCAAGAGTGGCAAAAATATAGAAGCTATGTGACCCATTTCATAAATGTCCTGTGAAATGAGTACTCAGTCCTATATTTATTCCATTTTTGCAGATCATGGAAGAAGCTAGTTTCCTGTATGGCTCCATCAATCACAAAATGCAGCGAAAGTTTGGGACAAGCATGGTGGAGAATCGGTCAGAAAGCATTGAGAGAAAAATGCTTTTACACATCAGCAGCGCACAATTTTAGCCCAAGTGACATCTTGCCACTCATGACTATCGTCATATTACAGAAACTCTTGATGCTGTAGTTGCTATAAAGTTTATTACAGATTCAATCCTATTATTAAGTTTTCAAGGTAGTATTACAGTTAATGTGATATTACATATTTGCCAGATAAAAAGATTTTACAGCATCACTTTTCGTGCATTTATTTGTCACCGTTTCGTTCATTTTCTTCAAGTTATACAGATTTTTGTATACAAGAACAAAACTTCTTTTAATAAAAAAATTCATCCAAATGAAAAAGGTCATTTTAATTTATGGTTAGGTGTTTTTGGAAGGACAGCAAGACTGAGGATAAAAACAACTGAATGAAATAATACTGCTGCAAGTTGAGAATAGATAGATTTAAATGCCCTCAAACCATACGCTCAGAACTGCAAGAAGATTGACAACAAAGTAGTCCTGAAATGGTCATTTGCAAAGTTAATACATCTAGCTGAATAGGTGAACTATCTTGAAAGAGAAAGGGTGCGCCCGAGCGATAGGGTGCGGGTTCAAATCCTACCATCGAACTAGCCCAGGTTGACTATCGTGTTGTGTCCTTGGGCAAGGCACTTTACTCCAAATGTCTCGGCACTAAGTAACCTATCTTTGTGGTGCTGTAGTATGGAAGTGTCTATTCGCACAGTGGCCATGTACTGAATTTTTCAAAGACTATCGCACGGCTGCCATTCACCCACTCTAGCAAAGACTATAGTTACGACTCGATGGTATAAGAAAAATGTAACAGAAAGAAATTGAAACCAACAAATCAAGTAAAAAATCAGCAAGCAATTTATTTCTAGACAATTAAAGTGAAAAGTCAAAAGACACTTACAGTAACGTGAATTAAAATCCATATAATCCAATAATCCTAAGTGTCCTCATCACAAGTTATAAATATAAAATGTTCCAAATGAATGACTGTATCCTTGAATGTGTTGATGTGCCAGTAATCTTTAATGTGCTGATGTACCAAAATGATGTACTCCAGTATATCTTTGAATAAGATCACATAAATCGCCAAATCATCAATTCAGAATCCATAATCCAAAAGTCTATGAGAACTTTTATAATCCAATGAATATTTTCAATAATTTCTCTCTCCGAATTCGGAATAACTGTTCATAACTGTAATGGCTCTTTAAAGACTGATGTTAACGTTGAAACTGAAAAACTGTCCACTAAACATGATATATATAAAGATGGGTTACATGACAGAATGTTCTAGAATATTATGGTGTATGTGACTCTTAACACACAACTCTAAGGGAAATTCTAGTTTTATCTGTGAACAAAATCAACCTTGACCTCAAACTGAATCAATAACTTGTTTACCAAAACCGTCCTTGAATTCAAATACTAAGTAAACAATTCAAGGACAATAGCTAAACATGTCAACATTATACTTAAGCAAATATTAGAGTCAAGAAACATTCATAATTTCCTAAAATATTTACAATATTATATACACATCATACATAACACCTCCCCTCATAAAGAAAAAGAAAGATTTATGCAATAAAGCTTTCTTTTGAATATGCATCTAATACTATACTAACCAAAATTACATAGGAAGATGTTTTATGATACTGAACTTAATTACATCAAGCAATATAACATTTCTATGCACGTGAGAGTGCATCTGCGATCACATTGTCTTTTCCCCTGATGTGTCTAATGTCAATGTTAAATTCCTGCAAAATTGAACTCCATCTCAACAATCTCCAATTTGTATCTTTCATTTTGCTGATGAAAGTAAGGGATTGTGATCACTGTACACAATAATCGGAGAAAGAGGTAACATATACTTCAAAATGTTGTAAAGCCAATATCAAAGCCAAACATTCCTTCTCAATTGTGGAATAATTTTTCTGGTGCTTGTTTAGTTTTTCAGAAAAATAAAATACAGGGTGGTCCACACCACTTTTGTCTTCCTGAATCAATACTCCACCAACCCCTACATCACTTGCATCAACAGACAATTTACATGATTGGCTGAAATTTGGTGCAGAAAGAACTGGTGCATTCTTAAGCATGGCTTTTAACTTGTCAAAACATTCCCGACACTTATCAGTCCAATGAAATTTGGTTTTCATACTCAACAAACTTGTCAAAGGTTCAGCAATTATGGAAACATTTGAACAAAATTTCAGATAATATCCAGCCATACCTAAAAATCACATCAGTTGCTTTTTACAAATTGGCACAGGAAATTCAGAGATAGCTTTGACCTTAGCTTCTATAGGTCTAATTTGACCTTGTCCCACAGTGTGTTCTAAAAATGTGAGACAAGCATAGCAAAACTCACTTTTGCTCAAATTAATTATCAGATTTCATCACTGAGTTGATCAAAGAATTTCTGAATGGTTTCCAAGTGATCTTCCCAAGTGTCGTTGTAGATAATGGCGTCATCGATGTACGCGTCACAATTCTCTAGACCTGGCCTAGACATTTCAAAAGCATATTAAGTTGAGTCGAGTACGAGTTTTAACTCCAAACTCGAGTCTAGACATCAGGTTTCGAGCCTTTAATTCATTTATGGATCTAAAAAATTTGGAGTAAAGTTTCTGACTCGAAAGTGGAGTTTGAGATAAAAAATATCAAGTCGGGCTAGAAGTAAACTCCAAACTGAAGCAAATATGGCAGCTGTGGCCAGACACAATATTTCCACCTAGAGTTCTAGTCGATTACACAAATCCTCTGGAATTTCTGTCAGAGGGAGAAGTATTTTCAAGATTTTGATTCAGACCCCAAACTTTCCTTTATAAAATCAATTTACCCAAACTACACAGATGCACAAAAAGAAGCAACGTCCTCCCAACACTTTTACAAATCCTTGTTGCCCTCAGATTTTGCGCAACTGGTGCTTTTTACAAGCTGATTGGTGACTGTCTATATCCAAGGACTCTGTGGGGTGCAGCGTTCGAGCAGTAGTAGCCGCCACTGTCAAAGTATGGGATCGATTCGTGGTTTTTCCCCAAGGGCAGAAGGCGGTAGAAACCAAGCAAGAATTTTCCAAATTAGCAGGTATGTATTTCTTTTCTTTTATTCGAACACTGGAAATCTGTATGCAGACTCGTAGTCTCTGTCTGGCAACATAACCAAGACAAATACACGTGTTGTCAAACAATAGGCTCTGCCATTTTCATTTAACTCTAACCTTGCATTACTGTATGCAAATATGTACAACAAGAATTCATGCTGAACAGTATTTCCATATGGGACAAGAAGTATTGATGAAGTAGTTTTTTATTATGGTAATAAAACAAATTAAGAAATGAAAACAATACATTAATTTCTTAATGATACTGTTCTACAATGATACATTTCATCAAGGATTTGGATTTTAAAGTAAACTTATATCGGCAAAGACTAGTTCTTTTATTGTACAATATTGTTACGGATAGCGCTGGCCGATAACTTGGTGACCATTCAATGACTCACTGTGCTCTTTGTGGCCGATAAACTCTCCATAGAACAAAGGCCCAGTTAAACTTAGACATAAACTACAAAGAGTCTCTCTGATTCACTGATGAAGTGGGCAATCCTAGCTATAAGCATGGGACTAGGAATGAAATGCATACTACAATTTCAAGTTTCATCTGGTTTATTAACAGTCATAAAGTCATATGGCAGTACAAATTCAAAACTCAAATAACAGGTGCATTACTTCTATATAATGACTCCTTGACTTGATATCACAGTGGTAGTGTGCATTTGGACAAACATACTTAATTTAAATAACAGTTTATTATAATAGAATTTGATATACACATTTACAAATATCTTAAGGTTTTATATTCAGATTTTATATTAATTTATTTAGTGATAGACTTAGAAACATGGGCTAACATTTAATTATATTCTTATGGGTTAACTTCAAACAGAGCCTTGAGAAACACTCAATGTCTATAAAAATAATAACTGACAACTTATGTACAAAACCTTGAAAAACCCTCAGTAGCTTTACAATATAACAAAAAACTTATGAAAAGAGCCTTGAGAAACACTCAGTGGCTTCATAATCAAACTTGTAAATTATTATTATTCCATAATTTTCTATTCCTATAGAACTGTAATAAGTATTATTATTGTAATAAGGTCTGCAAGAAACACCTGACTTGACCGCACAAGATCATGGAAAATACTGACTGCATATAATTTAACTGATTGGACAAATATTTAAGCTAAGGTTGCTGATTTTAAAACAGAAAAATGAAAGAATAAATATCTTGAAAGGTTTAAATTATACAAATGCAGATTTCAGAACTTACTTGTAGACCTGTCCAAAATTTAACTATAAGAAAAGTTATTGTTCCTGGCAATTATTTATAAAGACATCATGAAATAACTGTAAATTGCTGATTCGCGGAAAAAAATAAACAAAAAAGTCACCTTTTCTTTGCACACTGCCTTATATGGACTTCGTAGTAAAATAGTACAATGACTTTCTCACACACTGTCTGAACACAGAACTCTTAACACGACCCTCGGAAACCCGACCAGGTCCTAGCACAGATGCTGACTAGCCCTATTATACTTCCCATGGAATTCTGCACCTGGCAGGGAAAATTCTGCCATTCGCTGGGTAGCAACTGCAGGAAAAATTCTGCAAGCACGTGCTCGCAGGGGCAACTGTACATTGCTACTGATAACAACAAAACCACACCTTAATATATAATTTTGATTAAAATTATATATTACTAAGTGTATTAGCTAAGTTCACATACAGCAAATATATGTCCAAAAGGTCACAATTTGCAATATAATAAAAAACATGTTTAGCTTTAAAATGGATGATACCATAAGCGACCCCATTTATATGAAGCGAGATAACTACGGAAGTGTTCCAAATGTGACAAACCTGGAAACGAGGCTGATACCAAGGTTGGATTTACTCATCGATCCATGGTGTAACATCATGAATTTAAACAGTTCAAAGGATGATTTATACTCAATTTATATGCGAATATGAAATATAAACGGGAATCATACCAACCATCATTTGGTGTTGGATAACTCTAGGTATTAATGAAGAAATTGAATGTTGACCGTAAATGTTGACAACACCCACCCACCCTACTTTACCACCGAGAGCTTTACGATTAATAAACTTAATTTTTAAAAAAAAATATATTTCAAGGCTAGATTTCCTGCCAATTACAATATTGTCTAGAGTGCTTCCTGTTTCATTTTTCTAACAATAACTTACAAAGGGGCCATCTCAAAATTTTGAAAAGACATTTATACATAATTATAACAACAACAACAATAATGACCAACACCTAAAGTTGTGTATTTATATATATGACATGTAAATGTTTTGAATTGTAGATTTTGTATAATATCAAATATAATTTGTAATATACCATTAATATTTACTCGTTTTATTAATAAAATCACAAATTTTGAACATATATGGTGTTGACATTTCTTTAAAAAAAATGCAAACACACCTCTACTTCGTTACATCTCATATAGAAGCAAATTTCAAAACAATAAAAAATGTTTATATTTTAAGAAACTATGATAATTTCTTGTGTATAGATTTCATTTATTTTGATTAATAATAATAAAAATAATAACTATTTTGAAACATTGACATAATTAGTTAAAAATAATATGTTATCTCAGGGCCTCATTTATAAACGTATACATCAGCTAATACGAAAGATTATCCATTCACACATACAGACAGACATACATACATACTATAATAATAGAAAAGACAAACTTCACTAAGTATGTAATTTTTTTAATTTCCTAAACAGGATTCCCAAACGTACTTGGATGTCGTTGATTGCACTTTTATCAAGATCCAAACACCATAGGAAAATGAAGCAGAGTATTTAAACAGAAAAGGTTTCTATTCTTTGAATGTTCAGGTATGAATGTTTCTCTTTTTTATTTTGTCATTAAGGAGTTGTCATATTTACATATGCAAGAAGTAATACCCCTTATTATATACCTACCAATTTTCTACCCAGAATTTTACCATCATTTCCGACAAGCAGAAAAATGATATTATCGTTTTCTAAACCCGTATCACCATACTCTCAAATGAGGCTGGGACTACATTATCCTCGAGGTTTCCTGGTGACAATAGCAGCACCCCTAGCGATGGAATGCCAACACTAGCAGTAAACAAAGCTCTCACAGCGACGTTAGGTAAGAAACCTTGCATTATATGTTAAATATCTGAAAGGTCTAAACAATATTTTGTGACAACAACAATAAAAAAGCATTTATTCCTTTATTTTGAAGTAGTAAAATATTGCCAAAATGTTCGCCTGAAGCAAGATCATATTCGGAAATCGCGTACCAAAACATTACAGTTGTACAGTACAACCCATTTACGGAAATTCATAAATGGTAACGTTACTGAGTTTCCCGCATAATGGATGAATTTGAATTATAAATGAGTAATATTCTCTGCAACAAATCTGTACCCATCAAGTTCCAACAATTTCTCCAATCCTATTGTAAATAACTGTCAAAATAATATTGTCATTCCCATGTCAAGTTCCCATCGGACCCTCTCACAACGTCCCGCCAGAAACAATTCACCGCATTCAACCTGGCCGCATTAAGCTAGTGAAAACTGTTGTGATGCAAATTTTCAGAACTGCACAATAACTGTAAAACACATCTATGAGTATTGTTATTGACAGTGATGGTAGTCAAACTGAGCGAGCCTTGTTTCACAAACTTCAGTCATAAAACTAATATTCATGCGCAGGTCAGCCTTTCAAAAAGTAATTCGGTTTATGCTTTAAAATGAAGTTCGTATTAAAGAGGTTGAAATGTTTAGCAATTACTCGTGATTTTCAACTACATATAGTGATTTATTAAATTATATGAAATTTGATAGGTAAATAACAAAAATATAATTATCACAGTAGTGCAATTTTGATTGCTAGATCACGTCTCATTGTCAGCATAAAAATCTGGATCATGACTCGATGCTTCACATCTCGTAATGATCCGGATTTTCTAATGCTGACAACTCGACGTGATCTAACAATCAAGATCGCGTTACTGTGATAATACTATATATTTACCAAACTTTTAAAAACATGCATAGAATATCACAGACTATAAAAATCTAATTAATTGTACATAATGTACACTACCATACAATTTATGAATGCACACAATATTCCCATCAGTAGATATAAACCACTCTCTAAATGATCCCTCTGTGGTCCAGTGCTTTATCTACTAGGCCAGCTCATCTATGGAGTATGAGTAATTTTCCATGTTTGGTTCTTGTCTCAGGATGTTCCAGTTTCCTTCAACTTATGGAAAGACCACTTGTGCCACTACATACCCTTGTGATTCCAAATACCTTATAAGTCACTGTATCCTGATACAAAAGATACTTACTGATGCATGCTAATGATAGAATAGGATTAATTTAAAATGCACACTAATTTCTTTGAATTATAGCATTTATCCTTTGATACAAGTGTGGGTCTTTTAATTTATTTGTTATTAGATAATCATCAGATAAAGCTATATTACATAAAAAATATGAATAAAAATGTGTGATTGGCTTATCACAAAATGTGCATTGATCATTAGATAATTATGGTGAACTATAATATTTGTAAAACACATCACCGTGCTCCATTACTTTTTCAAAACTAACTATCCACCAGTCATAATCAAACTCTCTGATCAATGTCCATGTGATTAGAATAAAAGCAGGGGCCAATTTAAGTATATATAGTAGTATATGAATTCATTTCTTAATGTCCGGTGTGTTTGTATGTAGATATATACATATCTCTTTACTTCCAAAAATATGTCACCAGGGTCAACGACAGTTGCATGTATACATTAATTTTTTCATGCCTAATAAGATCATACAGAGTGAGGATCTCAATATCTGATGCTGTGACCCTGACAAAAGGGTTACTACTGTGTACACCCCCAGTGGCATTACTCATAGGTTCCATTCAGTGCTACCTGTTACATTTGTTAGCAACTAGGTCAGTTTTCAAACACACCAATTTAATGCACGTTTGTTGCAAATTTTGAGACTTATGTGCAAATATAAGCAATTTAATCGACCTAGAACATCAAATTTCAGGACTACACCATGGGATACAACTCTGTGACTCAGGGTACCCTTGTCAAAGTTTTCTTATGACACCATACCTAAACCCCCATGAACCTTATATGGAGAATTACAACAAGGCTCATTGCAGAATCAGGGCTTTAATTGAACAGACATTCTGTATTTTGAAGAGGAGGTTTCCTTACATGCACTTTGGGCTTAGGATTTCACCCATGAGGGCTTGTCATGTGACAGTTGCCTGTCCATGTCTACACAATTTAGGTTTAGACAGAAAGGACATCATTAGACATAATGAAAAAGAGGATCTCATGAAATGAATGGGCCAGAGATGAATGACATTATGGGCAGTGTGTTTTAAGAGATCATATTGACTGCACCTTCTATCAAGTCTCATTTGGCATATGGTATCTGTGTAGTCTCCAGATATATTTTAAAACAATTATCTTTGCTGTGATATATTTCATGTTTCTTCTTTATAGCAAAATTAAGTTATATGCAGAATATACTTAAAAACCTTAGCAAGATATATTTACACAATAATGTTATGTTCAAAATATTTACTTCTTTCACAGAAATCAATTTTAGGTGTGCAATGAAGATTATACCCTTAGCAAAAAGAAATGCATTGAAATGCCATTGTACTTCCATTTAAATTCTTGCCATTGAAAATCCATGGATTCACCATTTTTTGGCTCAGATTTGTGCTTGGAACATAGAATGCAGAAAACCATTGAAATTCCATTAAAAAACCATTGAAACTCCATTAGAAAAGCATTGAAAAACCATTGATTTGAGCCGAAATATGCTAATGAGACAGACCATTTTTTGGATGTCACAAAAATGGTAAACAATGGCAAAATCAATGGATCGTAAGAAACACTCAAAGAACATTGAAATGATTTCATAACAATGGAACAAAACATGGAATGTAAATGGTTGGAGTGGCCAGTGTGTAAATAATGACTTACATATTTAATGATGTCAAAAAAATGGTTAAAAAATGGCAATGGCAATGTAAAGACTTATATATCACTAACTGCAGCAATTTAATTCAATGAATACATTTTAACAGCAGAAAAATTAAACACATCATACATTTTTGAAACAATTTGCATTCAAAAACACAAGTATGAAATCCTTGAAATTCAAAACAAACAATTGTGTTTTTTGAAATATATTGCAATCCATATGGATAGATAACAACAAAGTGTGTTCCATGTACAGCATAATCAGCTTTAATACAATCTTGCAAATTAATTTTATTACAAGGGTATCATTGTAAAAAGAAATCATTTTAACTGAATTATGATTTGCTAAATTTATATCTATATTAGTGCATTAAATAAAGGATCATATTGTTTCTGATCTGACGAGTACATTAAAATTCTATTTGTAGCTATTAGACTATCAGCACGTAGTCAAAAGGTCCTTAACAGCAAACCTTGTACAAGTAAAGAAATGATGCTTGATTGCCTATCACAATTTGGAGAAAATAATGTAAATTTTGAGAAGATTTGTGACATGTATAACATTTTATTTATAAAACTCTCAGACTTCTAATTTTCAAAGCATAATTTTCCTTTTAGCAGTATATATGATTCTTAGTTTTTATTTTGTCCTCTAAATATAGGTAATACAAATTATATGCTGTAAATTTTCTGCAGTATGAGCTCTCTATAGGATTTTGAATTTAAAGTCAGGAGCAACATTCCTAAATGAACACATAAATGAAGAAAATGTTCGATCAAATTTGAGAAAATGGTCAAGTGTCCATAATCACAAAGTGGACTTCCATGAAGCAGGCCAGCACATCCTGACTCTCACTAAAGACAGCTCTGATGTTGAATAGCTTCTGAATTTAAACTTTTGAAAGCTTAGGCTTTTGTATATGTCTTGCATTGCCAATTTTGTTTTGCAATGATGTTGTATACACCTTTGGTGTCACAGGATTTATTCCCAATGAAGAACATTTACTGTGTAGGTATTCTGTAAAAACAAAAAAGAACAATTTAAATTTCAGTGGTACAATGAATGATATGCAAGATATTTAATTTTGTTTCTCAAATGCCAGTATTGGATCCAGCTTAAATTGCTAACATTTATTTGCTGGAAAATTTTATGTGGTTTCATATACAATGTAATTCTAGAAAAAGTGCTTCCAATCTATTTGGACACACAATTCATGTGTAAGGGATCAAGACATGCAGTTCTAACATTTCTTTAATTTAATAAATTATATAATCTTTATAATGATAATGCAACTGTAGCAGATGTATCTGCAGTGGTAGGAAGGAAAATAAAACATTGTATTATCAGAAGATACATGTGAACGGGCTGACCTAAAAAACTTCACAAGTATTGTCAAATACCTTTAAGTGCCTCCTGTTTGTGCTGGTCTAGACCTGCAACCCCTTTAGAATGGAAATACTCTTCCTGACTGAAGACAAGGTCTTCCACCTTGTTAAGTAACATTCTTGATGGGTCCTTGCTAGTTAGACACTTCATCTCTGCTGTCCTTAGCTTCAATGGATTTACTTGCACATCATCAAACTTTGAATGATCTTGCTTGTCTACAATTAGAGGAGTTTTTCTCTGCAAAAATAATGTAAGAAATAAATTACTATGTATCACTGCTTCCCTGCCCCTTTAAATGGAATCGAACATGCATAAATTGTCTTGTCAAATTGCTTAAGAAAAATTACTTGTTCACGCATCAATCGGGGACAGGCTGCAAATTGTGCTGGGTGGGTGACATTTTCTGTCACTTGCCTAGATTTACTAATAATAACACAGCCAGATTAGTCTGCTTCATTCAAATTTATTTTCAAGGTAAGTTGACCATATTAGGATTTTTCAGCCCTGTTTTACTGCTAAATAAAATATTTGTTTCCTAGGACTTCTAGAAGTCTTGCAACTTGAGCAAGGCTGCAAGAGAGCAAAGAAAACTGCATGTTATAACAATTAATACAATACACGAATCAGTAATTCTACCTCCATTATGACCTAGCTATATATAAACCAATACTTCTAAGACCATTACCACCCAATCAATTCTTATACCCCATTTCTGACCTAGCTAGCTTGTTTTTAAACCATAGAACAGCACTTCATAGGTCGGAGGTAATTTGGCAATGACCTGCTGAAATGAGCAGAATTCATTCAGACATTTTTGAATGAATAGCCATGGAATGTAATGCAGTTTACCACCAAATGACCTAGCTATTGCAAAAGTACACAACTTGTGTGTGACCTCAGAGAATGTGTAGATTCGACTATAAATAAACAGTTACTTGAAGGAGGCAAACTATATTACATATAGGTAATTACTGCCATTCAATGGGGCAAGTAAGTTAAAAGACAAAAAAGTGCTGCTGCCTGTCTTAATAACTGGATTTGAACTGTAAAGTAAAAAAAAAGGGTCTAATGTAGATTACATTGCACAGTTCTAACCTCGATTGCTGATGGGGTACTACAAGTTGAGAAACATGAAACTTCTGGGCTTCGGATTGAGATAGGTTTTTGGCTGCTGATATTCCCAAGTACAGAGACCACATTTGTCAGGAAACCGACAACACCACATTGTTGTTCTTTGGTTAAGTTCTGGAAATAACCTGGAAAATAAATTCATAAAATTTGTTGCTATTTTGAAAGAAAGAGCATATTACATAGAAATATCTAACAAAATACAATTTTTAAAAAATGTTATCAAAAGATCTAAAGTTATAATAAGCTAATACTTTACATATAGCAAGAGGTAAAATTAGAGGCAAGATCATTCACCTGGTTGATACTGACCAAACATGGTGCCTAATGCAAGAGCAATTAGCTGGCTAGATAGCCTTTGTATTAAGATGCTTCCTGTCAAATTTGGTTAAATTCTGTTCAGCAGTTTGAGAAATTTATATAATTTTTGTATTGTTAGTAATATGGTATCCAAGTTTGACAGTTGACCACATCATTTCTGCAGATGTAAAGAGCCTTCAAAATTGTTACATATTTGAAGGGCCTTCAAACAAGTATGCTGTCTAATTTGGTCAAATTCTGTTGAGAGGTTTTGGAGAAGAAATCCTATAAAGGTTTTTGTAATTGAATAATGACGGTCATATGTTATGGTGATTTTGAAACAAGTATTTATGTACTGGTCATGACAGATAATATTAATGATATCAAGTTTGATCACACTTGGCCATTCTATTTTTGAGAAGCCTTCAGGTAGCTAGCAAATGATGACTGACAGATAATGCACAACACATGATCATAAAATAAGCTCCTGCAAATCTTTATGGTTCTTAATTCATATCATGCCCAAGTGACTTCAAATTAAAATGGTGCCTTTTCACACCTCAATACTTTGAAATCAATCAGAAAAAGATGTTACTTTTGGATTGGACAAATAAATAAATTTTACTGTAACAATTTATCAAGCAAGCTACTGCATCAAGCATGCTTACCAACAATCCTCTCTCGTTTGGGCTGCATTTCAATTTGGAAGTGGGGATTTTCCCTTGAGCCTTCGGCATCAGATCTATCAAACTGGTTGGTTGCAGCATTACTAACATAATTGTAGCCATACTCTCCCTCACCTACAAAGTTTTCTGTTCCTCTTTTTTGCTCAATACCATCCTCTTGGTTAAGAAGATCCATGTCAATATAATCATTTGAGTTCAGGAGGTTAAAACTTGCAGAAATGGATTTAAGATAAATCGTCCCTTTGGCAGTGTATTATTGCCATCAATGACAAAGCCCTGGTTGGACCCTTTACATTTTCTTCAGATTTTGTCATTTCATCCTTGGTTATAAAAGATGTGGATGATTTTGGTGTATTTGGCGAGCTTAATTTTGCAGGTGACTTTGCTGAAATGGATGATTTAGCTGTATTTGACGAGCTTAATTTTGCAGGCGACTTTGCTGAACATACATACTGACAGCTGGATTTTGATGGAGACTTGTTTGGAGACTTTGATTTTGTAGTTGATTTGATTGGCGATCTTGATTTTGATGGCAACTTGGATGGGGATGTGGCTTTTACCGACTTGGTTGGAGATCCTAATTTTGCTGGCAACTGGACTGATCTGAAATTTGCTGGCGACCTAGCAGCAGATCTGGATTTTTCTGGAGTTTTGAATTGTGCTGAAGACTTGACTGGAGATTTCATTTTTGGTGAAGACTTGGCTGGAGATCTTGATTTCTGTGATATAGCCTGAGTCTCAGGAGAGATGAGACTTGGGTTTCCACTTTGCATATTAGCAAATGCCAACATTTCAGCAACTTTTATTGTTTCAAGTTTTTTGGCAGGTTTCTGTTTCTGACACTGTTTTTCTTGATTCAAACTTTTCCCTGTCCTGAATTTTGACTTTTTGGACTCACATGCACCCAATTCACTTTGCAGCACTCTTTTCAATTTCAGGCTCGCAACCCGTTTCCCTGATGCTCGCATTTCCACAGAAAGAGATTTAAGTTTTTCTTCACAGTCTATTTCAGTAAGGTCCACTTCTTCCTTAGCTTGGATTATGTAGCTTTTGCAACTGGAACAACCTGCAAAACAAAATATAATTACTGACAAATATAAATCCATAAAAACCGTAGAATTAATATTCCTTTCTTAATCTATCTTACTCTCTATTACTTCAATAAATTATATATTCTGAATCCTTACTTTTAATTATCTGAGTGAAGATTCCAATTTTGACCTACTATACAACTCGGCTGATTATGGTAAACATGCTACCTGTATTATCTGCTATGTATTGCAGCAAAATGAAAACTGATTTACATGGCTTGGAGGAGGGGTGGGGTGATTGTTCTGTACTTTATTCCAGTATCAGCATCATACTGTGTAAGAAGGAATAAAAAATGACTGCTAAAACAAAGTAAAGTTTAAAATCAAAGCAGAACACTATTTATGGGTGAACACATGCTGGGGTTTTACAAAAGAATGAATCGAACTTGGACAAGGAATAGCTTTAACTTTTTTTTTCAAAACACAAGCAACCAAGAACAACTAAAGTATAGGTCTATGTTTCTTTGCACAGATTTTATTGCTCGTATCTGTTACCAATTTTGCAAAATTAAAAAATGCTTAAACATCAATTAAAATCTATTGCCCAATCAACATATTTCCTGAGGTGACATACTTTGCAATAGGTGCGAGATCATTGGAGAAAACAATGCATTACTCTTAATGCGTGTTCATTCATATATATATATATATATATATATATATATATATATATATATATATATATATATAGCAAAAACAAGAGTCCCTTGAAGGGACTGATGCTTTACCATCCAAAAAGAATCGGGAGTAGTTAGTGATAAGATTTTCAAGATAGCTGGCTGCTGTGACCATATTGGATGCCGGAGCATGCAGCACCATTTTCATTTAGGACCAACTAGACCTATGACCAGCAGAGCTAGAAAAAATAAGAAACACTAAATTATTTGGTCACATAATATACTAAACATAAACTTTCGCAAAATATGCATACAATTCTGCTTGTTTTAGCATGTATATTTGCTAAAAGCGCCTCTAAACGTATGTTTTTCCTGATGATCTCTGACCTGTTGTAAAGGGATGTAACTCTTATGTTTCTTTGGAGAATGTCCAAATTAAATTGGTCTCATAATTTAATTTTTATATAAATTGAGCTAACATCATGATTGAAAATCAACAACAAAAATGCAGTATATTTATTTATAAGGGACTGACCATTTAATTTTTGGGGGTTGGGTGAAGGGCTGGGATTTTTTTTCGAGAAAAAACATCCAGCCCTAATATAGGCAATTTATATGAAGAAAAACAGAGAAAATTATGGTATCCATTATATTTGTTGAAGGGGGGAAAAAAAGGGAAGGTGAAAGAAAAAGCAATATCCGAGCTCAAACTCCCTGGTTCCCCCTACCCTCCGGAAATTAAATGGTAGGTCCCTAAACATAATAATTTATAATTATATATTCAAATTGTTACGACTCTATGGTCTAAGAAAAATGTAACAGAAAGAAAGTGAAACCAACAAATCAAGTAAAAAATCAACAAGCAATTTATTACTAGATAATTAAAACGAAAAATCAAAAAGTCACTTACAGTAATGTGTTTTGAAATCCTAATAATCCAATAAAAATGATTGTTCTAATCACAAGTCCTAAATATAGAATGTTCCGAATTCACGGCTGTGTCCTTGAATGTTATGATGTGCTAATGGTCTCCAAAGTCCTGATGTACTAGTAATCTTGATGTGCTGATGTCAAAATGAAGTATTCCAAAATCTCTGAATAAGTTCAGTTAAATTCCAAAATCATCAATTAAAAATCCAAAATCCAAAAGTTTATGAGCACTGTTATAATCCAATGAATATTTAAAATAATTCCTCTCTTAGAATTTGGAATGAATTTTCACAACTGTAATAGCTCTTTACAAGACTGATGGTAATGTCAAAACTGAATAAATGTCCACCAAACATGGCATATATAAAGATTGGTCACATGACAGAATGTTCTAGAACATGAGTCATCTTAATGGAATTCTACTTGTAAACAAAAATCAACCTTGACCTTCAAATTGAGAAAACATATTGATCAAAACAACCTAATTCAAGGACACTAGTTAAACATGTTTTTCCTGATAACATTAAGATTTAAGCAAATATTAAAGTGAAGAAACATTTATAATTTCCTAAAATATTTATAATATTATATAAACATCATACATAACACCTCCCCTCATAAAGAAAAAGAAAGATTTATATAATAAAGCTTTCTTTTGAATATACATCTAATACTACAATAACCAAAATTACATAAGAACATGTTTTATGATACTGGACTTAATTACATCAAGCAATATTAGATTTCTAGGCACGTGAGAGTGCATCTGCAATCACATTGTCTTTTCCCCTGATGTGTCTAATGTCAATGTTATATTCTTGCAATATCAAACTCCATCTCAACAATCTCCGATTTTTATCTTTCATTTGTTGATGAAAGTAAGGGGATTGTGATCACTGTACACAATAATTGGAGAAAGAGCTGAGGTGACATACACTTCAAAATGCTGTAAAGCCAATATCAAAGCCAAACATTCCTTCTCAATTGTGGAAAAATTTTTCTGGTGCTTGTTTAGTTTTTTAGAAAAATAACACACAGGGTGATCCACACCACTTTTGTCTTCCTGAATCAATTTGGTGCAGAAAGAACTGGTGCATTCTTAAGCATGGCCTTTAACTTGTCAAAAGATTCCTGACACTTGTCAGACCAATAAAATTTGGTTTTCTTACTCAATAAACTTGTCAAAGGTTCAGCAATTTTGGAAAAATTGGAACAAAATTTCCGATAATATCCAGCCATACCTAGAAATCGCATCAGTTGCTTTTTACAAATTGGAACATGAAATTCAGAGATAGCTTTGACCTTAGCTTCTATAGGTTTAACTTGACCTTGTCCCACAATATGTCCTAAAAATGTGACACAAGCATGGCAAAACTCACTTTTGCTCAAATTAATTGTCAAATTCGCATCACTGAGTCGATCGAAGAATTTTCGAATGGTTTCCAAAGGATCTTCCCAGGTGTTGTTGTAGATAATGACGTCATCGATATAAGCGTCACAATTATCAAGACCAAATGTTATCATGTTCATCAGACGTTGAAACGTTGCAGGCGAATTTTTCATTCCAAACGGCATGACTTTATTTTGATAAAGTCCATCTGGATTTACAAATGTTGAAATTTCTTTTGCCCTTTCCGTCAGTGGAATTTGCCAGAATCCTTTTAAAAGGTCAAACTTGGTGACATATTCCGCATTTCCAATTTTATCAATGCAATCGTCCATTCTTGGGATTGGAAATGAATCAGTTTTGGTGACACTGTTGACTCTTCTATAGCCAGTACACATACGGAATGTATTATCTGGCTTGGGAACAAGAATACATGGTGAACTCCAGTTACTTTTACTTGGTTCTATGAAATCATTCTCCAGTAGATACTGAATTTCTTTCTTCAGATAGTTCTGTTTGAGAGGATTCATCCTATAAGGATGCTGTTTCACAGGCGCAGAATCTACAATGTCAACGTCATGATAAAGTTTACTTGTTCGTGTTGGAACATCAGGAAACAAGTGCTCATAGTCATGTAATAGATGTTTTAGTTCATTTCTTTCCTGTTGTTGTAGATGTGAAAGTTTCTGGTCTAGGTTGTTCAATATTTCTGAATTCCGAAGATTGGTTATACCAGAGTCACTATAGCCTGATCGTATTCCATCGTTGATATCTTCACTGTGTGGGACAGGTACAACTAAATTAACTGAATAATTAGCTGGGCTATCTCTGTCAAAATATTCCTTTAACATATTTATATGACAAAGTTGTTTCTGTTTCCGTCTTCCAGGAGTGTTAATGATATAATTTAAGTCATTTACTTTCTTTTCAACGGTATAAGGACCAAAAAATTTAGCCTGAAGAGGATTTTGAGGTATGGGAAAGAGAGCCAGAACTTTGTCACCAGGTTTAAAACTCCTTTCCTGTGAATTTCTGTCATACCTTAATTTCATTTTTGACTGGGTAGTGTGAAGATTAGTTCTTGCTACTTCACAGGCCTTTGACAACTTGTATTTGAAATCAGAAACATAATCAAGAAGATTAATCTTTGAATCTTCATTTGAAAGAAGTTTCTCTTTCAATAATTTCAATGGTACACGGACAGTATGACCAAAAACTAGTTCAAAGGGACTAAAACCCAACGACTCTTGAACTGATTCCCTAACAGCAAACAACAACAAATGAACACCCTCATCCCAATCCTTTTCTGTATCAAAGCAATATGATCGAATCATATTCTTCAAAGTTTGATGAAATCTTTCCAAAGCACCTTGACTTTCAGGGTGATAGGCAGAAGATTTAAACTGTTGGATGCCTAATTCATGCATAACTTGTTGGAAAATTCCAGACATAAAATTTGACCCTTGATCCGACTGGACAGATTTGGGAAGGCCAACAAGTGTAAAAAACTTCACCAAAGCTTTCACAATAGTTTTAGTTTTTATATTTCTCAGAGGAATTGCTTCTGGAAATCTTGTAGATGTACACATGATGGTCAACAAGTATTGGTTGCCTGACTTGGTTTTAGGTAAAGGACCAACACAGTCTACTATTATTCTACTAAATGGTTCATCAAATGCAGGAATAGGTTGCAGATGAGCCTTAGGTATCTTCTGATTGGGTTTTCCTACCATTTGAGAAGTGCGACAAGATCTGCAGTATTTAGAAACATCACTTTTGAGTTTCGGCCAATAAAAATGATTCAAGATCTTGTGATAAGTCTTACGGACTCTTAAATGACCAGCCAAAGGCGTTTCATGGGCTAAATTAAGAATTTCCTGTCGATATGACTTAGGAACAACAATTTGATAGCTCACTGACCACTCGTCACCAGCGGGTACATCAGGTGGTCTCCATTTCCTCATAAGGACCCCATTTTTCACAAAGTAACACACTGGAACTTGTGTGGCTTCAGTTTCACTAATAGCCCTCTGAAACAAACAAGATATCTCGGGATCTTGCTCCTGTTCAACGACAAGGGATTGTCGTTTGTCACCCTGAGTAGAACAAAGAGAATGAGTTGCCAAAAGAGGATCACTGTGATCAATACCATTTGATTGATCAATACCTGAGGAAAAAGTGACCTCATCAAAAAACTGACCAATACATGTGTCAGCTAAAGGAATAATATCCTGATCAACATCACTCTCAAGAGCTCTTTTGCCATAGCTCTAGTAACTGCACAAGCAGGGTACAAATCAGGGATTTCAGTTTCGACAGGATCAACTTTCTGATCCAAACAAGGCTTGTCAGTTACAAGTGGATTAACCACAACCTTATCTCCAGCTAGGTCATTGCCTAGTAATAAATGAACACCCTCTATGGGTAAAGAAGTCAATTCCCCAACAGTCACAGGTCCAGAAACTAAGTCTGATGCCAAATTTACACAATGTAGAGGAACATTTACAAAGCCGCACTCTACTCCCTGAACAAGAACACTTTCACTTGAAGAAGACTCCTCAGACAAAGGCAAAGTACCTGATAATAAAAGACTCTGAGAAGCTCCAGTGTCCCTTAATATTTTAATTGGGATAGGCTTGGCAGAATCACCAATAAGTGATATAGAACCTTCTGACATGAATGGTTCATAAGCCTCCAAAATAGAATCAGACTGGGGTTTGTTTGACCCAACAAATGTATTGCTTTCAATACAAGACCGTGACCTTGACCTCGTAGAAATAAGAGCATTTGGAAAAGCTCTGTCTTTACTCTGTTGCTTATTTTTCAACTTGAAGCAATCAGAAATAACGTGCCCTTTCGTTTTTTCAAATTGAGAAAACATATTGATCAAAACAACCTAATTCAAGGACACTAGTTAAACATGTTTTTCCTGATAACATTAAGATTTAAGCAAATATTAAAGTGAAGAAACATTTATAATTTCCTAAAATATTTATAATATTATATAAACATCATACATAACAAAATAGGTATGGTCTTTTATCTGTACTCTTTGCCAGCATGTCAGCAACTTAGTATAAATATCCATGGGTCACGAAACTATTGGGAATTTAGGGACCGACCATTTACGGGGGTGAGTGGGGGTGGGTAACGGATTTTTGGAGGAAACAATTTCCAGCTCTCAAATACCTTGAACAAAATTCTCTTGCTCTGTTTCATAGCAATACGAAAGAAATATCCTATTATATCCATTATATTAGATGAAAATAATAAATTATCTTGAGATAAAAGATAAAAGAAAATCTCGGCTTGAAAGAGAATTCCAAGCACCCCCCCACCACCACCACCACACACCCCAGAAAATGGTCAGACCTTATCGGTACAAGTTTACTACGTATTTTTCGGGGGGGGGGGGGGAATACACAATGCAGAAAAAGAACGTTTAAAACAAGAAATTAATAATAAAAATACTACTTCTACAAAGAATAAGAATAATAAAATAAGTACTTACTGCCTGAAAAAACGATCAGCCCGATGTAGGGTTGATCAATTATCTGCTCCAATCCCTCTTCGTCTAGCAGAGACGTTTTAAAAAGAACAGACACCCGTTTACTATCACGTTCACTAGGCCAAACCAAATGTGCCTTTGGTAAACATTGTAAACTTTTATCATACTTGAAGAAAACTACAAAGTGGGAACTATCCACGGAAGACGCTTTCGAAGCCAGTTGTGTTTCGACCGCCATCTTTCGAAGTTTGAGTTTCCCTGTAATCCTGTAAATCACCAAATCAAAGATGCGCCAGCATCCCAACTGTCGTATGAATATGTTGATCACGCGATATAATACTACTTTCGTCCTTGCGCACCACACTGAATTAGGTCAAGTCAGCTGCTGTACAAATGAAAAATAGACAACCACGCGTTGGTTGAAAACTTTTTCTTTAGAAAAACAAGATCAACAAACAACTCGAATGGAACCAAGGAACAAAAAACGACGTGGACCGTATTTAACAACAAAACCACATGGCGTAAGTATATATTAGTTTTTACGACTTATTTAGACCTAATTTCAGCATAAAAGGCGCATATATGCATGGGCCATTTGACGATGCCAAATTTTTTTACTTTTTCAAGAGACATTATTCTATTTCCATTCTTTCTAACCTGCCTACAGGGCTACGTGCGGAGAAGGGCATACTGACTGTAACCCCCCACCCTCTCTCTCTCTCTCTCTCTCTCTCTCTCACACACACATAAGGGTAGTTTTTACCCATGGACCAAAAATAATTATATAGCTGACGAGATACTAAACCGACGTTGTTATGGAATCTGCAATACTGATTATTTGCCTAGGAATAAGCATGATTAATGACCCGTAATGGTCCGATCTAAGGTATTCTGTAGTCCAAGCCTACGTAAGTAATTGTCAATCAATGATCAATGGTGACCTAACGAGTAGTAACAGTTAATAATCTGGCACAGGTGTGAATATAATCATAAGCCAAGTTTACCTTGATTGATTACCATTGACACTTGTATACACTTTGATAATGCATTTTGGTATTTAATTAAAGTACAATAATATTTGCAATGTTTCAGTATACTCTGCTCTTAAACATGTCAATTGTCTACAAAAAAGTATTTAGTTAATTACTAATACATGATATAGTCAAAAATGTTTAATCCAGATAAACTTCCATTAACAGTTTCACTTTTTCACACAAATTAATGTGATCATCCAGATGATCTATTATGCAGACAAATCTTTGCATCCAAAAATTTGCAAAAATCAACTTTTTACTGTATAGCACATTCATCAAACATGTCAATTAAGGTTCAAAAAAAGATGCTTTAACAGTAGATTTTTTTTCAGAATCAGACAACAACAGTGACTGAATTTCAAACCATACAAGTTTCCAGTTCAGAACCACAAGTTTCTTTAGAAACAAATGAAATTGAGAATTCTTCTGTGACCGTTCTTGAAGATGCAGATGATTTAATAGGAAAGAAAATGTACTTTCAACTTGCACACAAAGTTCAGAACAGATTGCACAAAGCACTGAGGAAACAAAAGAAACTGAAAACATTGAATCCACAACTTAGATAAATCAAACATCTTTCTCATATGTAGTGAACCAAGAATATGAGCCAATAATAAATGATGCCTTTGATGTTCAGTTTGATGAATTGATCGAGACTATTCAAAATGAATCTAAAGAAAGAAACTACGCTTCACTTGCTGATGATGATGATCATGATGTTTCTGATGTATTGAACCAGGAAGCAGAAACACTTGATCATTTAACAGAGATTTTTGACTCCTCAACAGATAAGACCTCAGACACAAAGACTAATTTTGACACATGTCAACCAAACATGGGATCATATAAACTTTATAGTGGTTCCACACACACATTAGGAGTGACAATGCTTCTAATCTGTTGTTTTTTAATTCGATTTAGAATGCCTGATGAAGCTGCATCATATATGCTTAGAATTTTTGCCTGTATCTTGCCTCATGGTCACAAGTTAATCGGAACAATGTACCAAATGAGGAAATTTCTCTCCGACTTCACGGCAGATAGGGTTCCAAAAGTACATTATCATTGCAAGTTTTGCTATTCAAGTGCGGAAAGGCAGGAAAAAGAGTGTCGAACTTGCTTTAAAAGTTTAACACGTTCAGGATCATTGGCATATTTTGTTCAGTTAAAGTTGATATCACAATTGGCAGCTTTGTGGAAAAATCCTGAATTTAGTTCTGCTGTTAGGACACACAGATTCAAACATTACAGGAAAAATACCAAAGGCTCTTTAAAGGATATATATGATGGGAAAATGTACAAGAGACTGTATGAAAATGGTATATTAAAAGACATAAATAACTTGTCATTTTCACTAAATACTGACGGTGTGCCTGTCTTCAAATCTTCAAATGTCGGAATGTGGCCAGTTTACATGTTGATAAATGAACTTCCTATATCCCAAAGAAAGATGCGACAAAACTCAATATTCTATGGTTTTTGGATATCAAGCAGAAAACCACAGATGTGGTTATTTCTAAAGCCTCTATTTGAAGAACTTCAGTATTTGGAAACTCATGGCCATTCTTTTGTTGATGCTGATGGTAATTGTTTTAATAGCAAATGTGTTTTACTGACATGTACATGTGATCTCCTTGCTCGGGCTATGGTCTATAACTGTACACAGTATAAGGGAGATTATAGTTGTTGGTTCTGTCTTCAGAAAGGTGAAACACAAACTTGATACAGGTGGTATTTGCCATGTTTATCCTTTTGATGTTAAGAACCCAAAAGGCACACCATGAACAAGGGAGACAGTCATGAATGACATTGAAATTGTAAAAAACAATATTGCAAAAAATGTCAGGAAGTACACTTATAATGGCCATAAAGGACCATTTTGGTTCATGTACCTACAGTAATTTGATGTGATTAATAGTTGTGTCATTGACTATATGCATGGCATCTGTCTTGGGATCATGAAACAGTTGTTGAACTTGTGGTTTGACAAAACAAACAAAGCTAAAGTCTTTTCTTTCTTTGCAGCGAGAGAAAATGTCAACCATGCCTTGCAATGTATTTATCTAGCAATATTTGTAACACAGATTCCCAAAAGTCTTGATGATCTGTCACACTGGAAATCCTCTGAATATAGAAATGTATTGCTTTATTGGTGTGTGCCTATTTTGAAGAATGTTCTTAATCATGAGTACTTTGTCAATTTCTGTTTATTTACCAGAGCCTTTTATCTACTTTCAAAAGAAACTATTTCAGAATGTGACTTGCAAGTTGCTGAACATTGTTTGCTGTTTTTTGTGGAAAATTATGAAAAACGTTATGGAATGCGCTACCTGACACTAAATCTACATCAACTGCTGTATCTGGTTGACTGTGTGAACAAACGGGACTATTATTTGTTAACAATTGTTTTACATTTGAAGACTTAAATGGATATATCATTAGACACATACATGGGACTCAGGGTGTAGAGATGCAACTGATTAATACTATATGCATGTTGAAAGTGACTCCTATTATGTATGACACATATTTGAAAGGAAATTCTCAGGAAGATCTGACTACATTATATTATGAGTTGACTGATAGTGTGCACAACAGACATTTCTGTGAGGATGAGATTGAAAGTGGAAAATACCCCCTTGGATCTATTAAGTGGAGACATTTAACAGACCAAGAGTTTGCTGTGGTCTCTTCATTTGGAATATCTGTCAAGGATGTTAAATGTTTCATGAAAATGAACATGTATAAATATAGGTTTAATGTTTATGGCAAGGAATACACTAGGCTTAAGAAAAGAAGGCAAGATATCATAACCTATTCACTGAATGGATCTGCAGATTTCTGTAGTGTTATTTGTTTTATACAGTCACAAATTCAGAAATGGGATGGATTCGTAACTGTGAATTTGGCACTTATTAAGCCATTCGCCAAAGTTCAGTCATTTGGGCCTGTTTGGCATGTTACTGACTTAGCTTTGTCTGAAATGCTGGCAATTGCATTATCTTCAATTGTTAATGTTAACAACTATGTTGAAGTAGATGGAGAAAAATGTGTATGTCCAATGCCAAATAGATATGATCGCGATTGAGAAATTTCTCACATGGTGAATGAAGATGATAAAACATTTTTATCTCTCTCTCTTACTATATATATATATATATATATATATATATATATATATATATATATATATATATATATATATATATATATATATATATATATAACCAGCAGGGAAATATTACAGACAAATTTAACACTCAGCATCACAAACTCAGAAATATGAATCCATGTTAAGCCAAGTTTACTTTGATTGATGCCCTTTGACACTTATATACACTTTGATAATGCATTTTAGTATTTAATTAAAGAACAATAATATTTGTGTTGTTTCAACATATATATTCTGCTCTTAAACATGTCAAATGTCTACATTTGGTAGAATGTATAAAATTATATGTATATCAGCTATATATATGTATTTATAGTCATCAGAATAACTGTGTTCCAATCTCCATGGAAAGACAGTTGAAACATGGAGTTTTCAATGGTAAATAAAAATGGTCTGCTAAAAATGATTCAACAATTCTCATTCACCTCAACTGAATTTTTCTTCAGGGATATCCAACTTATCAATGGTCTTAGAAAAGAAATGGAAGTTCAATGGGATTTAAATGGAACTTCTTGTAAAACATGACCATTGAAACATCATAGCTAAAATTGAATGGAATTCCAATGGTAGCTAAATACCATTGTTTTGAAAAAATGGAGTTTCAGTGTTGGTCAGAAAAATGGTAATCAGAAATTTGCAGTCAGAAAAATGGAATATCAATGGATTTTTACATTTTAATGGTAAAACAATGGAAAATGATCATTTCTTTTTGCTAAGGGAAAGAACTGCATGCTAATTTAATTGCTCATACTTGTATTTTTCTTGTTTATCAGTCTTGTCTGAAGTTGAATGGAAATAATAGCAGCAGGTGTGAGACAAAATCTTTGTCAAACATTCAGAATGAATGTGTCAATTTTAATAATAAACATGAAAATATTGAATTTGTTTACCTAAGCCTGATTTTGCACACATGATGATTAATTGTTGAAGAAGATATATTAATATACCATATCTAGAGCATACTCAATTACCAGTATATGATAAGTAATTTGATTTTCATCATCATCAATCAGCAGCAGCAGCAATAGTATTACCGTAATCACGGTAAGTCTTGGAACATGTCTCAACTATCCAGAAGTGTGATGTGAATTTATAGAGGTGTCTCAACTATCCAGAAGTGTCATGTGAATTTATAGAGGTGTCTCAACTATCCAGAAGTGTGATGTGAATTTATAGAGGTGTCTCAACTATCCAGAAGTGTGATGTGAATTTATAGAGGTGTCTCAACTATCCAGAAGTGTGATGTGAATTTATAGAGGTGTCTCAACTAGCCAGAAGTGTGATGTGAATTTATAGAGGTGTCTCAACTATCCAGAAGTGTGATGTGAATTTATAGAGGTGTCTCAACTATCCAGAAGTGTGATGTGAATTTATAGAGGTGTCTCAACTATCCAGAAGTGTGATGTGAATTTATAGAGGTGTCTCAACTATCCAGAAGTGTGATGTGAATTTATAGAGGTGTCTTAACTATCCAGAAGTGTGATGTGAATTTATAGAGGTGTCTCAACTATCCAGAAGTGTGATGTGAATTTATAGAGGTGTCTCAACTAGCCAGAAGTGTGATGTGAATTTATAGAGGTGTCTCAACTATCCAGAAGTGTGATGTGAATTTTTAGAGGTGTCTCAACTATCCAGGAATTCTTTTCATGTTTAAATCAACTTATCTTTTCCTGCTTTCATAAACACTTGTTTAGGACTTTCTTGGTAGATGATTACGTTTTGGAAAAATTATTTTCTTTGCGCCAAGTCTGCATCATTTAAAGCATGCAATCCTCGTTGTCGAGCCACTCCTTAGTACACATGATACATCTCTTACATTTTACTGGAGAATCATTTTGAATATATAGTTTCACAGGGACTTTTCCTGTAGTGAATATAGTATTTTGTCAAAGATCTCCTTTGATACTAATATTGGCACTGTCAAAATACGATTTACTGACAGAAAGATAATGAGGATGTACAAATTCTCGGTGAACGTGATACATGTTTCCTCCTTTATCATAAGCAGCTATGGCGGATTTCACTTTGAAAGGAATGACTCTGAGCAACGGAGCAGTTGTGTTACCCACCAAGTTGTACTAGACGACATTAGAGTACACAACATCAAATTCAGTCCATCGTTCAATTCGATAGGGTAGCGTAAGTTCTTGTAGAATCAGTTGCTGTTGATGATGTCTTTGGTAGGAACGAGAGATATGTTTCTACCCAGAATGGCAAACAAACTGGGAGAAAAGTGATGGACAACATTTTGCCATAAGCAAATTCTAATTTGGGACGATGAGACGTTGGATGGTAGTCGATCAGCACACATCTGTGAAGTGTATCCAGTGCTTTGCGAAACTGATCATTAAACATAGTTGAAATCATTTCAACAAGATGATCATTTAGGTTCTACTGGTGTTCTCAATGGACTAAATAATGCCAGGTCTTATTTGGACAAATCCAGTACACTTTGTAACACACCTCTTCTGTCTTATATTTGTGTTGTAAAAGATGTAACTTTTTGGCTGAAGCAGCAAGAGCTTGAGCAGTAGATGAAAAAGACGTCTCCGAAGAAGAAGATTCTTTAGAGATGGGTTTCCATTTTTTCATCAGCTGGGGAACAACTGATCTTAAGTCAGGTCAGGTCTGCCTGACATCATCATTAATGGAGGAGAAGAAGAGGAAGGAGATACGGTTACAGACCGAGGCTTTCATGAGTATGTGGGCATATTAGCGGGACTGCCTCTCTTTCTTGAAGGAGTTGTTGTTGTTGTTTGGGAAGGGGGTTTTCTTCTTCTTCTTGGAGTGTGAACTAACTGTTGTTTTCTGTCTGACTGTTGTTTTGTTTTTATAGCTTCGGCATTCGGATGCCATTTTAAAAGTGAAATAATAATGACACCACCTAAAGATTCACTTCCACCAGGTTTCAAAATGATTTGTTTTTTGGTTTATGTATCTGTTCTTGGTTCAGCGAGTTGTGTAAAAGCTAATTTATGTTTTTCAAAAAGCAAAACAAAACGGTTTGTTTGATGTGGAATGCTATTGGTGCCTCATAGTAATTGACATGCTGTCAGTAAACCATTGTAACACTTCTTTGAGACTAGCTTCCAACAAATGTGAATGCACTTATGTATTTATTTCGCGACTGATGGCATACAGTGCACGAATCAATTTGGCAGGATGATGAGATTGAAAGGTAGTCATGTAGAATAGTGTAAAAAAAGAAAAGAAGTGAATGATGTTTTTATAGTTGTTTTATTAGACAGACGATGAAGGTGATGTGTTTATAACTGGACCTCCTTATTGATATCAGTCGTGAAACAAATCTGTTTCAAATCTCAGATAATCGGAAGTGGTAGTTTTTAAGCCATAACTCCAGAGTGCTTTGAAATATTCTGAAACAATTGCCAAGAACACAAGACATTTTATACATGTTTTTTTTTTTTTTTTGGTGTAACAAAAAATACTCACATTTCAAAAAACAAAGTTGATGCTTTTTTCTTCTATGGCGTAACAAACCAGCATTTTTTAAAAAAAGCAAAATTCATGTTTTCTCTCTTTCATCACACACACACACACACACACACACACACACACACACACACACACACACACACACACACACACTTCTTTGGCATAGTCGGTCGGCTCTTATTTCCAAGTGTCAAATCCAAAACTTTTACAGTCATATGTACATTGTTCCAGTCATAAACATGTTGGTGTATCAACTTGTTATACTCATTTCTTGGTAAGTATGAAGATTAGATAAAGTATGACGAATGTCTTCTTGGTAAGTATGAAGATTAGATAAAGTATGATGAATATTTTCTTGGTAAGTATGAAGATTAGATAAAGTATGATGAATGTCTTCTTCACACGGGGTTGTACTCCTCACTGTTTGCTACACTTTTAACACAATAAGTTTTTGTGCACATATAAAGTTTTTGTACTAAGGTACTGTTTATAAATTTGACACAGAAAATCGGATGGTAAACGAAATCCAAGAAATGTAGTAACTAACACCCGCACACGACATATTGTCCGAAATTCAATGGAATCGTCTCATCTTGTGAAATTTCAATTTGTTAACAAATATTTTAAGAAACTATTTATGATAATAATTTTTTGTGTATAGCTTTCATTAATTTGATTAATAATAATAAAAATAAAAACTATTTTGAAACATTGACACAATTAGTTAAAAATAATGTTATCTTCAGGGCCTAATTTTTTAAACATATATATCAGCTAATAAGAAAGATGATCCATTCACACACACAGACAGACAGACATACATACACACTATAATAAAAGAAAAGACAAACTTCACTAAGTATGTAATTTATTTAATTTCCTAAACAGGATTCCAAAATGTACTTGGATGTCGTTGATGGCACTTTTATCAAGATCCAAACACCAAAGGAAAATGAAGCAGAGTATTTAAACATAAAAGGTTTCCGTTCTTTTGAATGTTCAGGTATGAATGTTTCTTTTTTTTATTTTGCATTAAGGAGTTATCATATTTACATGTGCGAGAAGTCAATGTAATAACGTATACTGAATGGGAATAATACCCCTTACCAAACTTTCAAAAACATGCATAAAATATCACAGACTATACAAATAAATATAATTGTACACATTTACTTTTTGGAGTGCAAAATGTAGACTACCATACAATTTATGAATGCACACAATATTCCCATCTGAAAATATAAACCACTCTCTTAATGATCCCTCAGTGGTCCAGTGCTTTATCTACTTGGCCAGCTCATCTATGGAGTATGAGTAATTTTGTCAGCTCGAATCGCATTTTTGAATTTTATTTATCTCCTTTCATTGCCATTCCCAAACACACATGCATTTTTGATCATCAACATAAACGTGAACAAAATATGTACGTATTTTAAGTATAATGTTTTTGTCGAAGTTTGCAAATCAAACCATTTTAAACGATGTAAATATGCAAACAAATCTTCTACGTATGACCTGTAATTCTTAGATGCTCTTGTGTCAGTAGTAACGGTCTACAATTTTCCATAGAAAGAGGCAACACTTGCTCTTTCACCTGGCATTTCTGAAAGAGTCATTCCACATTCATGGGGTTAATTAGCCTTTGACCCTTGACCTTTCTTGGCAATAAAATATGGAGTCTGGAAACGCTGCGGATGTTAGCGGAGTCTTGTAGAGAGCATCTGATACCATATCAGAGATGACTGCGCATGCTGTGATGAAGGGTTTATATATTGTGTTAATTGTGACGACGAACTCGCTTTATGCAGAATGCTTATTTTGTGGAGAATCTGAATTTTCCTCATTCATAGCGTCTATGAGAGATGCCAGGCTGACAGCAAGGTATGGTTTTATGACGTAGTTGTTGTGGATCCATTGATGGTAATGGTGACTTGCGTCTCCCCGCTGAAGTAACTTGGGGTATAAGGGGCTAAATTGGGGATTATATAAGTTTTCTTTACTTTTAATAACTTACCTAAGGCTTATGTTTGCTCAGGCTTGTCAGGTATTAACGCTCTTATTATTATTTTTATAACAGTAAGTTGGCGCTCTATAGTTTCGTATTTTGCTTACGGTTAGATTTTTAAAGAAAAAGAATTACCCAGGTTTTCCTCACTGGTTGTCCTGGTTATTTAAAAAGACCTTGTATATCTTAGGTATTGTTAAAAGAACTTTTAATTCCCTTTATTTTGGTGTATGATTGATGGGTGCAATTTGGGTTATAGAGTATACAGCTTGGTCTTCCTTATGATATGCTCCTTTCAAAAAGCTGTTAGCTCCGCTTGGTCATTTTCACTTCCTGGACTTCAAAGGTAAATTAAAAAAAACCAGCCGATAACTGTTTTTATTTTATATATTTTTTGTAATTCATTCATTGCACTTTCAGAGGCTGGTACTGCCTACTCTTACAAAATTCGTTTCCCTATTATAATAACTGCTGAAAATAGTGTACTTTTGACCAATTCAGGTTGATTTTTCGAGTACTTTGGAGCGGCCATTTCTCTCTGCTGTGTGCTTAGATCATGTCCAATTTCCACAAGTACAATATGTAAAGAAATTTCTGCTAAAGTACATGAAAGTAGCATAGAGGTTTGCTAACATTCTCTTCATTATGCATGTTGCAAATGCATACAACTTCATCTTACACCTGTCATTCTCTCAAACGCACGTAATATCTGTAGAGCGCCCCCTAAACAAAACTTCGCGAGTTCGAAAATTGGTCTCCAGCCAGCATTATTTGCAATAGCGCGTGAAATATCAGAACAAAATTAAGTGGGAGCAAAAGCATTGCAAAATCAGGGAAAAGTGCCAAAAAATAGAGTCAACATGTAATGAAAAGTTTATGTTGGTGGAAGATATCTCACAAAAGTTAGTTGCGAACGCCACAAATCGTTTAATGTTTACCTTAGGGTTCGTAAATTTAAGTCTTCATTGTGAAGAGTACATGTCCCTTATATCATGCAAAACTTGGCTCAGCAACTACTGTATATATCAGGTGATGGACGAGCGCTTCCAACATTTTTGAGTTTTGAATCTTTTCTCTTCCCCATAGAGATTACAAAGATGGTGTGCATGGAAATTGGCTATATGGCACATCTCAAAGTGGGTACATGGACACAGATTTATTTAAACTTCATTCCTAGTTGTGGCAGGTCCTGTCTAGTAGTTTTTAATACTTGACAACCATGACGGCCATATCAGCCTGGATGTTACTGAATTTGCAAGAGCCAATAAAATTGAGCTCATTGGAAAACCACCCATACTACACAGTTTGCAGCCGTTTGATGTTTCCACTTTTGGGCCGTTAAAGGCCAAATTTTCAAATCTTGCGGTCAATTCTGGCAATGCCAATAAATCTCAAATTATTGTTAAATCAAAATTTCCCGTCGTTTTATCCAATGCCATATGCCAGTTCTGTTCACCAGAACACGTGACAGATGCATTCAGATAGACTTGCATAATTCCCTTCAACCCTGATGCTATTGACAAATTTCAACTAACGAAGAACCATCAAATGACAAAATCAGCAAAAGATTCGCAATATAGAAGCACAGTGCTATCACAGACTGTATCTACTGCCATTACACAAACATGCACACTGTGTACAACGTGTGGGAGCTATCTTGGAGTAAATCCACTGTTGCTTGAAGGGTTAATACCACAGCAAAAATAGTTACTGAATCTAGGGTTATAACAGGAGATGAAATGTTGAATGAAATTATGACAAAAATGAAACTTGAGAGAAAGAAGATGTGGCGGAGAAAAGAAGAAAGGAAGGAGAAAAAGAGACGCATAGAAGGAGGAGATTAAGAAAAGAAAGAAAGATCGAATGAAAGAAAGGAAGAAACGTCAGTCTGAGAAACTGGAAAGGCAGAGGATAGCAAAGGAGATGCAAAGCAACAGACATAGGTCACAGGCAATACATACCTTTGTGGTATTTGTGGATTCAGTGTGATGTGTGTGAAGACAGGTTTCATCAATATCGCTCAGACATCATTCCAAAAGTTGATGATGATGGTTTTACACATCTGTGTTGTGCTTGCTAACGCAGTGTTCTCAATTAAAAGACTTGTTAACTTTGTGAATTTTATTTTCCTTTTTTTATATATGACTGGAAAGCAGGAATCATAAAGAATTAATTGTTTTTTTTAATACAGAGTATTTACGAATGTTTGACTACAATTTATGAATTAACATATTTCTTGAAATCTGTCTATCTGTAGATTACATCCTGTCAGTAGTAGGTGCTTGAAATCTGTGTATCTGTAGATTACATCCTATCAGTAGTAGGTGCTTGAAATCTGTGTATCTGTAGATTACATCCTATCAGTAGTAGGTGCTTGCTCTTTATTATCCTTTTCTTTCCACTGTACATCCATTTCGTCAATTATTTTTGTTTTCTTTGAATTCGTGTAATTAAAATATTATTTAATGACCTTATGAATTAAAAATATAGGATGGCGTACCGTATTCTTGCGGTACTAAACAAGAAACGAATCGCAAATAAAAGACAATAACTAACCTGCTATTAAAAGTTGCTTTACTTGTTTATTTATCATTTATTTCCAATCCTGTATTCAGCAAATATCGTAAATGAGGCCAATTTTGCAATAAACAACGTAAATTGGAACGTCATATAAAACGAGATTCTCGAATTTTCGCGGCAAAATGATGTAATCTCATTACGGGGGCCTAAATAGGGTATGAAATGAACACAATGTCAGTAATAACACACCGTATCATCGTGCGTAGCAAACAACTTAAAGTTACCAATTTTAAAATATTAAAAATTTACAATGGTTATGAGTCTATACAAGTATCTATTCAGTTATTTTCCTAATGCTGACAGCTGAAAACACAATCTCTCCTCAATACTCGAATTTTAAATATAGTAAGTCCACAATACTTTCCATTATTTATAATAATCAATTGTTTGCAAATAATATGCTCCTCTGGATCGGCGGCTTTCGACTCTTTCGGACGTTTGCTCTCATATACATTGCTACTGTGTATGTCAAAAGGCACCTGCTCTTCTATGGACGATTTTGTGGGGTTTTCTTATATTTTTGTTTTTCATTTATATTTTTTTAAACAAATTAAAAAAACGCAAAACAAAACATAACTCTTCCATTTTTACCCCTTGTGGTCTCTCTGTGTTAAGAATAAGATTTAACTACTAATTATTTATTCATTACAGCTTTTCTCGTAACATAATAATATGAATTACTGGCATAATTTAATTTATATATTTTACATATCATTATTATATCGATACACGATTGCAACATTCCAGGACGACGTCAACATTTCAACACAACGACCGTTATTGATCCATTCTCAGTAAAGCGCGACAATTGCTGTCCGAGGTCTTTAAAGTTCTGTATCAAAGGCATGGAAACATAGAGAGTGTTTGAATAGGTTTCTATAACTTTATCTCTGTATCAAAGGCATGGAAACATAGAGAGTGTTTGAATAGGTGTCTATAACTTTATTTCTGTATCAAAGGCATGGAAACATAGAGAGTGTTTGAATAGGCTTTGATAACTTTATCTATGTATCAAAGGCATGGAAACATAGAGAGTGTTTGAATAGGTGTCTATAACTTTATTTCTGTATCAAAGGCATGGAAACATAGAGAGTGTTTGAATAGGCTTTGATAACTTTATCTATGTATCAAAGGCATGGAAACATAGAGAGTGTTTGAATAGGCTTTGATAACTTTATCTCTGTATCAAAGGCATGGAAACATAGAGAGTGTTTGAATAGGTTTCTATAACTTTATTTCTGTATCAAAGGCATGGAAACATAGAGAGTGTTTGAATAGGCTTTGATAACTTTATCTCTGTATCAAAGGCATGGAAACATAGAGAGTGTTTGAATAGGCTTTGATAACTTTATCTCTGTATCAAAGGCATGGAAACATAGAGAGTGTTTGAATAGGCTTTGATAACTTTATCTCTGTATCAAAGGCATGGAAACATAGAGAGTGTTTGAATAGGCTTTGATAACTTTATCTCTGTATCAAAGGCATGGAAACATAGAGAGTGTTTGAATAGGCTTTGATAACTTTATCTCTGTATCAAAGGCATGGAAACATAGAGAGTGTTTGAATAGGTTTCTATAACTTTATTTCTGTATCAAAGGCATGGAAACATAGAGAGTGTTTGAATAGGCTTTGATAACTTTATCTCTGTATCAAAGGCATGGAAACATAGAGAGTGTTTGAATAGGCTTTGATAACTTTATCTCTGTATCAAAGGCACGGAAACATACAGAGTGTTTGAATAGGCTTTGATAACCTTATCTCTGTATCAAAGGCATGGAAACATAGAGAGTGTTTGAATAGGCTTTGATAACTTTATCTCTGTATCAAAGGCATGGAAACATAGAGTGTTTGAGTAGGTTTCTATAACTTTATTTCTGCATCAAAGGCATGGAAACATAGAGAGTGTTTGAATAGGTTTCTATAACTTTATTTCTGTATAAAAGGCATGGAAACATAGAGAGTGTTTGAATAGGTTTCTATAACTTTATTTCTGTATAAAAGGCATGGAAACATAGAGAGTGTTTAAATAGGTTTCTATAACTTTATTTCTGTATCAAAGGCATGGAAACATAGAGAGTGTTTGAATAGGTTTCTATAACTTTATTTCTGTATCAAAGGCATGGAAACACAGAGAGTGTTTGAATAGGTTTCTATAACTTTATTTCTGTATAAAAGGCATGGAAACATAGAGAGTGTTTGAATAGGCTTTGATAACTTTATCTCTGTATCAAAGGCATGGAAACATAGAGAGTGTTTGAATAGGCTTTGATAACTTTATCTCTGTATCAAAGGCATGGAAACATAGAGAGTGTTTGAATAGGCTTTGATAACTTTATCTCTGTATCAAAGGCATGGAAACATAGAGAGTGTTTGAGTAGGTTTCTATAACTTTATTTCTGTATCAAAGGCATGGAAACATAGAGAGTGTTTGAATAGGTGTCTATAACTTTATTTCTGTATCAAAGGCATGGAAACACAGAGAGTGTTTGAGTAGGTTTCTATAACTTTATTTCTGTATCAAAGGCATGGAAACACAGAGAGTGTTTGAATAGGTTTCTATGACTTTATTTCTGTATCAAAGGCATGGAAACATAGAGAGTGTTTGAATAGGTTTCTAAAACTTTATCTCTGTATCAAAGGCACAGAAACATAGAGAGTGTTTGAAAAGTCTTTAATAACTCTATCAAAATGTCTCTGATAAAGTAAAATTTTAAAATGTCTTATACAATTTAAAAAAAAAATAAAACTCGTTTTTATAGTTCATGGATAAAAGAAAACCGGTGTCCGCAGTCAGAGCAAAGTGAAAAAAGTCCTGATTTTTTACCACCTAACATCATATTTAATGACATGTTCTACCCAAATTACGTAGATGACATGCCATAATTTGTTTATAAATACTGAACTTTACCGAGCTAAATTTATCTTTATTTAATTCTGTTCAGTGTATGCGTGTCCGCAAACTACATAGCCTTTACGAGTCCAAACTGCTTTAGTTTACTCAAAAATGAAGTACATAAAAACTGCTGACCTAATACAGGAAGTCAGAGAGCTAATATGATGAACAACTTGAAAACATTACTTATTTTATGTGATTTACTCAGGTTAAAACACGATGCAGGGGTTTCTGTGTAAAAGGCAACCGTAATTTTAGATATGTCATTTACCAGGCTTTCCTTGTGCTTGCTGACATATTTTCAATATGAGCGATTTAAGGTAATAATATGCTTAAATCCGTTCTATATACATGTGGTCATGTTTCAAATCAATTTTAGATTTGCTGGAATGCTTAGTTTTAAACAAATAAACAGTTCAGAATTAAAATATACTTTAATAAAACGCATCATTTAGAGTTATCATTTTCGAGATAAATGTTGCATTTTCCTGCCAGTATCACTGTCTATTTCACGTATTTAGGCTTCTTTCGGTTCATTGACATTAACAACGACTACCGGATGTAAAAAAGTTAAACAGCCGCCATTTTTGTGAACAAGCTACGCGTGTAAAAAGAGTGGAATTCGGGTGAGTATTAATGCTTTATTCTTTCATGCGATGTTTGCTCTGCAGAATAATACAAACGATTTATGTACATGTATGAAACCCCAATCTAGCTTGCCATAGCGTGTAGCTGAATATATATTTACATTGAGTTGAGAAAACACATGTTGATATGCATGTCCCGTAAATGATACATTTATCCCGTAAGTGATTGTTATAAACATACTCTAACTTCTTTATGGTGATTGGAAACACAATTTATATTTTTATTTAAATCCTCAACAAAACGTTTAAAAGGTGTTTAATAAACATATTAATTACATGTAAATAAATAGACAGAAATAAAATGTTGTATAATAATGCAAATAATATATCGTCCAACGGCCAGTTGTCGTGGTCCTCCTTCAATCATGCGCCATGTTTCTCGCGTCTCTCGCACTTGTTGCGAGATAATGACGTCATCAGCCTTGTCACCATCGTTTCGAAAGAGCGACAGAATTTAATTATATAGTAAAATCAAACAAAATGAGATTCAAAAAGGTAATTTCATGTAATTAAAACAAAATCATAATGAAAATCTATGTTTCCACTAATGCCTTTTTTTGTGGCAGACATTTTGGCCTTGAATTTTCTAGAATATGCTAAAGATAGCGCCGCCAAGCACTTTAGGAATACAACTAGATAGCCAATGTAAATATTTGGTTTTAATCATGTGGGGTTCTTATACAACATAAGAAAAATTTAGTCTCGAAATGTATATTCACTACGCACTTTTTGTTTCAGTATTACTTCATAATAAACATATATTTTACATCAAATAATAAAATGTGTATCCATTCACCAGTGTCTATTTTTAAATTTCTCTCTCCCTCTGTCTCACTGTATGTCTGTCTGTCTGTCTCTCAGTCTATTGAGTCATGTATCTATATGGTAAAGAACAAGCAAGCAGTAATGTAAGTGCAGAAATTGCACTTAACGGGAAAAAATTATTTATTTTTAAATTTAATTTTTTTTTCATTTAAAAAACACGGAGACGTTATAAACTAATAATATCCATACCTTGGTCTAACTGGCATGGTCTGGTCATATGCCACGTGACTTTTTAGTGAGTGTCACGAACCATGGACGTTACTTCCGGAAATAAGTAAACATACACACGCTCGGAAAAACTGTAATTCTGAACTAATGTACATGAATGCCAAAAAATTTTTCACGCCGATTAAATGAAGTAGATATAGTTGAACACTTTTTATGGTTTATTTGAATAGATTATCATAATATATTTTAACGAACGCGTTAAAATTCACGTGAAGTAAACGAAAGGTGGTTACTCGAGGCTATCACACTATGGCAAAACGAGTTTGGATAGAAACAGAGAAATAAAGCCTGTTAATGGTACCATGAGATTACATAGTGTAGTGGAGATATCTGACCAGCATTAATGGTACCATGAGATTACATAGTGTAGTAGAGATATCTGACCAGCAAATTATGACAAGAGAAACATGTGTCTGTGCAGATTGCTATATAGAAAGCGGTTTAATGTACGTACAAATTGCCCATGGGAAAAACATAGCTTGATGAAAAAGCAGACAGAAATTAAGAAACCAGTTAGAGAAGTGAATGAAACTCAAGAAGAAGAGATATAAGACAACGTGGATAACAGATCTTAAAAACCACAACCAGAACTCAAAGAAAATGATTAGGTAGTGGTATTGTATGAAAACAAAAGCTACGTCAGGAGAATTGTTGACTTTGATCAAGAGGTCAGTAAAGTTGAAGTAACCTGTATAGAAGAGTGCGGGAAAATCGAGGGGCGGTTTAAACGGCCCAGAGTCGAAGACAAAATATGGAGGAACATAAATGACATATTGAAGGTCATTTCAGAGCCAAGGCAACTTGAAAAAACATGTAGAGTGTTCACTGTACCAGAAGAGATTACTTTGTTCATGAACAACTATAACGGGTAACCATTTGGTCATTTACGGGACAACTGAAAATTCGTATTCTGTTGTCGACAGTGCACCTGAAAGTTTAGTTTTATGTTGACTTTGCTAAAAATAGTTTGACAGTTCCAGTTAAAAATACGTATTGCGTTTTGAAATATTCCCAAGGACTTTAAAAAATCAACTTAAATCTTTAGACACAAAATATGTGTATTATATACAAGGGAAATAGTTATTATTATTTTTTTTCTTAAATGAGTTCGTTCCGATCGTGTAAACAGTGCGTATCATATTTATATGTTGTATTCTGCTTTATGATTCATTACGTATTACAATATTCCCTGTTTTATTTGGAAGAATAAGTAGGTCATTTACAAGACAATGTGAAGCCATTTACGATACATACAAAATTTTCATTGTAAAAGTTCAAACGGCTTGATGGAAGGCTTAAACGGAGAGTTATTTTTAAAGTTTATACAACGTTGTTCTATTGATGCAAAAATGATGTTTTATTTGTAAGATCTGGTTTGTATTTGATTTTGACACACGCGTCACACGTTTAAAGGATAAAAATTAATTTTATTGTTTTTTTCTTATTTGTCTCAATTTGATAATCCTTATCCCATGTTCAAATAAACAAATTTTCCAATTAAGAAAATGCAATGCAAACGAGCATAAATGAAAATAAAGTTCAATTCTACGGTTTTAAACAATCTTCTTTTGCAAAATGATAACTAGGGGATGACTCGAAAATGATTGCAAAGTATTGGCACTGATGTTATAAATCCACGAATAAAAAAAAAACGGTAAAACCTGTACTTGCAATACTTGTGAAATTACTTCTATACGTATTACAGTTTTAAAAAACCTCTAAAATAAGATTCTATACTGAAGTTTGAAAATTCATTTTTTATTACCCCTTGTCGCACTTGACTGATTATGTGTCTATTGTATCCCGTATTTTTGGTAATGAGCGACGTGTAAATAGGCCAGTCATGTGACTATGGTTGCATCATTGCAAACCAGCATCAACTCGACAACTCTATTCAGCCAAGCAGGACGTGATTCGATTTTCAGTACGAGATGCAGGCAACTTATATTTGGACATGGCGTAAAACGAAAGTAAATTTTTGATAAATTTTCTATTGCTTCATTATTTTCTTATTTATTTCCAGAAAAGGAAACATTGTTGAAAGAGTTTGTTATTAGTTACAATCAAACACTTCTTCGCATCAAAATTACCGCTATAAACGACCGGCAGGTGGTGGAATGATCTATTTATAACATAAATAGTAAACACCGCGAGATTAGGGAACCCGCTTGAATAGGAGAAACGAGTATATGTGTTTGCTTCACAAATCTGTCTCTCAGGTCACCTGTGACGCTCATTAAGTGCAACTAGGTTGTCTACTAAACGGTGTTCGAGTAAAAACATTGCCGTGTAAATTTTTCGTCAAATAACTAAACATGTACATTTTAGCTAAAGCTACATTAAAAAACAGATCAATATTCATAACAGGCGAACGTTTTTTTATGAACTGATGTTATTTCAATTAGTTAAGTTTTACGAATCTGAAGAAAAAATAAATTAAAATTTTGTAATGACGATCGAGATACGATGAAATCTTTTACGTAAAGGAATTACGTAGTGTTACTCACCCGTAACGAGGTCAGTTATTTTTGTTGAAATCGATATATCTAAAAACACACTGTTAAAGGGTATAATTTCATGTTTTAACTTGTCTTTTCAAGTGTCTGTGTAATTTCAGAGTAAACTCAGAAGACTCGGGGGGAAAAACTGACAACAATTCGTCGCCGCCAGTATGGCTGCAAATATCATTCGTATTAATCTCAGAAACACAACATTTTGTAAATTATACTTAAATTCTCCGTTATGTTCTCCTTTTAGTCAAATACACAGTCAGTTTAGCACAACCAACCATTTAAGGAGTAAAGATTGGGCTAAAGTTTATCATGAAAGAAAGGAGAAGTTGAAAGGTATTGTAGTCAACAACGTGTATTGTAAATTCGCGATGTTGAAGTCGTGACTTTCCACATTACTACACGACTATCCATCGCATTCTTCTTTTTTTTCCCCAACTCTTTTTACATCCATTTTAAACATTAGTATTTGTTTATTATTGTTTATGGCTGATCTTTCTCAACATTTAGTAGCTATAATGTGGTCCTATGAAACACAGACATGCAAAAACATGCAAAGACTCGATAGGATAGTATATGTATTTTACTGACATCTTATATTCTGTTGTATAGATTGTCATGCATTTACTATACATTTGACTTTATGAAGCAGCACAGATGTGTATCAGGACTTGGAACGTGGACCCTGCAAGGCCCATAATTTTGATTTTGTGTATGATAATCAACAATTGTCAACACGTATATCAGCATTTTCCATAGGATTTTGAAACTTGCAGTCCAGGACTCCTTCCTTGAAAAAAAAAAAATGGAGCCCCAGACCTAAAATTAGGAGTTTCAATAACGATACATTTTTAAAATTTTTATTTGCACCAATTAAGAACATTGTGTATTCTTTAGGTCACCAGTATATATGTCATCAGATTGCTAATGCTCAATCATTTTGAAATATTTAGTATTATAGTAGAAGAATGAATATATTAGGCAATTTAAAAAGTGATAATTATGATTGTTTGTGATGTGACAGCTAGAAGGAATCAAGGAAGAGATTACAGTATCTTTTCTATATTAATTTATTTAATTAGCTTCATTCTATTTCAAATCAATAAATTTGCCAAGACAGTGGAATATTGTTGCAGTCCAGGACTCCTGCCTTGAAAAAAGTTGGAGTCTTAGCCAAAACTATAGGAGTCCTAATAGTGATAATTTTTTTTCATTTTCATTTGCAATAATTCAAACATCATGTGTGTATTGTTGAGTCACTAATATATATATCTCATCAGATTGCTAATGCTTTTTCATTGTGAAATATTTAGTATTATCATAAAAGAATGAAAAACTAAGCCAGTTTACAGAAGTGATAATTTTGATTGTTTGTGATGTAACAGCTTGAAGGAATGAAGGAAGTTTAGTTTCTTGTGTAATTTACTTTATGTATGAATCAACATTGTAATGAATTATGTTCAATATTCAGTAACTTGAGTGCAAAAAGACATAAAAAACATAAATAATGCAAAAATTTCAAAATTCATTTTTTTTTTTTCATGATGTGACATTATTGAATATTTTCTAGTATTGTAAGTTTAAAATGTCTGCATTGTCTTTGCCTTGTCACCAATTTACTGAAAGCTGGGGGGGGGGGGGGGGTGAGCTCGACATGCATTATCATGGCCAGCATCTTGTATTTTACATTGATAACTAGATGGAATTCTTTTGAAGTAAAAAGTACCAGTTTGCAGCATTTTGCACAACATCACTCATTATTTTTACAATGTGATACAGGCTATACCAAGTTTTGACATTATCACATGACTACATGTATGTAGACTTTCATACCAATGTTGACACTAGTTACAATGCTAATTGTGACAAGTGCATACAATTTCTCACATACCATCTTTAGGAGTTGTCATGGGATTTCGAAGGGGCGAACAATAAAAAATCCAATAAAAAGAACTTTGAGCCTAAATTCCTAATGGGATTAAGATAAGCAACACCTTAGTCTGATTTTCCTCTGACCTTTTCATCCCATTTTAGATATTTTGACATTTTTGTTGGGTGTGGAGTCAGAATGCACTGCCTATTAAAAAGTTAGAATTTGTCGAAACCGTGTGGTGTTGGCATGGGTTAGCAGCTTACTACCAGGCCTGGCAAACTTTTTTGACCTTACATCGAGCCCTGCCTGTATGAACTCAGTCGGAAGATGATTGAACATAACATTCATTATGTCTTTAATTCATTAACAGTAAGGCTGCAGTGTTTACAGATATAAATGACTTCGTTTAATTTTCTGCATGTAAACATATACAAAATTGGTAACTCTGTAAATGAATATGAACATGGATTTCAGTAACGCAGTAACTGCCAGTTCCAATTAAATGATATATTTCCACATTTCTGCTTAATTGGGCTGTTTGGTAGGATTTTTTCTGAATTCTCTTCTTAAGTATGTATGATTTTCACATAGAACGGCTTGGAATGAACCTAAATTGATGAGAATTGTTTGTACCACATGGTACACATCAGGTTGATTTACTGACAATGCTGACAAAAACTTCCTTAAACTGCATTATTTACCTTTGGAAAGCATGTTTCTTAACGTGACTTTTGATGTGTAACATTTTTAAATGCCACATTACAGTTCGGTAGTCACTGTATATCTTACGAAAGCATCCTTTACGCATGTCCAGGAATTACACCCGGCTGCATTATCCATTTTTTCATGTATATATATATGTAACATTGGAGTACAATATCACAACCATCCTAAGGGATGTTGTATCTAATTCGTCATATATACAGGAATTCACCAAAGACATGACTTACAAACTGAATTAGTCATATATACAGGAATTCACCAAAGACATGTCTTACAAATTGAATTAGTCATATATACAGGAATTCACCAAAGACATGACTTACAAACTGAATTAGTCATATATACAGGAATTCACCAAATACATGTCTTACAAACTGAATTAGTCATATATACAGGAATTCACCAAAGACATGTCTTACAAACTGAATTAGTCACATATACAGGAATTCACGAAAGACACATCTTACAAAACAATTAGTCATATATACAGGAATTCACCAAAGACATGTCTTTCAAACTGAATTAGTCATAATAAGAGGTAAAAGACGTATAGCAAATAAACAAGTTGTGTGAGGTATGGCAAGCACATTGTCAGTGTCTTACTATAAGAAGTTCTTACATGAACATTTATCCTCACTAGTAGATGGGGGGAAATATATAGTTTGATATTGTTTTGACTGAATGGCATCGTTTCGTTTATTGTATATCGTGTACACATTTACAAATTTTGGCAAGATGACAAAACAGCATTGATGAAATTTGACCTGGTACTCCATTCTGCATTGCAAGTCACGTGACTTTTGCAGCATTCATATCCATGTCATCAGAGGTCCAATAGTCATGTTATACCAGCATAAACCCCCTTTTAAATTTTGTTGTACAAAAAATGTGAAAAATATTAAAAGGAAAGTCATGAAATGTTTGTTTACAAAAATCAGAGAACATGTAATTTTCAACATATTTATTCTGAGAAGTGAGTGGAAACCTCTCCATGTCACAGCAACCTGGAAAAAGCCAGATTCATCATGTAGAAAGCACACATCAATGTGATTTTTATTGGTATCGTGGGACTACTGTGTTGACATATGCCCAGTGTGTGATGAATCTGGCTTTTTCCAGGTGGCTGCAACAGGTTTCTAGTCGTTGTTCTCAGAATAAAATATGTTAAACGTGTCCTTTTTGAAGTTTTTGTACAACATTGAAAAGGGGATTTTTGTTGGTATCACATGACTACTGGACCTCAGATGTCATGCAGGTAGGGCTCGATATAAGGTTGTTTAAGTTTGCTAGGCCTGGTAGTAAGTGGCTACACTATGCCAACACAGCAAGTTTTCAACGAATTCCAACTTTTTAATAGGCAATGCACTCTGACCTCATAACCCCAACATGAATATCAAAATATCTAAAATGGAATAGTAAGGGTTAGAGGAAACTTGGACTACCAGCACCTAAGCTAAGTTTTACAACAGAACTTTTCTGTTTACACTACACTTAAATATAAATATACAAACTAATATTTTTGAAAGACACTGCAACACACTTGCCAAGCAACATCATATCACACAAAAAGCATGTTTTTTAAAGTTTTAGACATGCAGACACGATAGTGATTTGAAAAACATGAATTTCCAAATACTAGCTATATTAATTAAAAGAGGGTGTGTGTGGGAAATTATCCAAACACTAATCTCCTTCAAAAGAATATCCATAATTGAGACAGCATTTAGAGCTTTTTATTGCCTTCATCAAAGTATCAACAAGCAATGAATGCGTTTTATTGCATATTGTATCCTAGCAGAATGCACATTATCTGCCATTGATACATACATGTGACAACCCCCAAACAAAAGGTCTGGAATCCTTTATCAAGCAATCTGGAATTTTAATGATATCAGTCTTCATAATTTGTCTTATTTTTTAAAGTTTACAGTAAATATTAAATTTTAGCTCTACTTGTCATAGACCAGAAGAGTTTACGGGATGGTCTCCCTTAGCAAAAAGAACTGCAGTAAAATTGCAGTTTTATACCAATTCTTTTTTGTCGGACCATTTAAATTCCAGTTAAATTAGTAAATGTGAGCTGATTTGCATATAGCAGTATTTTTAGCAGTTTTCAGTGAAACTGCAGTTAAAATGCAGCTAAAAAGCAGTGAAAATTGACCGAAATGTGTAAGTTTTATGACATCACAAAAAAACTACAGAAAACTGCAAAAATACTGCTTCTATGTAAGGAAAGCAGTTTTATGATGTCACAGAAAATTACAGAAAAACTGATTTCAAAAACCTTCCAGTTTAATGATGTCATTAAATACAAAACAGTTTCTAAATAAAGAAAACAGTCTTGATATCTCACTGACTTCATAAGCACATGTACCAGTGATATGAAGTCACACAAAAACTACAGATATATTGAAAATATACAAATTTGGAAGTCATATTAATTTCTTTTACTTGAATCAAAACAGAACATACATTTAATTGACTCGTACAAATAATTTACAGTTGAAACTCGAACTTTATCTTGATATTCAATGAAGAGTATTTACCTTGAATATTTCATTTATAAAAATTAACTTTTACTTCTTGTTTTCGAAAGAGAACTTTAAAGGGGAAAATTTGGAACCTGTAATATTGACATTGACGTCACATAATTAATTGTCATAATCGGAAAGAACTGAACATATGAACTAACTGTTCGTTCTTTAAAATTAATTTGTTAATGAAAACATAAGATAAATGAGGAATTTCCAAATTTATAAATTTTAGCATTCATGATCAATAAAATATATCGTCACTTTTTTTAAAAGAACTACCAGCATATATTATTTTGCAAAATTGTTGCACATAGAGCAAATAAAAGAGACTTGGTGGGTGTATTATCTTGATCATATCCAAAAGAATTACTAAGGAAGATTCCAGAAATTTAGACTGTTCCACAGAAAGGCAAGCTCTTCAGTATAAGGAATCTCTCACAACTGTTTTTATCCAATATGAAAGAAAATCTTCACATTTTTTCTCCCATGTGGCTTTATACACTTTTTACTTCACTTCAGTATAGAAATCCAGAGGGGAGAGGTGGATATTGTCAGATAGTTAGGTTCCCCGATCTGTTAAAATAGTACACTTTTAGGTGAAAAATGAGAATGTTTGCCATTTAAGTACAGTGAACCATCTCTTCTAAACAAATCCTCCAAGAAAAAAACTGCATCCTCTCCTGCTTCTTGTATAATTCAGGTACCATCCACTGAAACAAATTACAGCAACATGTATTATGCAACATGGACAGAAATCGGACTATTAACCTGTTTGGTAAAACAATGTAAGCATTTAATTTAGTTCAACATTAAAAACCCACTTCACAAGTCTTAAAAACGGATGTCAATCGTTTTGTAACCTGGTTGATTTGTAACCAAGATGTTTCATAGCAAAAGTTACTGCTTATAATCATGGTGTTGAACTTTTTTTTTTTGATGTACACAAGTTATTAGAAGAATTATATATTTTTGCCTTAACCAAATATTGAGAAGTCAGCCAGTACCAAATGTAAATAATAATTATATGTAAAATAAATACATAATGAGATTAAAATAAAATTATTGGTTACCTTTAAACATATGTTTAAAAAATTTGATTAAAGAAAATTAATCATAAAAAGATTTGTAATTTATTTATTAATTGAAATAAACAATTACAAGAGCTTTCATCCTGAATTATATTGTTGAATACATTTACTTGTAATAAAAAAATGTCAAAAGAAAAAGTGAAACTTATTGCCTTTAATTATAAAACATTATTGCATTATGAAACAATAAATGATTAAAAAGACAATGTAATTTGAAAACTTTTTCCTTTAATTATAAAACTTTAAATTGATGTAAAAAAAATCATAATTTGAAACCACAAAATAATATTAATAATAATAATAATACTTATTGTGAGTTTATGTCCTTGTTCGAAATTATAACACTAAACTTTCAACACATCCAAGGGGACTTTAGAGTTGGAAACGATTACACCTGCACAGAGCCTGGTTTTTCTAATGAAAAATTCTAGTGTAATCACTATCACTGTAAGTTGGTTGGTGCTAGAGCATGTAGTGGGTCCATAGACAAATGCACACCACCTCAACAGAGAACTGGCAGACAGCTGGTTTTTAGTGTATTGGTCCCCGAGCAAGAACATGCGACCTTGGATGTAGCGAGTACGTGCATGCTGGTACCTTTTCAGCTTATTCTCCAACACTAACTTTACTTGAAGAGGAAGGAACAATGTTTCCCGGTGAAGAAGCTGGCACAGCAGGTAAAACGGTGGGTTCCCGATGACTGCTTTTGAGTTGAGGTCATTATGCCAGCCTTTAATGTCATTGTTGGTGCGGATGGAACGCATAAACACACACCATCTTGATTTTGGCCACAGGATTCATGATCCAGTTTTTTTTTAACGTACATGTACTGCATTATCTTTTGCAAGTTGTCTACTGCACTTTCCTTTAGCTTGTTAAATGCAATAGTGATGTGTTCCTCTGGAAGGAAAGGCAGAGCCATCAACTTGCGCAGGAACTTGTAGGTGTTGCCTTTTTAGTTGTATGCCACTTGAAGACCATACTTTTGAATTTTGCGGTAAACAGCCCGACTTTAATGGAAGGCACAACTGTGGACTGGTAGACCTGGAAACAGATGAAGCTAGGCAAGCTACAACCTTTGCTAGAAGTCGCAAACTGCTGAACTCCTGTACGTAGAAGGCAGTTGATGAATTTGAAAACTGGAAGGTAGTCTTCCTTATGTCGATGAGACATGAGGACAAAAACCAACGGAACTTGCTTTGGCTCAGAACCCTTTCTCAGAAAGTAATTTATGGAAAGTAGTTGGCAAAATGTTTTATTCACTACTTTTGTACCACTGATATACCAATACTTTGCCTTTGCAAGGAGTTTTTTGAAACTGTTGGTCCATTGCTAATACAATATAACACTGCCCATTTTCTTTGACATTAGCTTTCAGAAAGTTGTTTGTTAAGAAGTACTCTGCCAAGTTAAAGGATAAGTCTTATGTTCTGCAGGACAGCCTTTCTGTCGGTGATGATTACACTGACATTTAAGATTGTTGATGGCTGGGGGCAACTGGCTTCTGGAAGGTCAATGATAAAGGCATTTGATGGTAAAGACTCCCGGAGTCTTTATTTGTGCTGAAATCTGACTTGTGACAATGGAACTGGGTACAGATGGGTGATTATGAAGTTTTCTGCCTGGCACAAACTGGTCACCAACCTGGCTTACAGCTGCTGGAAAACAATTAGTTTTCCGGCGAACACTACACCACCATGTCTTGTTGTCTTTTGACAGTATAGGAGTACCCATCACTGGCATGAAGCTTGCATTTACTACGTTTGGTTCCCAGCTCTACAATCTGGTACGTCGTAGGGGCATTAGGATCAATTCATAGGATCTTCAATGAAATTGTCTGTCAGCAAGTCTTCATCAACATGCAGTGGTATTTGGAACGATCAGTTAATGATGTCGAAGGTGTTGTCTGCCCATTGGTTTAAGTCTGAATCACTGTTCTGGAAAATATGTGTTTGTTGCAGGTGACCTGAGGCTGAGGGTCTAGGTGACACTGGCTGGTCTAAATTTGAGTCACTGGTGTCTTGAAAAACTGGTATTGGGGTACATCTGTGTATATTTGTATATTTGGTCTATGCAATGGTGGTGCTGGTATTTGGTTTTAGTCCGATTCCGAGTCTGAGTAGCCGACTAATTTCAGTAGTCTTGGTTGTTCTGGATCAGAGTTGGAGTATGCTATTACACTGATGGGTCTGGACTGGTCTGGTTCTGAGTCCGCAAGGTCTGAATCCATCTGTTGTAACTGATTAGGTTCTTGGTCTCTTTGGTGGGATTGGTCTAAATCTGAGATGGGCCCCAGGTCTGAAGGCTGATACACATCCAAGCAATTGGGGTAATGCCAGTCAATATTTGTGGTTGTCTTTACATTCCTTTGTAATACCACCGTTGCATTTGTGATGTTGCCAATGTGTACAAACATCACATTGGAGCGCTTGTTGGCATGGTGTAACTATCGATCTGCATTCAATGCAGAAATCTGCCATGGGTATGTTGTCAGACATTATGAAATAATGGCTGAGCAATTGATGTATTCTAACATTAATCTATGAAGGTAACTAAATGAACGATCAACATATTTTGAGTTTCAGTTTTATATGTGTACATACAGCAGAGATGCTACTCAAAAGTAATTTAAGTGAAACCACAATATTTATTAAATAAACCACATTCAATAATTTCATTCATATGCTCTAAAGCCACAACCTTTGATGTATTGTGTATGTTTTCATTAGATAAACTACCTCCAATGATCTCACACATGCATGCAGTACAAAGTTTGCATATTAGTATTTTAATTGCATAGTTTAACTTCTACAATACCCAAAATAAAGAGTACCAAAGAATAAAACAATGCCGATGCAAACGGCAGTCACTTGAATGTTTAAAACAATATTAACACATGAGCACAAATTAAAGACCTGCCAAGTTCAATACATACGCTGTGTTTTTGTCAAAGTGAATAAGACCAATGGATGCTGATGCAGCCAACAACACTACCACCTCTATGAACACAAATAAAACACCAGTCAAGATCAATCACTTACACCGTGTTTTCGTCTTTGTGCTCAACATCAAAGGAAGCCAACGCCACCAAAAGGCGAAGATGCTAAATAAACTGAAAGACAGTAGAATCACTCCTGGGTCTGTGCCTGCCTCATGTACAGACAAACTTTAAATACTAGACTTGAAAACAAATAAAAAGTACAAAGAAGATTTAAAATCACACTTCCACAACCACAACTGGTATGCTAAACAGGTCATGAAGGCCACGATGGAAAAGATGTTACTGGTGACGATCAGTGCAATGTATTAGTGAACCTTGCAACCTCATTAATCAAGCCAATTCACGCTGAATGGATAATTGCAGCTCACCTGACGATGAGTGAAAGATCTGACCAATTATCAGTGGTTTTGAGAAAGCTGGACTTGTTTAATTCTGCAATTTGTGGATTATTTACCTGACAAGCACTTTTGTGTACCATGAGACTATATTCATCTAAATGACGAGGGACAATTTAAGCTGCTCTGTTCTATTCATACAGGTCTTAAACACTATTTATAAACTTATTCTTGTGATTTTATGCATTATAATACTTATGTACACAAACTGTTTTCTTAAGTTCTGTTTTAGACTTGTTATATATTTTCAGATTTTATTGTTTTATTGTACTTTCAACAATTTTAAAATTTGTCTTTATCATTTAACAACAAAAATACATAATTATGAGCATCCTCAATTCTTTTCTATTAAATGCAACTAATGTTAACAGAAAATACAATAGCACGTGTAGAAATACTGCGTACGAAACATCCTGGTTACGAAACTTGCGGGTTATGAAACATCCAGGTTACAAAATACCTTCACCCTTAGAAGCATATCTAAGTGTTATTCATAATCATTCTTTAAAGAGATCCCATATTTTAGTTTTACCATCCATTTTGGAAGGGCTGCGACATCATATGTCAAAATGTTCAGTAGTTTTTTTTTTCTTCAATAAAAAGTAATGAAATTACTCACTTGATTCATCAAGGCCTTAATTTTAAATAGAATCTGCCATTTTTTTGGAAACATAAAAACACAAATATAAAAAATTAGAACACCTAAGTGTACATGACCACTGAGCTTGCACATGTTTCGTTGTCAGTAAACCAGTATCCATGCTGTAAACAAGGGAAATAACCGCTGTTACTTATTCGATACCGAATTAGGTCTCTGTCGCGGAAAAACAGATTTCATCTTATGTGATTTTATTATTTGATTTTTCTTCTTCTTCTTCTTCTTCTTCTTCTCTCTCTCTCTCTCTCTCTCTCTCTCTCTCTCTCTCTCTCTCTCTCTCTCTCTCTCTCTCTCTCTCTCTCAGAAAACAATTATTTGAGGATACTCATTTTTAAGTTTTTATTCAGTATGAAAAGAACTGCCAATTTTTTTTCTTCTGGTAGCAGATAATAATAATAATACTGTTTCAGACTGTTCACAACAACAACAACAATTACAGTAACAACAACAGGGACAGGTAAACATGCCTGATAAGTGCAAAAGAAGATTCAGAAGAATGGAATTTTATAAAAAATGATTGATTCCCCCCTTCCCCCTTTTTTTTGGGTAAAAAAAAATACTCATTATTTAAGTATATTGTATTGAAATCTATAATCTAGGAAATAATATCACGTGCATTTACTTTTCTTTAATCTATGAATAATGGAGTATTATTATTGCTATTATTATTATTATTATTATTATTAATTAAAGTTTTGATATTTACCACATTTAAAATTGTATAAATCTAGTAATAATATGAAGTACAACAAAATAGAATTACTGAAAATCAAAAGATAATCTACATATTTCATTATTCAGAATATAAGTAAAAATGTACACTTTACACAAATTCAGAATATAAGTAAAAATGTACACTTTACAAAAATTCAGAATATAAGTAAAAATGTACACTTAACACAAATTCAGAATATAAGTAAAAATGTACACTTTACACAAATTTTGTGATATATAACTACCAAAGTGTTCAGGTTAGCATACTTATGTTACATTTATTTCTTAGTAACACTTGTGCTGTTTAAATACATTTTTATTTTTATTTTAGTTTTACAAACCTAAATGCATTATTAACAGATGGGGATGACAGAAATTGAAACACTTTAGAAGGGAACAGTAAGAAAAAGTCCTGAGTGCAAGAAATTCCAGCTTGTAATGTTTCTTGCATGCTAAAAATCTGCAAGTCCTCACATATTCATCAGGTCAGGAAACTTGCAGAGAAAACAGTCCTGAGAAATCATGAGAGATCACAACTGATTGAAGGAATTTTCATGACTTGATACCTCATGATGAAATATCTTGATCCTGGGATCATGATATATCGGGATTATTTTAAAGACAAGAAACTGCAGACTATTTCACCAGCATATCTCAGGATATCACAAGACAGGACATATTTATGTTCATGCAGTTGCCAAAAGATATATTTCTGTAGGGGTATAGCGGGGTATAGCACTTGAAAGACATATAATTTGATAGTTCTGAAGTGGTGATTTACAAACACAATTCTTTTTTTATGAAAGCTAGTAATTAATAGTTAACTATATTAGCCAATTTTATAAAAATTAAAAACTATTGTTTAAAATATACTTTTCAGTTGTAGCATCTTTCAAATTTTACATCAAAGTGAAAACAACTACAGCGTGTTGAAAATTTGTTTCTTCCAGATTGAAACGATAAAGTTGTACAACATAACTGCAGCACAAATGCAGTATTGCTTAATTCTTCCATGTGATGCATATGTGTGTAAATTTAGCATGATTGCAGTATGTACTTTCAGCATGATTGCAGTATGTACTTTCAGCATGTTTGCATAATGTACTTTCAGCAATATAGTAGGACATTCTGTGATACCGAATTGTTGTAAAATTCACAAAGTCAGTTCAGCATGACTGCAGCTTAGAAATTCAGCAATGACTGCAATTCATCCTGGAAAGCAGAATTGTTGTGATATTTTTAAATCAGTTTGGTATGATTGCAGCATGCGTATTCAACATGATAGCATTCCATGCTGGAAATGAGCATAGGCAAGTGTTTATGCTGGAAATGTACTGCAATATTGCAGGATAGATTCAGTATTTGACCAGCATAAGTACTGTATGTACTGCACTTTCAATGCATGTTGGAATTCTGTAAGGGATATACCATGCTGAAAGTGACAGCCTGCTGATATAAGTCTTTGTCATTTATTTATATCCTAGAAGTAGAGTCCCCAGTTAACAGCACTGTTTGAGGCATGGAATTATCTGTGTTGTTGTAATAATTTCATCATTGAGTAATTCCTGAGTAGTTAAATCTAATTTCTTTTTTTTTCCTTCAAGTAATCTGTAATTTTCAAGTAAGTCATTCATGCCAGAATAGTCTCCTGTCATTCATTTTATTGAATTAAGTTATGTCTGTTTAAGTAAAAATGAGTAATTATTAAGTCAAAACTAGTAATCAGGTTGTAAAACCTTTACTAAAATCTACTTGTAAAAAAATTACCAAGTAATTTCTTTTAATGCTTCAAATGGATTATCTTTTTCAAGTAAAACATGTAAGTAATTCATGCTTGAAAATTAGTTAATTTGATTACTTAGTAATAGCTTTAAGTAATTTATTTTACTGAATTAAGTAATATCTGTTAAAGTGAGTAATACCAAGGAAAAGTGAGTAATTAGTAAGTAAAAACTATTAATCGGGTAGTAAAATGTTTATTTAAATCAAATAAAAAGAAATTACCAAGTAAATTGTTTTTAGTGTAGGAAGCTTGATAAATTATGATTAATATAAACTGGATTAAATTCCAATACTATTACATGCATTTTTATCATACTAATCATTTTTAATATACTAATTATTTTTAATATACTAATCATTTTTAATATAATAATCATTTTTAATATACTAATTATTTTTAATATACTAATCATTTTTAATATACTAATCATTTTTAATATACTAATCATTTTTAATATACTAATTATTTTTAATATACTAATCATTTTTAATATACTAATTATTTTTAATATACTAATCATTTTAATATACTAATCATTTTTAATATACTAATTATTTTTAATATACTAATCATTTTTAATATACTAATTATTTTTAATATACTAATCATTTTTAATATACTAATCATTTTTAACATACTAATTATTTTTAATATACTAATCATTTTTAATATACTAATTATTTTTAATATACTAATCATTTTTAATATACTAATCATTTTTAATATACTAAGACACTTAGACTATTAAGACTTCAGATTGCGTTTCATTGAAAATGTTTTTTTTTTTCTCTTTGGGCTGAAATGTTTAAGATACAAGAAAACTAGATTTTTCAATTTTACTCCTCAAATAACTTGACATGGAATATAAGTGCGATTATAAAAAAAAACTGATCTTGGAAAAAAGCGTATTTTAATGCCAATATAACTGCATTTTCAAAACCAGTAAATAAAAACTGTTGAATTACTACAAAACAACTGGTGTTTTTCTTTTTTCAGACCCCAGATTTATGTAGCTTTTTAACAAAAATGAATTTTAACTGGTTTCTGAAAACTGCTTTTCTAATTCTAGGTGAATTAACTTTTAAGAAAACTGCTATTTAACTGTACTTTTAGCTGAAAACTGGTGTTTCACAGCACAAAAACTGGATATTTAGTGACTTTTTTTGCTAAGGGCAGTGGTGTCTATTATCTGTCTATCCATTAGCACAAAATTTGTATTGCATCTCCTTCTAAACTACTTGGAGAATTGCCATGAAACTTTACACATACATTCATCTGATGGTCTAGTTGGTCTTAAAATTAATGTTAAGGTTCCACTGGGACATGCAATATAGCTGCTGCAGAAGCCATGTTGAAAATCATGTTATTGCTAATCTTCCTGAATAGATGGTTATATCAACATGGGGTTTTCACTAATAGACTTATGCTATCTAGTTGGTCCTAAATGTAAATAGTACTGATCTGACATCCGGTATGGCCACTATGGCAGCCATCTTGAAAATCTTATTATAACTACACTTCTTGAACGGAAAGTCGTATTGGCATGGGATTTTCATCAGAAGACTTCTTATGGTATCTAGTTAGTTCTAAATGAAAATGGTGCCGATCTGATGTCTAATAGGGCCGCCACAGTGGCCATCTTGAAAATCTTGTCACTACTCCTCTTGGATGGTTATATCAACATGGAGTTTTCACCAAAAGACTTCTTTGGATGTCTGGTTGGTCCTAAATGAAAATGTTGCCAATCTGATATTCAATATGGATACCATAGTGGCCATTTGGAAAATCTTTTTATTGCCATGGGGTTTTCACCAGAAGACTACTTATGATATGTAATTGGTTATTAATGAAAAGGGTGCTGCTTTCATATCCAATATGGCCATGACAGCGAATATCTTGAAAATCTTGTTATAACTACTCCACCTGAATGGATGGTTGTATCGACATGGAGTCTTGACCAAAAGTGACTTTTTATGATGTCTAGTTGGTACTAAATGAAAAGGGTGATGCTCAGATATCCAATTTGGTTGCCAAAGTGACCGTCTTGAAAATCTTGTTATCACTACTCCATGAATTGTCATATTTTGTATGATAAATTTGAAATGAAGATTTCATTGTACATTTATTTGCTATTGAGGACAATGCAATTAAAAACAAGAGTCCCTCAAAGGGACTAATGCTCTATTGGCTGAAAATAACATCCAGGAATTCAAGATAAGACCATTTCTTCCTTTAAACTGCTGAGGGTTAAAACCATCTTGGATATTCTTTAGCAATAACAAGATTTTGAAATTAGATGCTGTGGATGTCAGATTGGCACCATTCATTTACAACCAACTAGACATCATAAGAAGTCTTTCAGTGAAAACCCCATGCTGGTATATTGGCATTAATTAGGTGTCTGAATATTTCAACCCATTAGGTGAATGCATTATTCTGTTCCCTTCTGATACAATGAAAATTTAATGATTGTTTGTAACAATTAGAAGTACCAGACATGCGCAGCATCCTTTTGATTATTGGTTAGATTATACCAACTATTTAAGACGTTTTGCCACAAGGTTTGTGTTTTGTTGGGCAGTGATTGAAACAGTCATACCTAAGGACATACCTAACAGTCATACCTAAGGACATACCTAACAGTCATACCTAAGGACATACCTAACAGTCATACCTAAGGACATACCTAACAGTCATACCTAAGGACATACCTAACAGTCATACCTAAGGACATACCTAACAGTCATACCTAAGGACATACCTAACAGTCATACCTAAGGACATACCTAACAGTCATACCTAAGGACATAACAGCCAATTGGGGCATGATCTGGAAATCCAACTCCAGTACTGCTGCCTTGAAGTCCATCATTCTAACCTTTGAGTTTTCACATAACTATTAGATACAACACAATTCTTTGAGATTTCTTTTATTTTTGCACAAGGTAGAACATTTATTGTGAAAGAAGGTAGATGTATATTTGCATTTGTGCTAACCAAATTCCATCATATGAAGGTTTTTAATATTTTATTTTTGCAGTTTGATATAAAAGACCTTATAATTAAAGACAATGATAACTCATTGTATTTTATGTGAAGAATAATTTCATGGATGCATCAGTTGGAGTTTTACAAAGATTTTGAATATTCAAATATACTCCCAACAGGTGTTAACCCAATGAAAGGTGTATACTGCAACAACAGGAAGTTAAATGGCTGCTGGTATACATCAATTTGATCACGATCTTCTGTCCTGAATATAGTGCAGAAATTAGATAATGGATACCTGAAATGTTATTTTTCTGCCTCAGGTATTGAACAGAATTCCCAAATCTCCTTTGAGTGAAGCAGTTTAGTAAAGCCAGTCATCATTACAGTGGAGGTATCCTGGTCGCAGATTATCTGTGGATAAAATGCACCTTCAGAAGTAAAAAAGAAATAGCCTGAGGGAGGTTTGCAGTAGTGGAGTTTTGATTATGAGAGATAATCAACATTTTTTAAGACTCAAGACATGATCAGTAATAGAACACTGGCTTTCTACATGCACTATTGGGTAAGACTCTTTTTATAAAAGGGGTCCCAGATAGCCAAGTGTTCTAAGGCGTTCGCCTTTACAGATCAATGACATCTCGCCTCTGTCTGCATGTTCGGGTCTTGGCTTGGACAATGTGGGTATGTGAAAAAGCTTGCCAGTAGCTTCCTGTGGGTCATTCTTCCTGGAGTTTTCCAGGGTTCTTCCTCCACCAAATTATACTGGCTGCCTTATATAGCCTATCATGTGCTGAAAAATGGTGTTAAACCCATAACAACCAACACCTTTTATAAAAACATATTTTTAAGGCTAAAAATGGGAATTTATGGTTAAAAAAAAACAAAACATGTTGGAATCGTTATTTAAACTCCGGAATTTCCAGGGAAATTGGGAATCATCACATGTATGTTGAAAGAACATCTGGTTGGGAAATAAGTGAAATTATAGGGGAAGTAACTGTTTATTATCATTCAGAACACAGTTTGAAATTGCTGATCTGTAAAAGAGGAGCATCACACAAAATATCAGGAATTGATATCTGGTACCAAAACCAAAATTGGGTTATTTCTTTTTTTTAAAATTAAATAAACAAAGATGAATAAGCTAAAATAAAAACATCAGGTGTGATGGTATTATTAATAAAGTTATATTGATAAGAATGAACAAGATAAAATAAAAATAGAGTGATAGCTTGTTTGTGATTATGCCCTTTTATCATTGTGTAAAGGTCAGAGTTGTTTTATTTCAGAGTATCAGCAAATTATTTATACTTATAATCTTATTTCCCTGTACATTTAAAATTGCTACAAAAAAGTGGATACTATAGCCAAAAAATGCATTATTTGATCTTTTTGTTTTAAATTGGATATTTTGTTTTAAGCATAATGACATGTCACTTACCTAGGCCACATGCAACCACAAAACTCCCCAAATAAGTCTGATAAACCCCACAATATTGTCTATAATGTTGGCAGATATACATAAGCATGCAATCAAACAATTTGATGCAATTAAAAGGCATTCATTTACATGCTGTATTAATTAAGAAATAAGACAGGGATAAAACTTAATGAAACAAAAACAATTGGGGTTTGCTACAAATATCTCGGAGCAGAGAACTACCATAAGTAGTTGAGCAGACCACAAGTATAACATATCAGTTAGAAGAGTTTATGTCCAAGACAGAATTGGAGACTTAATGCTTGCTGTAGAACAGGGTGTCCAACCTTTTTGCGTGAGGGGCCAGATTGCAATTATTTTCTCACTCATGGGGCCTGGTGAGCACATTTCAGAAAGATAAGGCATTAGAAGGCACAAGATAAGGCACAAGTTATGAAAGGTTGGTGCACCAGATAGAAACCTTAGCGGGTCAGATTCTGGCCCATGGGCTGTATGTTGGACATCCCAGCTGTAGAAGGATTATTCAAGTAATGTTCCTGAAAATCTGTGGGAAACATTTTCAATTATATTTAATAAATTTATGATATTCTTCATTTCTTTGTACACATTTTACTACTGATCATGTGTATGTCATAATTTCAGCTTTGCCACTTCCTCGAAATATTAATCCTACTGCTATTTTTGCCAACAATGAACTGAGTCTGGGCAATATCCATGTCTATGGGTTTGACTTTGATCATACACTGGCAACCTACAAGCCAGGGCTGTACCCTCTTCTATACAGACTTGGAAGAGAAAAGCTTGTAACTGAGTATGGCGTAAGTTAAATTTCTGTTTATTAGCTTACCTGGCTACAAGGCCAAGTATGGTTAGGGTATCGACCTGTCTGTCAGCAATTGCTTTTTTTAACATATCAGAATCCACCAGACCAAATTTAGCAGAGAGCACCTGTTTTAAAATTTGTGCAAATGATCCTGGTCTGCCATCAGATATGGCCAATGTTACTAATATAGAAAAAACTTTGAAACTGCTTCTCAGAACTGTTTAACAGTCTTTGACCAAATTAAAGAAGAGCTTTCAGTTTTATTCATATAATGCCAATCTGTCTGCAAATATATGGCTACGTTACTAAAAATAGAAAAGCTGCAAATACCATTATATGACTTCTTCGACAAAACTATTGAATAGAATTTAACCAGCCTTGACAGATATCATCCTGGCATGAAGATCTTTAAAGTTTATACAAATGATGCTGAATCCACCATCAAATATCGCCACTGTTACTAAATTTGGCTGTTAGGCATATGTCAGCTAGGTGAATGATCTCAGGCCCACTTGGGCCTCTTGTTTCATTATTAGAGGTTCATACTTTGTTCTCTACTAAATACAGTCTAAGGAAAAATAATAATAATGACAGAGGTTCTAATAATTTCCTAAATCAGGAAGCCCAGTACTTCCTGGAGGAAGTCCCAGCCATAAATATTTTCTGTTCAAAAATGTTCATTGGTATTATTCTATTTAATTTCTTTGGTGTGAGTATATTAGTACATTGTTGTATTTGTGATAGCCATTTCTTATTTATTTCTGAGAACTTGACTGATACGGTTTGCAAGGCATCTTTATGTCTTTTTTATCCAGTGACTGACATCTCTTACAAAAGGGACAGAAGGTATAGGTGGTACTCGATTTTTTAATATTTATGAACCTAATTAATTTTGGGGGTAGGGAGGGGGTCTAGGATTTTTTTGTTAAATTGTAGAAGAAAAGAAATAATTATATTAATCATATTAGTTGAAAACAATTATCTTTAGATGAAGGAAGAAAATTATCCTGGTTAGAAACAAAATCTTTACGCTCTACTGATTAACATAACAAGATATATACTGACACCATCTGGGATTACATTTTGTACTAAGCTTTGGAAGTTATAAGAAGATAACTTAAAATGAAAGTAATCTTATTTAATAATGTAATTTAGTTGTGAAAACAACTGATTTATCAGAGGGTTTTTAAACGTGTTAGCTGTGAACAACAGTTAAAAAATCTGAAATTGTCTGACACCCACACCCCATCCCCTTTTTGTCCATTGACAGAAACTGATATTTCTCTATGAGAAACCAATTGGAAAGTTTCACTAGCCTGACCAATAATTGTACTTGTCCCAGATGTCATGTTGTGGGACTAGCAGTAGACGACTTACATCTGGCACTCTGGCTTTTTGTTTCAACTCAAGTTGATTTGATTTTCTTTGCAACTGTCACTAGAAGTTCTCAACCTCTAGAACTCGGTTTTAGTTATAGTTTGCCTTAGAGGAAATAAACATGATTTAAAATTGTTTTCAGAACAAAACCTTGTGCTGAATATGATTTTAAAAATGTGTTAAACTTAAAATGATGGTTGTTTGCCTAAAATACTAAAAAATTAAATATTTCACTGACCATGGTATTAAATCATATTATTTTCTGGATTGTTCCCATTTTCCTGAATCAAGCATATTACATAAAATAAAAACAGCTAAAAGTTACATTACTGATTACCATCGAAGTGATTATATATGAGCGATGAAACATTGTATATACATAATTTTAACATTATATGTATGAGGTTAATCACAAGTATATGATTTCAGTACCCAGAAGAAATTTTGGACTGTGACTTCAACCCAGATTTTGCTGTAAGAGGTCTTCTTTATGATGTCAGGAAGGTATGTATAGTGCATTCATGTAGTTTCTGTTTTCCAAGAGATATTAATTACATTCTTATGAAGCTCAAAAACAAAGGAAATGAATATCTGAACATTTGAATTAGTATACTTTTTTGTGAATATTAAAATAGAAAATTGGTATTTGAATATTCATTCGTTTACCCGGTGAGTTTGGCAGCATTTGGTAAAAGACACAATTTGAAATGTAAACTATACAACATTGAATTAATTAGTGTGTAAGGGAACAACTTAAATCCTGCTAAATCAGCAAAAATTTCAACTCTGACTCATAAGATAATCATAACGTAAAAATTGTGAATAATCACATTGCTCACAACTTAGACTTTTCTATTCATGATACTCTTGAAAAGATAACGCATAATATGGCAAGTTGATAAAGAATATGGTATAAAATAGGGGTCATATCAAAGTCAACATTGTATAGAATTAGGGGTCATATCAAAGTCAACATAATATAGAATTAGGGGTCATATCAAAGTCAACATGATATAGAATTAGGGGTCATATCAAAGTCAACATGATATAGAATTAGGGGTCATATCAAAGTCAACAAAGCCTTTATGTATCAATGAACCAGAGCTCTGAAAAATTTGTTAACTGTTGGCAGACAATAATTCTATCAGGAGCAGTTGTGATCAATCCCACAAATGATGACCACTCCCCACTCCCAGTAATCTTGTCTTGGAAAGTTGACTCCAATATGGTTCTGCATTTGGTCTTTTTGAAAATTCTGATGTCATTATACAGCTATTTAATTACCAATATGCTTAAAATCTGACTCGATCCTTTTCTTTATTTTCTTAAAAGTCAGTAATGCAGAGGTGTTAGTTTCGTATCAATAAGGTGTACATGGATCACTTGATATGACATTTGGAACAGAATCATATAAGTTGAAGGGGTCAAGAGTTGGCTGTTATAGTAAAGCTTGCTACTCTGTTTTTCTATGCATTAGTACAAAACCATAATCAGCATATATTCTAAATTGTGCAGGAATTATTTCACTTTTTTTTCCAATGACATTTTGAAAATGACTTATGTTTATTGGGAATCCCTATTTACCCATGAAACCAAATGGTCTAGTCTCCCAAAAACGGTTGAGGTTGGGAACTAGTTCCCAGATACCTGGCCCTGGTAGAGTTTACATTATGCTGTTTACAGAAGCCACCATGCCATTTTACACCAGTTGAAGTGTGCGTCTTATGTACAAGATAATTCCATACCACTGTATGGATTTCAGTTAAAACAATTATTTATCATGTCTGAATATGAGTGTCTTGTGGCTTAGCAGAAATTCCCAATGTCTGATTTGGGTATTTTATATGATTCAGAAATTCAATCCATATAAAGCATAACAAAGTTGGGCGACAGCAATCAATGTGTCCAAATTTAAATTAAATTGACCACATGTCCACGTGATTTTGTTAACAAATCACTTCCCTGAGAAATGTTTTAGATCATCTCCACATTTAACTAAACAGGTAATCAAGTTTCCTCCCTTTACCGTCCATCTTTAGCACTAAAAGAACATTTATGTTTGTACTAAGTTTGAAGATAAACGGGGTAAAAAATACCCAGATTAATTTATTTTTTTCATTTGAATCCTAAGAAAATTACTAAAGATCCCATCATTTAATTAGATTTAGATGACATAGCTCACAACTTGTTTACAATCCATCTTGGCTGGGGACGGCAATAAATACCAAAGGAGAATAAGAAAAAAAGATGGATTTGATATCTTTATTAACATTGACAGATATTTGAATCCTATTTTAATACATTCAATGAATATTTGAATCCTATTTTAATACATTCAATGAATATTTGAATCCTATTTTAATACATTCAATGAATATTTGAATAGGAAAATTTGGGTATTAGTTTCAGCTCTACAAATGAGATTAAATAATTTTAGGATGGTATAATATGGGGTTTGAAATGCATACTTCCCCTATTAGAAGTATTGTCATATGTAGGACACAAACTTTTCACATGTGTTGACCAGATTGGGAGCAGAGTATTTTTTAAAGTGCTCAAGTATGAGCATGAGTACTTTTGTTCTATTAAGATGGAGTATGGGTACAAATAATACTTGTTTTCCTCATTTGGAGTACAAGTATGAGTACTTTTTAAAAAGTAGTTATGAGTACAGATGGTCGGTTGGTTGTTTTTTAATGGCACTTTTACAACATTATTGTCTTTATCATGCTGAGGAAATGTGAGTTAAGTCCCTTTCTCAAGGACATACTGAGGCAGCTGACCCAGGCTGGTCTAGTGAGTATTGAACTCCTGACTCGGGGATAACAAGCCCAATGCTGTACAAACTGAGGTATCATTGTTCAAATGGAGTACTTTTGAAATTATACATTGGAATTCAGAAGCCTGACACAGTACTGTGTGGATAAAAGAGAAAACAAAATCACATCTTACTGCATCATATACCAGATTCCTTTATTCTAAGCAGGAGTTATTTTTCAAAAACAATATACTTTTCATGTTGCAAGCCATATGATTACCAACTAAAACAAAGCAAACATTTGTTCAAATTGGATTCATTTAATAACCATTAAGTTCAAGAATGTGTAGTTCAAAAGACCAAGGATAGAGTTAAATTAAACGTGAATCCTAAATGTTATTACATGTACCTATATTTGTGCTATCTTAATTTTGGACTCAAAAAGCTGATGTTATAATGTTATATGTTTTACTGTAATTTAAGGAAAGTCTTAAAAAGTAGGAGTAATAAATGAGCGAATGTGCAGGACATCAGCATCTGTACATATGTTTACTGTTTAGCAAGATAAACACACAGATGTATTTAAAATGGATTAAGATAAAAGAGAAGACGAAAAACTTCTGGTTTAATGTTGAATACCTTGTGCTATAAAAACACTGGGATTACATGCTGCCATTTCCCAGTTACCATATATAATCGTGTATAAGCCATGTCCAAATGCAAACAACATGGACCCTGATCTGCCGTCGCATAATGTGCCAACAGATCAGGGTCTATGTTGTTTTTTCTACTGATTAGTCCTTGCAAACTGCAAAGACCCAGATCTGCCAGTGCATTATGCGATGGCAAATCTGGGTCTATACAGTTTGCAGTTGGTACACGAGTATATACGGTAGGTAAAATGTCACTAGTGGCAAAGACAAAGAAGAGATTAACTGTCTGGTCAAATCAGTTGATATAATCTGGGTTCTCATGCTATCAGAAAATGGGAACAAAATCAGAAATAAAAATAGGTTTGTTCCCAACTGGGAAAACCCTGTAATTTTGTAAAAATTGGTTAAAATCAGGAGAAACATTAGAATTTTCAACCGCTAAATCAGTTGCAGGAAAAAAAAATTGTGTCAAAATAGTAATTTAACTGATTGTGTTTAAATTGTTGACTTAAATTAATGGATATTTTGGAACTTGTGGAACTCTTAAGTCATTTGCTGTAATATTTCTGTATAGGTCTTACATTTTTCAAACTTTACCTTTGGTTGGCATCATATAGTCACTATTGTGCTGATGTGCTGTAAATTGCTACATACATACATACATACACACATACACACATACATAGATACATACATACTGTATAGGTCACTTGGGTGTATGCAGGTCTCAGTCGGCACCATGTCCCATCAACAAATAATTTGGAAACTGCACAGATGTCTCTAAGATACATATCCAAATGATTATCTCTAAGCACTGAGCAACCAGTAACAACAAAACCACTTATAATGTCTTTAATGCCAAAATAAGGAATTGTATTGCATAAACTGCCAGTCAAGGAAACTCTTGCAAGGGTACTAGGAACATTACAAGGGAATATTTTCAAATCATTTAATAAAGTGGTCAACCTTTTGTGTAAGGTTCCATTGAAAGTCGCCTTTGCCTAACATGCAAATTCACTTTACAAGCATATTTCTACATATGAAAGTTGAGTGAAAATGAATCTTGAGTTAGATCAACAAGTTGTTCACCACTTTTTATTAGCTCTACTGGTCACAGACTATAAGAGCTTATGCAATGGCCTTTCATCTGTTGTTTATTGTCCATTAGCACAAGTGTGTTATTGCTTTTCCTCCTAAACTACTAGGAGGATTGCCACAAAAAATCAAAAACACATTCATCCCAAGGTCTACTTGGTCCTAGATAAAAATGGTTCCCCTCAGACATCCAGTATGACCTACGTGGCAGCCATCTTGAACATCTTGTTATTGTTACTACACCCAAACAGATTGTCATATCAACATGGGACTTTCACTGAATGACTTCTTATGATATCTAGTTGGTCTTAAATGAAAATGGTGCTGATCTGACATCAACTATGGCTTCCATGTTTGCCTTCTTGAAAATGTTGTTAATATTATTCCTCCTGAACACATGTTTGTATTGAAATGGTTCTTTAACTTAAAGTCTTCTTGTGATTTCTAGTTGGTCCTGAATGATAATGGTGTCTATCTGACATACAGTATGGCCATCATGGTGGCCATCTTGAAAAGCTAGTTATCACTACTCCTCTTGAATCAATGGTCTTATCAACGTAGTGATTGTCACTAAAAGACTTTTTTTCAGTGAAAATGGTGCTGATCTGATGTCCAGTATAGCCACAGTGGCTAACTTGAAATTTTTTTATCGCTACTCCTAAGCGAAAAGTAATATTGCCATGGGGTTTTCACCAAAAGACTTCTTATGATGTCTAGTTGGTCCTGAATGAAAATGGTACCACTTGCACATCCAGTATGGCCACCACAGAGGCCAGCTTGAAAATCTTATTATCCCTGCTCCATCTGAATGAATGGTCACATAAACATGGAGTTTTACTGAAAGATTTCTTATGGTGTCTACTTGGTCATAAATGAAAAAAGTGTTGATCTGACTTCAAATGACCAGCTTGAAAGTCTTGTTACCACTACTTCTCCTAGATGGCTGGTCATATTGATATTGTGCTTTCACTAAAAGACTCCTTATGATGTGTAGTTGGTCCTAAACGGAAATGGTACCAATCTGATATGCAATATGGCACTATGACAGCCATCTTGAAAATCTTGTTATCATTACTCCTCCAAAATGCAACGCCATATCAACATGGGGTTTCCACCAGAAGACTATTTGTTGGTCTTAAATGATGTCTTGTTGGTCCTAAATGAAAATGGTACCAATCTGACATCCAATCTGTCCACCAGAGCAGCTAATTTGAAAATCTTGTTATTGCTGAAGAATATTTTAATTTCAACAGTGAACAGTTAAAAAGGAAGAAAAGGTCTTATCTTGAATTTTTGGAAATTCTTATCAGCCAGTAGAGTGTCAGAGCCTTTGAGGGATTCTTGTTATTATTTAACCCAGTTTGTGTATATATTCAAAAAATACCTTGAATGATGCGAAATAAGATAACTTTTTTTCCAAAACATCATACTTATTGATTTAAGCAAGCATGCATGTGATTATATGTTGAAATTGTGTGACACAAGTTCAGTGATCTTCTATCTATGATTTCAAGTTCAGGATCAAAGGCCATGATAAAGAACACTTACATGTATCTTGTGAACATGCTAACTCCAACATAAGAAAATAGTTTTATTATCAAATTTGGTATGTTAGAGTTTCCCAAGAATATATCAAAGGTGGTTTCACTACTTAGCAGTTAAAAAGAAGAAACAGTCTTATCTTGAATTTCTGGACAGTAAAGCATCAGTCCCTTCAAGGAACTCTTGTTAGCTCACCTGGTTTTTAGGGCAGGTGAGCTTATGGTATGGTCCTATGTCAGTCATGCCTCATCTGTCCATTGTCCATCAGCCCTATGTCGGTCATGCCTCATCTGTCCATTGTCCATCAGCAATTGCAACTTCTCAGAACCTGCTGGACCAATTTCAGCCAAACTTGGCATAGAGCATGGTGGCATAAAGGCCTTTCAATTTAATGCAAATAATGCAAATCAAACATGGCCATCACTGAAAATTGAAAAAACTTGAAATGACTTTTCCAAAACAGCACAACAGAAATTTACCAGCTTTGACAGAAAGCCTACTGGCATAAAGATCTTTCAGCTACACACACATTCATCCCAAGGTCTAGTTGGTCGTGAATGAAAAGTGTGCTGCTCAGACATCCAATAAATCTGCCACAGTGGCCATCTTGAAAATCTTGTTATGCCCACTCTTTCTGAATGGATTGTCATATCAACATGGAGTTTTCATTAAAAATCTTTTGATGTCTAGTTGGTCCTAAATGAAATGGTACTGATCTGACATCCAATATGGCCATCATGGCAGCCATCTTGAAAATCTTATCACTACTCCTCCTGAATGGAAAGTCATATTGACATGGGGTTTTCACCATCTTGAAAATCTTGTTGTCACTTCTCCTCCTGAACAGAAGTCATATTGAAATGGAGTTTTCACCAGAAGACTTTTGATGTCTAGTTGGTCCAAGATGAAAATTGTTCTGCTTTTTGTTATTGCTACTCCTCCTGAATGAATAGTCACATAAGCATGGTGCTTTCACTAAAGGATTTTTCATGATGTTTGGTTGGTCCTAAATGAAAATAGTTGTGCCTGGACATCCAATATGGTCACGACAGTGGCCATCTTGCAAATCTTGTAATTGCTGCTCCACCTGAATGGATTGTTGCATCAGCATGGGATTTTCACTAAAAGACTTCTTATAATGTATTGTTGGTTGTAAATAAAAATGGTGCCAATTTGACATCCAATATGGCCACCACAGCAGCCATCTTGATGATCTTGTTATTGTTATTTCTCATGAACAGAAAGTCCTATCATCATGGGGTTTTCAACAGAACACTTATGGTGTCCAGTTGGTCTTAAATAACGATTGTGCTAACCTGATGTCCAATATTGCTGCTACAGGTGCCATCTTGACAATCTTATTGCTGCTCCTCCTAAATGGAAAGTCATGTCAACATTGGGTTTTCACCAGAAGACTTGTTATTTCTAGTTTGTACTAAATGAAAATGGTGCCAATCTGACATCCAGTATGGTCACCATGGCAGTCGTCTTGAAAATCTTGATATTGCTACACCTTCTAAATGGAAAGTCATATTGAGATGAAGTTTTCACCAGAAGACTAATTATGATATCTAGTTGGTTGTGAATAAAAATGGTGCCAGTCGAACCTCAAATATGGCTGCCACAATGAACATATGTAAATATCTTGTCACTAATTCTCCCATATGGATGGTCATATTAACATGGGGTTCTCACCACAAGTCTTCTATTGGTGTCCATTTTGTCCTAATGAAAATGGTGCCAATCTTACATCCAATATGGCTGCCACAGTGGCTAGTTTGAAAATCTAATCGCTCAAGAATATCAGAGATGGTTTCAGCAATCAGCAATTAAAAATAAGAAATAGAGGATATCTATATTTTTTGAGCAGATATTAGGAAATATTTCATGAATGAAGTGGAAAGATTGTATTGTCATGAGTGGCATGTTGGCAAGCTTGCAGTCTATTTTGGTAACAGACAGTGCACCCAAATTGTGATTGTCACTTAATTTCGGCTTGCAATCAACACTAATCAGTGTGTGATTTCTCCATTGTTTTCATACATGATTATGATTGTGACGACAGTTTAAATTGCTACTCAAACAATTTTATTACTATATGTAATCAAGAGTATTTCTTAAAAATGTGTACCATTTGTCATTGAGTGTAACAGGTATGATACTGTATGGGTGAAACAGAATATCAAATAGCAACAGGTCATGTAAGTTAAGTCACTGAAAATATCCATGATTCACATGGAAAACTAATTATAAAAGAGTTAATACTTGAAGCCTACTTTTTGTTAGGGGCTCATTTTTAGGCATTCTAGATGGCACCTTCTCATTGATTACATAAATGTATACTAGAGGGTTGACAGTGAAGACACATTTTAAGATCTATTGATCCTGATGGGGAGGGAGAGAGAGAGAGAAGGAAAAGAAGAAGAAAAAATGAAATAGGCCTTAATATGGATGATCAGGTCTGAAAAACATACATAAGGCAGATATACTTCCTAAGTGGAAAAAGAAAGAGTAGTTCCAAAAGTGATATTGCCATTGTGAGGATAAAAGTGGTTTTTCCACTGTGGCAATATTATTTTTCTCCCACTGATATATTTCAGTATCTCATTATGAAATATATAATAAATGATGCTATGTTGAATTACTAGAAATTCTTTTTGGCCAGTAGAGCATAAGTCCCTTTTACAAATGATGCCAATATTTCATGAAATATGGCTGTTGCTACTACAGTATGTACACATGTGTGCCTTTTGAGGTCATTAAGCGGTCTGTGTATATTCAAACCACTAGAATTTTCTCTGATAGGTTCCATATGAATCAGAATAATGTATGTAATTATTTATACTACAGCAAAATAATTGTTAACAAGCAAATGGAGTCAATTTGGCTGGAGGGGGGGGGGGAGGGGGTAGACAGTATGAGTCACTGGTCAATTGATTGTGTGATGATTGTCTGACACCATGGCTAAGCTGTGTGTGCATCAAGGATTAATTGTTTTATGTTTTTAAAAAAACTGTTGAATAATTTCAACAGCCTTAAGCTATGAGATTAACAATGATGATTAGCAATTACTTAATTTGGTAGGTAAATTAACTGATTTATAAATTCGGGTGAGAAACCTTTTTTTTTTTGACCACTGCATTGTTTGGTGCTTGGTTTCGTATGCTGGTTGACTGAACAAACATCTGTTAAATATTATTTAACCTGGACTTAACAATGATTGTACACAGGATGCATTGAAGACAAACACAATGATTGTACACAGGATGCATTGAAGACAAACACAATGATTGTACACAGGATGCATTGAAGACAAACACAATGATTGTACACAGGATGCATTGAAGACAAACACATAGAAGACTTAATGACCTTATTATTGATGGTTCAATAATAATTAGATAAACAATTTTTAAAGATCCGACATTGTTAAAATTAAACTAAGATCAACTTTTGACACAATTTAAACGAACATTCACAAATAGAAACTTTTAATATCGTTATTCATAGAAAGAAAAATGCAGTGATAAGTCATTTTTTTTCTTGAATAATTCAAATCTTGCCAAATTATTAAAAATCAGACTTTTGTTAATTTTAGCACTAAAACTTTGAATTACTTAAAAAAAATTGGTGAAATGATGTTTAAATTTTGGAAGCCATGCCATGATCTTGTTATATCTCACTTCATGTTATAATGAAGATTATTATAGCGGGATTGTGCTTTATCACTTTTCCATCAGCAATAGTGGTATCAACATGAAGATTCAGAGCTTGTTATTTAAAGTCATACCTGTTATATCTCCTATATCAGTGGTTGTATTCAACTTAACCTTTGGTAAAATATTACTAAATGCCTGAATTTTTACCCCAATATGCTAGAGTTCCCAGTCTTGCTAACTTAAGTTTTCCACTCCATCTTAATAAAGCCATTCATTAACATGTGAGGCACCAGATTCCATGGAACCCATTGTTTTTCCTACAAGTCGGTTTCATTTCAAATATTCACTTATTGTGCAGGTAATGTAGCTAGAAATCATAAAATATTGAATACCCTTATGGTGCCAACTAATAATTCATTCAATCTGTCTTTCTATTTACTCATCCATCAAATGAATATTTAAATGTATACGCTGTATTTTTATCAACTCATCCATCAAATGAATATTTAAATGTATACACTTAGCATTTTCTACTCATCCATCAAATGAATATTTAAATGTATACGCTGTATTTTTATCTACTCATCCATTACATGAATATTTAAATGTATACGCTGTATTTTTATCTACTCGTCCATTACATGAATATTTAAGTGTATACGCTGTATTTTTATCTACTCATCCATTACATGAATTTTTAAATGTATACGCTGTATTTTTATCTACTCGTCCATTACATGAACATTTAAGTATACGCTGTATTTTTATCTACTCATCCATTACATGAATTTTTAAATGTATACGCTGTATTTTTATCTACTCATCCATTACATGAATATTTAAATGTATACGCTGTATTTTTATCTACTCGTCCATCAAATGAATTTTTAAATGTATATACTTAGCATTTTCTACTCATCCATCAAATGAATATTTAAATGTATATGCTGTATTTTTATCTACTCATCCATCAAATGAATAATAATGTATACGCTTAGCATTTTCTACTCATCCATCAAAATGAATAATTAAATGTATATGCTGTATTTTTATCAACTCGTCCATCAAATTAATATTTAAATGTATTAGTTTAGCATTTTATACTCATCCATCAAATGAATAATTAAATGTATACACTTAGCATTTTCTACTCATCTATCAAATGAATAATTAAATGTATATGCTTAGCATTTTCTACTCATCCATCAAATTAATATTTAAATGTATTTGCTTAGCATTTTCTACTCATCCATCAAATGAATAATTAAATGTATACACTTAGCATTTTCTACTCATCCATCAAATGAATATTTAAATGTATTTGCTTAGCATTTTCTACTCATCCATCAAATGAATAATTAAATGTATACACTTAGCATTTTCTGCTCATCCATCAAATTAATATTTAAATGTATTTGCTTAGCATTTTCTACTCATCCATCAAATGAATAATTAAATGTATACACTTAGCATTTTCTACTCATCCATCAAATGAATATTTAAATGTATTTGCTTAGCATTTTCTACTCATCCATCAAATGAATAATTAAATGTATACACTTAGCATTTTCTACTCATCCATCAAATGAATATTTAAATGTATTTGCTTAGCATTTTCTACTCATCCATCAAATGAATAATTAAATGTATACACTTAGCATTTTCTACTCATCCATCAAATGAATATTTAAATGTATTTGCTTAGCATTTTCTTCTCATCCATCAAATGAATAATTAAATGTATACACTTAGCATTTTCTACTCATCCATCAAATGAATATTTAAATGTATTTGCTTAGCATTTTCTACTCATCTATCAAATGAATAATTAAATGTATATGCTTAGCATTTTCTACTCATCCATCAAATGAATAATTAAATGTATATGCTTAGCATTTTCTACTCATCCATCAAATGAATAATTAAATGTATACGCTTAGCATTTTCTACTCATCCATCAAATTAATATTTAAATGTATTTGCTTAGCATTTTCTACTCATCCATCAAATGAATAATTAAATGTATACGCTTAGCATTTTCTACTCATCCATCAAATGAATAATTAAATGTATATGCTTAGCATTTTCTACTCATCCATCAAATGAATATTTAAATGTATACACTTAGCATTTTCTACTCATCCATCAAATGAATAATTAAATGTATATGCTTAGCATTTTCTACTCATCCATCAAATGAATAATTAAATGTACTTGCTTAGCATTTTAACTGATGTATGCATTTAGGTATTTAAACATGTTGCTTAGTCCATATTACTCTGGATTATCTTCCTTAATCAATACCCTTTAGGTAAAATTTACCAAGAATTTAAATTTAATTAAAATTTGTTTGCATATCATTTTCATTATTCATTTTTGTCTTGCAGTAAATGGTGAAATGTAGATATCACTTTTCAAATTTGATGGCAGTGGTATCAACAATAGTATTTATGTGAAGGTCTTGTGTTAATGTTTTGAAGGTCACATATCTTTTACAACTTTGCGATAATATTACTATACATGTATGTCTAAAATGTGTACCTAAATATGCTAGAAATTCCAGGTGTCTTTCCTGCATTGTCATAATGCAGTTCAGAGCAAGACACCATATTCCATGGAAAACTTGTTTTAATTTGTATTTGTGTTATTTCTTTTATCAGGGTTTACTGATGAAACTGGACTCCTATCATAATATACAGCTAGGGGCAGTGTATAGGTGAGTGTTGAACATGTTCAACATTTGTAACTATGTGTCTAATATGGATATGGGTGATTTATGGAAATTATCATTACATTTGTAACTATGTGTCTAATATGGATATGGGTGATTTATGGAAATTATCATTACATTTGTAACTATGTGTCTAATATGGATATGGGTGATTTATGGCAATCATTAAATTTTCATGTGCATTTTTGTTGTTTTGTTTTTTGTTCTGTATCAGTGTATTCAGACCCCAAACCCAGATCCTACCATGTAATTTAAGAGTTCTATAGAATTTTACTTTAGGAATGCCCTCTTCCAGCATCTTCAGGTCAGGCATACCATGACAAAGCATCAGTAGATGTTGATTATGAAGATGACCATCTCTCCTTCCATCTATTGCCTCAATCTCTTAAGATTAAGAAGATGGTCAACCATTTGTTGGAAAAAATATTTGACCCAGGTAATTGCCAAGCCTTTTTTATAGAAAGTCAGCTGCTGGAGTTGTTCTGCACCTGCTGGTGTAAGACACATTTGGACTCTTGCCTCTTACCATGTGGAAGTCCCAAGCCTAGATAAGGATATAGCAGCAGTCAACATTAATTCCTGGCTTTTATACAGAGAGGAACGCTAGGTGTTTCAAGCAACTTTAAACCAGTTTGAAACATAGTGGTAACTTCCCAGTTGGACAAGGTGCCATTTTTTTTACCTCACCTCTTCGAAGTAGAGGTAAGAAGCTATTGTACAACCTCCAGCATCCGTATAGATAAAAGCATATACATATGTTCACCCTCACTGCATCTCAACCATTCTTTCTTCTTAGGTCCTAGGCATCAGCTTGGAGTGGGTTTCATAACATTCAGAGCTCAAAATGATTTTTAAGTACTAGAAGTAAAATATGACTTGCAAGAAACTTCTAGCTCATTTTTATTCAGTTAGGAATTTACTGGTAAAATGCTAGCTTGCTAGTGTCAATTTCGAACTCTGAACTCATACCCCCAGGGGAGGGTGCTAACTTTGCACATACATGTACATTCTTGCTTAAGGATTTTTTGTACACTATTTAAATACTGTTATACCTGGAATCATGAAACTTGGTTAGGGGATGCATCTTAATGAGTACACTCTCGTCACAAAGTAGGCAACTATGCTTTATATTTTATTCTTCAATGACTTTGATTAATTTTTGTGGTTTAAGTTTATTTCTCAAGCTCTCATCATGCTAGAATCATCAACTCGTGCTAGAATCATCAAACTATATGATTGTATGCATCTCTATTGGAACTACATGCTTACCACAAAAGAAGGTAAAGCTTATTTCTCAAGGTCTCTTCATGCTAGAATCATTAGACTAGATGATTGTATGCACCTCTGTTAGTGCCACACCCTTACCACAAAAGAATATAACTCTGACCTACATTTTAATGGCTTAGGTTAAGTTTTTGCATTTAGTTCAAGACCCGATAGGATTTTCCACCCTGTATATATACTATTTCACCTAGATTCATGCTTCACTGACTGTGTTTCTGTTTTGTTTTAAGTTCATTTCTTAAACTCTGATCATGGAGGAATCATCAATCTACATAAATGTATGCATCTCTATTAGAACCAGGTCTTTATAACAAAGATCATGGTAACCTCCATTTTATATTTTACTGGCTTTTGCATCTAGCTCATGACCAAGTAGATTTTTGGAACCCAGTAGTATGCATACAGATATACAAAGATTCATGAATTTTGATGCATCTTGATGACTAGTTCACCCTTCTCACATAAGTGCATACCTGTGATTCTACCGGCGGTAGGCCAAAATACAGTTTTAAAGACCGTCTACCGCACATACCGTTTAGTAGTCGAAATCTACCGGTTTTTTTACGCGTTATATCAACACATTAGATAAACCAGCCAGAACCAGTCTACTGGGAGCCGGAAATGTTCGACCTATGATATGACCGGTGCGATGATGCGTGGTTAGCATGTGTACACAGAAGCGGCTAATTGATTACCTTATTGTTGTAATTTGGAGAGTTTAAGGCCAAATGCGGGATGTTGTTTGAGGTGTTATAAGTAATAAAAGGATCAAAGGTAATCCTTGATGACAAAGAGTCTTTGAGTAAAACTCGGCCGATCTGTCATGGAAGGAAGATAAAACGGAGAGACCGACCACAAATGATCTTGGCAGTGTGTGCAGGCGAGTAGCAAAGGTCCTGACTTTGCATTGTGTCTTTCATGCAAATTGGATTTTAAGATAGCATACGAAATTATTTTCTTTAAATATAAAAATATTTGAAATGAGCTTGGAGCAGTATTGGAGATCAGTCAGCAGCCTCAGAAACCCAGCAACAGGAAAACTTAAGTTAGAACTTCTTTCCAGACTGAGTGTAGTTGTCCTATCATAGCTACATTCCAATGCTGACACAGAGAGGACATTCTCCATTCTTTGGAAAATCTAAAGTGATTCAAGGGGAAGTCTGGACCAGAGAGCCTGCGAAGTGTGAAGGTTAACAATCACAGTGAATGTCACCGGTGGTCACCAGACAGTGATCTTCTGAAGGAAACTAAAAATGCCTGTGGATTTTATAAAAAATCTTTGCAGTGAACTGTGAGATGTACAACTCTTCCTTTTTCATTTAATTAACAATATACTGGCTCATATTAACTAACTATTATTGTAACATTTTCCATCAGATTCTGATTCTGAATCATGTTCAAAATTTGTTTTATTATAATATGAAGAGAATACATATTATGTGACAAAATGAACTTGTTTTGTTTTCAATCCCCTTAAAACCTGTAAAATTTATGCCGATAAGAAATCTACCTTTTTAGAAGCCAATCTACTGATCAAAATTTGTAAATCTACTGGTTTGAAATCCTGGTTCTGTCACAGGTATGTAAGTGGTCACTGTGACTCATGTTTCATGGTCCACTAACTTTGCTTTCATTTTGTGTTTGAAGTATATTTCTATGGCTCTGTTCATGGTAGAATCATCAGACTAGATGATTTTATGGATCACTAAATAAATAGGTTTTTATCATCCTTTGTACATTCTGTTATACCAAGATTACTGAAACTTAGTAAGGGAAAGTATCTTCACCCTTGTCACAAAAGTAGGTCACTGTAACCCATATTTCATGCTTCACTAACTTGGGTTCAAGCTCAAGCACTGCTCGTGCCAGACTCATCAAACTAGGTGATTGTATGCATCTCTATTATTACCACACCCTTACAAGAAAAGAAGATCATTGTGACCTACATTTCACATTTTACTGGCTTATGTTTTTGTATTGAGCTATTGTTATACCTGGAATGAAGAAACTTCCAGAGAAGATGCATATTAATGAGTATTACAACCTCATATTAAAAGTATGTCACTGTGACCCATATTTCACATTTAACTGACTGGTTAAATTTGATGTTTTTACTCTTATACTTTAATCATTAAACTAGATAGTTGTATACATCGCTCATAGTACTACACCCATACCAAAACAAGGTCATTGTGACCTTTATTTCACATTATTTTCCTGCTTAAGTTAAGTTTTTGCATTTGCTCATGATTACATAGGGTTTGGCATGTTATGTACATACTATCCTATCTAGAATCGTGAAACATCAGGATGCATTTTGATGAGCACAACTCATTTCAGTATTAAGTCATTATGGCCCGTATTTAATGCTTCACTGACTTGGGTTCAATTTTGTATTTGATGTTCATTTCTCCGGAACTGTTCATGCTATAATTATGAAACTCGTAATGATATACATTTCTATTACTACCACACCCTTGCATTATCATCTTAAAAGTGAAAAAAATAAATATCAATGATATATAAAAGAATTACATATAATCACATAGCATTCTTTATTTTCATAAATTACATTATGTTTTAATTTCAGGAATCATTAGTCTTTGAATTTAAATAATTGATATTTTTTCTTTGCTTCCCCATATCTTTTCACTGCCAAAGGCAAAAGTTTAAGGCAAAGTACCTTTTTTGATGATTGTTGCAAGACAAGTTAGCACCATTTGTAACAGCATGTTCCTCAACACACTTGATCCTGTTCAGCATTGAAAATGGCCTTTCACAGTTTGAAAAGAAAATGGAACATAAAATTGCTAGTTTTCTTACATGGATAGACAGATAAAGAGAAATTCTGCTATTGGAATCATAATCTTCAAACTATGCATCTGATCTTCTTAGCCACGTCAACATGGAACTAGTCGGGAACTGGATAATTTTATGTTCTTTTGATGTTGTTGTGTCCATTGTTCTGAATTAGCATTAGGAATTTGACTATCTTGAAAGTAATATGTGTCACACTTTTCCCCTGGTGGAAATTACTTAAATATAAAACACATGTACGTGTACTACCAGTAGAATCCATAATTGAGGGCCAATAATATAACATTGTTATTACAAAGACTAAACCAGCATCAGAAGTTGTACTGGCAGTTAGGCCAAGTCATGTACAAAAGACAATGGCTAAGCAAGTGAGTAATTATCTTGGATTATCTTAATTACATACTCAAAAAGTGGCAATAATAGTTATAGGGTTTTGGAATTATGTGTTTCTTTAAAAGATTAACTGCTAAAGGAAAGCAGGAAACAAAAGCAAATCAGCAGTGGTGCATTACATAGTTGCAGGTTTTGAATCTTCGCTGGCTGAACTGATATCATATTGGGATTGTAATGGTAAATGGACTCTGGGAGAACACTGTTTCATAACTACCATTGTTCTATGAGAAAGGGTAAGAAGTGTTCCAAATGATATGGGATATAATCTCAACCACAGAAAACATTTTTAAAATATTAAATAAGCAACAGGGATAATGGTTTATGTTAAAATTCATTATGCAGATGAACAATTAGCATATTTATTATATGCGATCAAACTAAGCCTACATATAATTACATGTATTTGTCTTATAGGGGTTGCCTCCCTGTGCCTGATGAGGAAGTGATACATTTATATCAAGGAACCCATGTTCCCCTTGATGATATGAGCATTTTCAATAACACGGTAGGTTGGAATTACTTGCTTTGCTCTGAGCTATGTTCAACATTTATGTTTTGCTGTTCAGTTACTCTGAACCTTGTAAATCCAGACTATATTAATCAGAATGTCCCAGTATCCATAAAATTACATTTAGAAAAAGATTTCTGCAATTATTTTGTGTCACAAACTCAGAGCTGTTTACTGCTTTGATTTCACTGTAGTTGTCCTAGAAAATTTCATAAAAATATGGGATTCAAGGTATTAGATTTATGGATAAAGTCTTTTCCTGCCAAGATGCAACATGCCATTGTTCTGTTTATTTATTAGGCTCTTCAGCTTTATCACTAAAGCACTTGAAAATAGCCTATTGCTCTCAGTTCAAGCATCTGAGAATTTTGAGTGGTGTTAAGCCCACAAATTTGATGTTGTGATGATCTGTTAGACAGTGGGATTTAGGAACACTCTGTAATAACAGATAAGATGGTCTTAATAGAAATGAAAGTATATACCAAGAATTGTGACCTTACATCAACCAGTTCCTGTGGACTGGGTTTGATGTTGCATGGGTTTTGTGTGGGGCAGAGGTTATGTTGGCTACATAATGGAAATAGACACCTGTATACTTTGTGAGATTCTTCCAAACTCTTGATGTTAGACATTAAAGCTGTCATTGTTAAATTACAGACAGGATTTAGGCAACTGCTGGTACACATCTGTAAGGGTAAACATGTCTGAAAATTGTTAATCTTGATTTTCGTCTTTTTCATATAATGAATTTAGTGATTACATACATCTTTGTTGTGGAATGTGCCCCTTTACGTCAGCTTCATTGACTTCAAGAAGGCATTTGACAGTGTTCACCTTGAGAGCCTATGGAAGATTCTTAGAGCCTATGGAATACCATCCAAGATAGTCAACCTCATTGCGAAGTTCTATGAGCACTTCGAATGCAGCATCATCCTTAACAACACTCTTACAGAGTCGTTCCAGGTGAAGTCTGGTGTTAGACAAGGGTGCATCCTCTCTCCCATTCTGTTCCTCATCACCATTGACTGGATAATGAACCAAACAACTTCTGACCATGCCAGAGGGATCCAGTGGACGCCCTTCTCAAATCTTGAAGACTTTGCTGATGATCTGGCTGTCATCTCATCAAGGCGCTCTCATCTTCAAGAGAAATCTGACAGACTCTGCAAATACGCTAAACAGATGGGCCTGCATATCAATGCAAAGAAAACCCAAGTGATGTGCACAAACGCAGCAGCTACTCTTCCAATTACCATCATGGAGAGGCACTTGAGTTTGTAGACGACTTCACCTACCTTGGTAGTCTAATTAGTAACAACAATGGTGCCAAAAAGGACATAAAGGCCAGGTTAAATAAAGCCAGAGGTGCTTTCAGCAGGCTGCGCCCAATATGGAGATCAAAACAGTACAGCCTCAAGACAAAGATCAGACGTTACAACAGCAGTATAAAGTCAGTACTTTTATATGGCTTCAAGTGTTGGAGAGTTGTGAAGACAGAAATGAGAAATGTAAATTCATTCCCCAATGGCTGCCTCCATAAAATCTGCAAAATCTACTGGCCAAACAAGATCTCCAATGTGAGCCTATATGAGAAAACTGGATGTAAAAACATTTCTCTGGAGGTCAAGATGCGCAGAATCAAATGGCTTGGACACATAATGCGGATGCCACAAGAACGGATACCTAAGGTAGCTCTCAGATGGACACCAGCGGGGAAGTGTAAGCTTGGCCGGCCAAAGACAACCTGGCGAAGCACAATGATGACAGATCTGGAAGAGGTGGGACTTTCCTGGGGCGAAGCACAAGCCATTGCTCAGGATAAACCCAGATGGCGGAAGATGGTTGCAGCCTTATGTCCCAGTTGGGATGAAAAGGACCCTTAGTTAGTTAGTTAGTACATCTTTGTTGAGTATGACAAAAGAGGTTACTGTGATCAATATTGCTAACTTTTGTGTTTGTGTTTAGCTCATTAATGCATAGATTTGTCCTGAATACTACCTAGAATCATTAAACTTGGTACGGAGATCATTTATGTGTGTACTACAACTTTCTACAAGAGTATGTCACTGTAACTTACATTCATAGACTGATTAACTTTTGTAATAAAGTTCATTTCTTATGCATTGTTTATGTAGGAACCCTGAAACTTGGTGATTATAAGCATCTCTTTTATACCTTTATGACAGGAGCCATGGTAATTTAGTGGGTTGAGTGTTGGACTTGCAATCCAAGTGTCACAGGTTCAGTACCTTCCCATGCCGGCCTGGGTTGGCTGCATCAGTATGTCCTTCAGAAGGCATTTGGCTACCATTGTCTTGGTGTTATATAGACAAATTAAGTGCTGAAATTTGATTGAAAATCAAGCAACAGCAAAAGATGGTCACTGACCTACCGTAATTAACCTAATAATAAGACACCAAATTTTCAAAGTTTGTAATAATTTTAGATAGTACAGAAAAATTCTGGACAGAAAGTGAGTTTTTTTAAAGTGGACAAAAACTCAAAAATTCAAGTTGGAACATAAACTAAAAAATATTTTACCTGTTCTCAAAACATGGTGATTGAGTAGTTGGCCATCAGGCCAGGATACCACATTGACTATTCTAATTATCACATGGATTGACTGAAGCTGTTGTTGATAGGCAGCATCAAAAGCAGCTGACATGCTTTGCATCTCATGATACAAAGTGAGTCATGAGCTAGTTAAAGGTAATGATAAAGGAAAACTACATTGCATCTTGACACATTAGGCAGAATTAATTAATTAATTGCTTTGATGACTGTAAAATCCATGGTCCTCAGTGTTAAATCAAGACATCATGTGATTGCTGGTTTTCTTGTATTTTTACTACTGGAGAGTGTACAAAGGAATACAGAGCAGTCATGCACATCAAATAAAAAAACAAATGTGTATAGTAAATAGAAACCAATAACAAATAATTCCCTTTTCCAAAGAAGTAAACCAGTTTTACATTTTTTTTGTTTGATAAAGCTGTCAACATCTCGGACACATGAGTTTCACAAGTTCTTGTAGTCTCAGGTTTATTCAATGGCAGATTTTACCTTGATAACCTCAATTTGGATGTAGAGCCACAATAGGAGTACAAACAATGGTATTTTACAATTAAATTCTTGTACCAGTCTAAGTGATTTGGGTGCTATCTAAGGCAATCATCACCGTATTTGGATTTGTAGTGTCAAAATCACTTTAAGCATTTTGAACCACCTTTATCTCAAAAAGCTGTTCAACAGAATTGCCTTTGAGAATTGGGCAAACGATGCTGATGTGCCATCTAATGTGGATGAATATACAAAAGAGCATTGAAAAAGTTGTTTTCATAACATATGGTGAACATCATAGGAAGAAATTTCTGTAGAAAGCAAATTTCTTGACCAACTACCTGTGCATATGGCATTTAGGCAGATGTCAACAGGTGAGCAATCTCAGTCCAACTTGGGATTCTTGTTTGCATTTAGGTCCTGAAGACAGATTTTATACACCATATATACATGTACATACTATCCTGTCTAGCATCGCTCTCCACATTTTCTAACCTTCAGTATTTTCTCGTTTCAGGGACCCATGTTTCAACCTGTTGACCTCTTTGCACCTCCTGAAATATGCTTGTTGTGCAATGTGACCCAGGTACTATTATGAAAATGTTTTAAAAAACAATATACTTTCAAAACTTTTGGGAAAAGGCTGAAATTTTCCCAAAATATTGTTCATTTTAGAATAAGTGATGTGACATGGTTTGTGCTGATCTATAAAGTCTGATAACTATTTAGCAAAATTTTATATTAGTCATCAGACCTCTAAATAAGCAGCATACTGTATCTGCATATTTTACATAGATGATTGGACTTAGCACACACAAAGAAAATTTTCAGTGCATTCAAATTATGCAAAACATTTTAATTTTAAGCTTTTAGTTTCAAGTTGCCAATGTATTACTCATGTTGTAAGCACAGTCTATATTGTATGATGGCTTATGTGAGCAGTATAAACCAGGTTGTCACTTCAAGTTCCTGATGTTCTGTGTATATAGAAATTTTTCAATGCATTAAAATTATGCAAAGCATTTTAGTTTTAAGTTTTTAGTCTGAAGTTGTTGGCATATCGCTCATGTTGTGAGCACAGTCCATGTTGTATGATGGCGTAGGTGATCAGTATAAACTATGCTATTGCTGCAAGTTCCTGATGTTCTGTGCACTTTTGAAATGATAGAACAGTAAAGCGTGTTTTTAAAGACCACTGCTATGAGAGACCACCTGTCTTGATTTACCAGGTTCTCATTGCATGGAATTATTGATTATATATTGTTATGGCCTGTCATAAGAAACCACCTGTCTAGAGAGACCATGATTTTTTTGGCAGAAGGGGTGGTCTTTCAAGACATTTTATGCTGTACTTGATTATTGTGAGAATACTCGCTAAAATAAAACAATATAATCAAATGCATCCTGAACTAGTCTTGGTCACTAAGCTGTTTGTTGCATTAAAAAAAATGATCAACATCTTGATGATCAAGAATTTGTTGCATAGCATTAAGTTTTGTGTTTGCAGTGTTCACACAATACCCCATGGAATTTAATGCAAACAAAATTAGTTCCAAATCAGGGAGAAAAATAATAAATATAAAATTTATTAAATTCTTATCTTGAGATCTGAATCATGCTTTACAGAAATCTATTATACGGTATACTTAGTCCAATATAACTGACCCCAAGCCTGTATTGCTACTGTTGAATGGTTTTGGTCTGATCTCACCTGTTTAATAAATTGTGAACTGGTGCAGACACATCTGTCTGCAACACATCAGTGTACATTTTAGACACCAGTATTTCTCATTGCTCTTGAGTTACAGTCAGTTGCAGGGTCCTTTCAACAATATGTACCGAATATTTCTGGATCAAATCCACTGTTTGAAAACTTTGAAACACATATGCAACAACACAATCCTACCTCCAGTGTCCATGCAGTTCAAAATATTCTTACCTGTTATGTATAGATTCTTACTTCTGAAGTCCAGAAGTCCAGAGCCTTTGGCTCCTCACAAGGAGTTAACTAGTATTGTCTATCGAACTGACATCACCATTGACTGCAATATCTGGGTCACACAAAACCTCCAGAGTTTGACGACTCCACGTAACAGCTAAAAATACAATGACTGAGCTGCGTAATACATGAGACATGTGCACACATGAAATGACTTCGTTATGCATTAAATTCTTCATAATAATGACTGTACAAAATTACTAATTATAATAATCATGTTCATGCATTAATATGTCTCCAACAAGAATAATCACACTGGATTATAAAAACTTGAACTTTCCTCATCATTTAATGCATACAGTATTTAATTAAATTCAACTTAAAAAATAATACACCCCCAGGTATCATTGTACATGGCAATGAAACTCATCTACATTTTCGTTCATATATAATGCAAGGGTATTTTCGTACGTGCAATTCCATGACAGTTATCACTGCTTCTCCTAAGCTATTTGGAGGAATGCCATGAAACTTTACACCCACAATCACCCTAAGGTCTAATTGGTCCTAAATGAAAATGCTGCAGCTCAGACATCCAATGTGGCACAATAGCCATCTTGAAAATCTTGTTATTACTAATCCTCCTGAAAAAATGGCCATATACTAATGGGGTTTTCATGAAAAGACTTCTTATGATGTCTTGTTGGTCCTAAATGAAATTGCTGCAGCTCAGACATCCAATATGGCACAACAGCCATCTTGAAAATCTTGTTATTACTAATCCTCCTGAAAAAATGGCCATATACTAATGGGGTTTTTATGAAAAGACTTCTTATGATGTCTTGTTGGTCCTAAATGAAAATGATGCCAATATTACAACCAATATAACCACCACAGTATCTGTCTTGAAAATCTTGTTATTGCTATACCTCCTGAATGGATGGCCATATCAAAATATGGTTTTCACTAAAATAAAAATACTTCTTATGATGTCTGGTTGGTCTTAAATGAAAGTGGTGCTGATCTGACATCCAATATGGCTGCCATGGCAGTCATCTTGAAAAACCTTATCATTACATGGAAAGTCATCTTGACATTGGGTTTTCACCAAAAGACTTCATAAAAGGTTTAGTTGGTCCCAAATGAAAATGGTACCCATCTGACCTCCAATATGGCCACCATCTTGAAAATATTTTTATTGCTACTACTCCTAAATGGAAAGTCATATTGACACTGGGGTTTGCACCATAAGACTTCTTACAATGTCTGTTTGGTTCTAAATGAAAATGGTGCTGATCATACAGCTCATATGGTGACCATAGCAGCCATCTTGAAAATCTTGTTATCACTGAAGAATATAACAGATGGTTTCAACACTCAGCAGCTCAAAAGAAGAAATTGGAAACCTAGAAATTCTTTTTTGACAGTACAGCCTGTTAGTCCTTTTGAGGGACTCTTGTTTAAACTTCATTTTTTTCATATTTAAACTCGTTTCAGACTTTATAAAACTTGGGTAAACTAATTTGATAAATTATTAGTAAAACTCTGTAGTCACAAAACAGTCTTAACACAAAATTTAAATTCATGATCAGATTTACAAAAATGCTGGTGCTTTATAACTTGACATGTGCAAGGTTTGAAGCACAAAAGTTCAGTACAATTGTATTATTTGTATCTATGCATACCTGCTAAATGTCAGTGATGCTTAGAGACTTGGAGCATGGTTTGTTTCTTCCAACCTTTTTGAAAACAACAGGGAACATAGTATCTGTCAATCCATTTATATAAGTTGAATTTTATTCATGTTTACCTTTCAGTTTTTGATTGACAACAGCATACCATATGACCCAGAGTATGTGTTTCATGATGTAAGGGTAAGTGGAAACAAGATCAGTTGAAGAGCTTCCTACAGTAAAATTTTATGGGTGCCATGTTTACGACTTTTGAATCATACGGATGAATTGACTACCAATATATCAGGTATTTAGGCAGTCATTTATCTGGACAAAACTATGTCTACGGATAAATCTGGATAACTTACATTTTACTGTATTGAAACAATCTTTTGTTTCTACCATATCGATTATTATGCTGCCACCTTTTAGTGATACATTTGTCCGTCTGAACATCTTACAGGCTGTGGTTGCTCAGTGGTTAGCATGCCAGACTTGTGACTCAAAAGGTGCAAGTTTGAATCCACTAAATAACCTACTGCTGTTGCTGTGCCATAAAAACATCAAACCCATCAGAATATCTGTACATCACAAATTTGTATGTCACAAAGTCCTACCCGTACATCACACATTTGTATGTCACAAAGTCCTACCCATACATCACAAATTCGTATGTCACAAAGTCTTACCCGTACATCACAAATTTGTATGTCACAAAGTTCATATCCACATTAACAATAACTTTTGAAAGGCTTGAAGTTTCATATGATTAGCCATAGGGTAAAATTTTTATTGAAGATACATCCATACTTTATCTCCATGTTTTTTCTTCAGATATGTTACCTGATCAAAATACATTAATAGTACTACTACTACCTCCCAAATCCAGCATTCCCAAGCTTATATTTTAGCAACAAAGGTGCTAAAAATCATGTGCCTACCTAGACTTTGCAAAACCAAAGAATTCAGACTTTATTGGTCTAACTTCATCTTACAATATCATTGCCCCAAACCTATTGTACAACAATTAAAAATCTCAGTACTCAACCTGGTATATGATTCTGTCAAGTATCTGTCTAGTATTACATGCCTTAAGGGCATTAATGTTAATGTAATTATTTTAGACACTTGTCTTTGTCATTAGTGTCCTCTTCACAATAAGTTCACGCAATGTTTGACTGATTTGACCAGTACATGCCATTGTTTTGTTTTTTATAATTACAGGTGTCAACTCAATGGGCAGGACTAAGATGGCAGAAGATAACCATATTGCCTCTCTCAGTTGTATGTGGTGCAATTCGGGTCATACCTGTGACATATGCACACAATGGTCAGAAAATGTATGGGTGACCATCTTGGCCGAACAGAAAATGTATGGGTGACAATCTTGGCCAAACAGAGAATCCGGACAAGCAAGAGTGTTTTTTTGTAAGATGCAGATGCCATGAATATGGCCACTGGCACCACTTCGGTTAACAATCCGCCCTTGCTTCCATGACCAAAACAGGTCTTGGCAGTACCTATAGGACTAGTACCATCATGGTATGATGGCCCATCTGGAGTAATGATGGACACACCAACACATCCTAGTACTAGTTGTGGTGGACTGTCCTGGGATAGCCAGTACCAGACTTTAGCATCAGATGTGAATCAGTTATGGTCAACACCAGCTCTGATACTACCTTAATCTATGCCTGCAGTAAACAGTACTTGGTACAGTGATTTATTTTCCCAATGTACCCAGTCCTGCTTTCATGAAAGAGATAGTTCCTGACATCTGGAAGTGCTAGTCCCATGGAATTATTGTATTCCTGGCACCTGCATCAAGGAATGAATGGACTCGATTCAGTGTTGGCCAGCTGGTGGAATTGCAGACCAACAGCAGACAGCTCCAGCAGTGGCTCCAGCTCAGTCATAAACCAGCACTGGCCACAGTGATGCTCCAGTCTTGGATGCCTGGTACCATTCCTAGATCATCGACAATTTGCTTAGGAACACTGGACAGCTCTGGCACTGACCCCAGCTCCATCATAACCCTGGCACCGGTTAAGGTGATGTTCCAGTCAAGGATGCAGAGTACCAATCCTGGACCATTGACAATGTGCTGATTTACTTAGAGAACACCGGATAACTCCAGCACTGGCCCCAGCTCTGTCACAACCAAGTGCCAGCAATGCTCCAGTCCCAGATGTCCAGTATCATTCCTAGACCATCAATGATTTTCTCAAGGAACATTGGACAGCTTCAGCACCAGTCCCAGCTCCAGCATTCCGTGGCCATTGACAGTCCACTTGGTGAATGGGTGGAGATAAAAGTCACAGCTTAGTCGGATCATGGTCTAGTTCACCATCCGTCTAGGCCAGCTTTGTCACATGCATTGCAGCAGGCATCCATGTCACCACATTCTTCTGTGTTTAAAAACTCATAGTTTTACAAATTGTCTTGGAGGCCCCCCTCCCCCAATATGGTGAGGGCTCCCTTTGCTTCTGGCATCCTAAGAAATACCATTCAGAATTGACATTCTTCAGCATGAGATAGACAATTTCCTCACAAAAATGACAAGAGATTGTTCAAAAAGTAAACTTATGGGGAGTTTAGTCCATACTGTTCTGTGTGCCTCAGTCATGGTTTAAACAGTAATAGATCTAAGCTCTCACATTTTCATTTGGGCACCATGGTTCAGAACCACCTTCATGTCCATGATTTACAAATACCTGGACGACATTCTGCAAAAGTACCAGACAAGTGATATTCCATATCACGACATAAAATCCCTTCTGCTTCTCTTTGGATTCCTTGTCAACAAGGACAAATCAGGTATCATTCCATCCCAACATTTTATCCACTTGGGTATGAAGTTTAAAATGCATGTGAATAGGGTTTGTCTCCTTCAAGAACATGCATTGAAAATCACCTTGATGGCATTGCCAACCCTTGCAAAGAATCAGATAATCAGCCAAAGGAATTCCTTCAATTATTGTGTCTCAATGCAGCAGTGGATCTCATCATCCTGGACCACCTGCTAATGAGACCATTGCAGGTGATTATTTTGTCCCAGTAGTGACTGAAAGTTTGCAGACTGGATCAAGCAGTCCCAGTCTTAGGATCCATGAGCTTCCACAAAAGCACATAGGAGAACCTCTCTTGGCTTTTAGTGGGTGTTCCATTGCAAGTTCAGCTTCCAGGAATCGCTATCTGCATGCATGTCAACATGGCAGGCTGGGATGTCCACCTCCTGCCCTTGTTTCAGGAAGTTGGTAGCTTGTGGCCTCCTTGAGACCAACTATTACACATCAATCTCCAGTAGTTGAAGGCCATAGTGAATGCATTTCAGACGTGGCAATAGAAGCTGTCTGGAAATGGTATCCTCATTATAACTGACACCTCCATTGTGGTAAATTATATCAGAAGACAAGGGGGGGACCAAATCCTCAGACTTCTGCCCCCTAGTTGGGATTTTCCCAGGTGGTGTCATCAAGTACAAATTCAAGTGCAGCATATACTGCACAGACTTAGTTTATTGGTAGAATCATCTCAACAGAATCAGCTAATTCAAAGTGAATGGTCAATCTGCCCCTCAGTATTCAGTCAGATCTGTGCCCATTGGGGGCAACCACACATGGATCTATTTGCTGTGAGGTGGAATGTAAAGCTACCAACCTTGTCTCTCCAGTCCCAGATCCAAATGCCTGGGTAGTTGATGCTCCTTCCATGGATTGGAATGGTCTGGAGGTATATGCTTTCCCTCCATCCCCCCTGATCCCAAAGGTCTTGTAACAAGTAGGGAATCAGTGCGGTCTTATCCTAATTGCTTGCTTCAGGTGGGAAAAACAGTCTTTTAAACTTGGCAGTGAAAATTCAAAGAGAGAGGGTGGTCTTTCCTCACCTACTCAGGCAACTTTGACAGCAGGCATTTTGTCTGAATCCGGAACCTGCACATCTGAATCATATCAAACAAGTCCTTAGGGCAAACATTTCTCAGGACAGGTGGTGGACAGAATCGTTCAGGGAAAAAGGCCCACCTCTCTGAAAGTATATGAGGATAAGTGGAGAGTGTAATTTCAGTGGTGTGAGTGGGAATCATCATTCCGCTTAAAGCCTCAATAACACAAATAGCTAAAGTTCTCCTGTGGCTTTTCAAGGATAAGAAGTTAGCACCCATCACTATAAAAGGCTACAGTTCCACAATCTCGGACATGTTTTGTCACCATGGGAGAGAGGATATAGACTAAAACAAAGACCTCTCCAAACTTCTGGTGAACTTTGACCTCTCATAACCGAAAGCTTTGGCCCTGTTTCTGAAATGAAATCTACCATTGGTTCTGACACCGTTCACACCTATATCTAGAGCATCTTTTGAATAAAACCTGCTTCCTAGTCATCAGTGAGATACGTGGCTCATTAGTCAATCTAAACTATCTGCAGTTTTGTGGTGATTGTTTGATTTCACTTATTATGGCCCCAGTCCTTTGTTCTGTAACCTCTTTCCTTGTTGACGCCTTTGCCTCAGGGGCATCTACAGGACCCATAACGGTTATGAAATGGTACCTGAAAGGAACCAAGCCAGTGAGAGATGGAGATGTCATTTATTTATACCATTCAAAGAAGGAAAGGTTGATATTTCAGCTGAGGCTAGCATCCTGGATATGATTATTTGCTCTGTGTATAGAGAACTAACCCAGGACCAAATGAATTTCTTTTGCAGTTTGACTCGTGAGATTAGAGCAGTACCCACTAGTGATAGCATTCAAGTGCAACTGTTTCCTAACTGACATTATCCAAGCCATGGGATGGAGGGCAGAGAAGACTTTCTCTTGCTGTTACCTCAGAGATCTTTATACCAAAAGACTTACTTTGACATGATGGGGCCTATAGCAGCAGCAAAACAGGCTACCTCCCCTGATCATTCAGCAGCCACAATGATGCAGCCACTTGACTTCTGAATTTGAGGGGGGAGGGGGAAGTTGCTATTGGCCACGTCTGGGCATATGGAATTACTTGTCTACTTCATATATTGCACAAAATTTGAAGCTGCTTCATGTACTTTTGGGGATCAGAGATTGGGCCTCCACCAGGGTAAGGGGTGTAACTCCCTCCACCACTTAACTATTCTCCTTACAGTATTGTGTTTGGGTATTTGAAGAAGAAACCAAATTTTTGAAGTGAAATATTTTTCTTGAATAATACTCACCCAATCAGAATACAATCACACTCTCCCAACCAATCAGAATACAATCACACTCTCCCAACCTACAGAATACAATCACACTCTCCCAACCAATCAGAATACAATCGCACTCTCCCAACCAATCAGAATACAATCGCACTCTCCCAACCAATCAGAATACAATCACACTCTCCCAACCAATCAGAATACAATCACACTCTCCCAACCAATCAGAATACAATCACACTCTCCCAACCAATCAGAATACAATCACACTCTCCCAACCAATCAGAATACAATCACACTCTCCCAACCAATCAGAATACAATCAGACTCTCCCAACCAATCAGAATACAATCACACTCTCCCAACCAATCAGAATACAATCACACTCTCCCAACCTACAGAATACAATCACACTCTCCCAACCTACAGAATACAATCACACTCTCCCAACCTACAGAATACAATCACACTCTCCCAACCTACAGAATACAATCACACTCTCCCAACCTATCTACAGTTGAATCTTAACTGGCAGAGTGTGCATTTGTGCTCCAGTAGTAACTCTTGTTTGACTTCCACCTATGTAGACAGACAACTTTTAGCTTTTCTATTGCTAAAAACTAGCTTGAGAGGGCTGGATTTGCAAGGTAGTGGAAGACCTGCCAACCTTTATGATTTGACCGTAAGTCTACTGAAATGGCCCTTAAATTACAGACTTTAATATAATAATAGCAAAATATATGAAGATGCTAGAATTGCAGCCAAATTTGGATACTGGCTTGTTTGGGTTTTGTCCAGATCCAGGTTTTCATATTAGATTCAGTGGAATTGGTTAGAGAACCAGACTAACTTTATAGTAATACCTCAGATGCTATCTACCCATGGTTGTCGTGCAATATGTCTTCATGATCAGTTATTTGCTTTTACGTTATAACATCCAATATCGCAACCACAGCAGCCATCTTGAAAATCTTATCGCTACTCCTCCTATATAGAAAGTTATATCAATGTTATGTTTTCACCAGAAGACTTCTTATGATGTCTAGTTGGTACTTAATGAAAATGGTGCCAATCCAGTATGGTAACCATGGTAGCCATCTCGAAAATATTGATATTACTACTCCTAAATGGGAAGTCATATCGACATGGGGTTTTCACCAGAAGACTTATTACAGAGTCTATTTTATGCTGAATGAAAATCATGTCAATCAGACCTCAAATATGTTTGCCACAGTGAACATATTAATAATATTGTCACTTATTCTCTTGAATGGATGATCATATCAAGATGGAATTTTCACCAAAAGTCTTCTAATGGTGTCCAGTTTGTTCTAAATGAAAATTGTGCCAATCTTATATCCAATATGGCTGCCACATTAGCTAATTGAGAATCTTATCACTCAAGAATATTGGAGATGGTTTGAACACTCAGCAATTAAAAAGTGGTCTTGAATTCCTGGAAATTATTTTTAGCCAGTAGAGCATCAGTCCCTTCAAGGGACTCTTGTGTATACTATTGTAATCTCTTACTTTTAGATGGATTTATATTTGGAGAGATTTTGGTAGGTTTTTTGGGATAACATAAGATTTAATTTCTGTTGCTGGCTCTTAATTTCTCAGCACAAATGACACAGTACTGACAATTCACTATTTTTTGTGAGGTACCAAATTCTATGGATTCTGTTGTTGCCACAAACCATAAATTTAAGAATCCAAAGAACAATGAACCATTCTTGGAAATAATAGGACCCAGTCCCAATTTCATGAATTTAAGAACCAATGGAAATGGAATTTTTCACAAAACCATGAAGCTATATACCCACAAAAAAACAGTGTTTGCTATTTGTGTGTACATATAAAAATAACAATTTACTTACAAAATTACCGGTAACATGAAAAATGGCTAATTGGAATCCCGTAGCCTCACAAGCAAATTAGATTGGAATGTAGCAAATTTTAGCCCAAATTTGAGCATAAAGGCTATATCAGGCTGATCACCTAATAACCTGGATGATGATGTAAACATGATGACATCATGACTTTAATTTTATAATAGAGTTATTTCAAGGAGAATATATAGGTACAAATCCATACATTTAGCATTCGTTTTGTTAGATATATCATTACCATCTATAAGGACATTAACTTTATGCTTGGGATGGCTCATTTATTGAGAAAAGTTGAACATGTGCAAAATTGTTTAATAACATGCATTTTTTAAATTTCAGACTGCTATACAAAGTGTGCATGATTCACAGCAGTTACACCAGAGGATCATGGAAAATCTTGGTAAATAATTTATCAGGCTTATAAAGAAAATGGGTTTCTGGTTTTATGCTGATAAATATTAGGCTTTGTGGGTCAGATTTAGGGAATACAGTTCTTGCATTTGAGGATTTGAAAGATGCTAAGGCATGGTTCATACAACCTTGGAAAATCCATGAATTTTAGGGGTTGCCTTGAAAACTCATTGATAGCTGACAAATTTCTTATCATTGAAAACTCCTTGAATTTGTTGAAAAAATCCTTGAATTTTTATCAGTGGGAATACAAAATGTTAAAACTGAGTAAAATATACCACTTTTGAAATTCAGAATTTTTTGTTGTGTGCATATTTTCGTAAAAATAATGAATACACAAATGACTAAAATTGGGTGGCTCAAATGGCACATGTCAAGGGTAGTTACCAGTTGGAGAAGTACCCATTTGCTGTAGTTGCATGCTAATTATTATTATTATCTTTTTTGTATTCTACTTTTGTATACATTTTTTGCAGTGATAAACAAAGTACCATATGGAAAAAGTTACATTTCCATATGAAAAAAACTCCTTGAAAAGTTTTTGAAGTCTTTGCAAAACTCCTTGAAAAACAATGCTTGGGCTGTACAAACCATGTAATGGTTGTTTTACTGTTGTAAGTTGAGTTGTACCATCAGCACTTTATGGAGCCAGCTTAATGCATAGTAGTAAAGTATTATATCCTTAAATCACCACCCCCCCAAAAAAAATGGGAGCTGTGATGGCTCATTGGTTATCATTCCAGACTCGTGACTAAAAGGGGACAATTTTGATCCTACCATCAGATCAGCCTGGGTCAGCTTCTGTGGAGTGTCCTTGAGCAAGTCACTTTACTTCTGTTGCCTCTGTATTCAATAACTTATTTCACTTGTTGTGCTGTAAAACACCCAAAACAACATTGCCATCCCTATTCTAACACATTGTGGAAAAATTTTAGTTGGTGAAATGCTCATTAATCCAATGTAAAATGTACGTTAAATAATTGCTTGATATTGGTACATGATCTAGCAATCATGCACTTAAATGTTTACTATGAGCTATTGATATTATTGAAGTTTGGATGTTTCATTCATCTCAGTAAAGAACATCTATTTGATTTTGGGATTCACAAAATGGCACATCATGGAAAAATGGAGGTCTCTGTGGATACCCATCCTCCAATATTCTGATTGCTTAATGCACAATGTCATAGGAAATTCACTTCTGAAAGACCTGTCCCTCTGTTGATCCATAGTGACTCATCTTGGACTTATCCTGAACCTAAAGAAATTGGATGTCATCTCATCTTAGCATTTTGTTTATGTGGGGATGAATTTCCTAACCAGCCTGAGGCAAGTTTGTCTTCCTCTGTACAGGATAGACAGAATCCTGTCTCTCTTAATGGCTCTCCAAGCTTAGACTTTGTTGGCCACTCCAGTTTCTACTTCTGGCAAACTGGAGACCGCACAGGGATCCTCTATCTGCTTGGATCTCACTGGGATCCAAATTTCACCACCACCTGAGTTGGTGGACAAATTAGGACCAGTTTCTGACCAGAGTCCCAATTCACCCAGCCAAACCCCACTTGAATCTGTACACTGACACATCAGATTCAGGTTGGGGTGCTCACCTGGAGCCAGAAGGAGTAGTCGTCAGGAATCATGGACCCAGAAGGAAGCAACATAAACAACTTGGAAATGTGGGCAGTGCTTTTGTCTCTAGAGCGGTGTGTCAACCTAATAAGGAGCCATTGCATCATGGTCTCCTCCAACAACACATCAATAGTAGCATACCTTGGGTAGTAAGAGTGTACACATGTTCCTTCTCTTTGCATAGAGATTTGGAACCTCCATCATTGGGCAGCTTTGGAGGGGATCACACTCCGTGTCTGCCATATTATGGGCAAAATATTCTGGCGGACAGTCAGTCCAGACATGCCGTATGGTCCCCATGGAATGGTCTTTGCACCAATCAGTAGCAGAGTCACTGTTCAGACTGGTGGGGGGGGGGGGAGACCCAGGGTGCATTTGTTCACAATGAGACAGAACAACAAGCTCCCTATTTATGTCGCCCCAGTCCCAGATCAGAGGGCCTGGGCATTGGATGCTTTCAGTCTAAGGTGGGATCATCTGTTCATATTGGCCGTCCCATCTTTCAGATTGATTCTACAGGTGCTCAACAAAATCAGGACCTCCACTGCTTGGCACATCCTGATGGCCCATCTGTGACCCCAGCAGTTGTGGTTAAGTGACCTACTCAAGCTGTTAACAGAAGAGCCCAGGATATTACCTCGGAGGAGGAACCTTCTGTTGCAGCACAGAGGGTCTCTTCTCCATAGCAGCCCACTAATCCTCCACCTTCATGGCTAGCTCATCTCGTACAACTAATCCACCAGGATTAATTTTTCAAGCAAGGTTGCGACTGCATCTTCCAGGCTAGGAGGTGGTCAACTTCCAAGGTCTTAGATGCAAGTGGAGAATCTTCTGTGGTTGGTGCAGTATGAAATACATTCATCCTAGCTGTCCACCTTTAAGCATAATGGCAGACTTTCTTCTTGTCCTTTTTGAGGAGAGAGAGTGTTCAGTGTCCATCATTAAAGGCTATAGGGCAGCCGTGTCTAACACATTAAAACTCTCTAGGGGTCCTGCTGTTGGATCAGACCCTCATCTTTCAGATCTCATCAGGTATTTTGAGCTTCAGAGACCAGTATCTCACTAACTAATGCTTTGATGAAATCGTGCATTTTGTGAGCTTTGCTGAAGTCTCCTTATGAACTGTTGAATAAAAGCTTCCTTTGAGAACTTTACCCTTAAGACTGTTTCCTCCTCTCCTTGGCATCTACGGGGAGAAGGAGTGAGCTTCATGCCTTGTGTGTGGAAAGTGTTGTTCGTGGTTCAACAGTAATTATGACTTGGTTTCTCTTCTTTGTGAGCAAAGGTTTCTGGCTAAGAACCAGCTCCCATGAGTAGCTCCACTTCTTAGAGAAAGCAATAATAATAAATTGCTCCCTAAGGCCATCACAAAGGCTGATACTCAGGCAGATAAAGTCTTTGAACTGCAGGGAGCAATCAAAGGCAGTGAAAAAGACATGACAGCCCAAATGAGGGAAAACAATTTGCTTCAACAAGAACTTGCACAAATGACAGCAAAAACCAATAAATTGTCCAAGGAATGTGAGCCCTTAAATACCAAACAGGAGCCAGCAAGGAATAAACATGAAAAACTTGCAAAACAGCTATCAAATTTCAAGACAAAATTTATGAGCCTTGAAAAAACAAATAAAACCCTTAGATGTGACCTGAGTAAGTCCTCAAGCAGTTGCCTCCTTCTGGAAGAAGACAACACAAAAATGAAGGAGAAAATAAGACAATTAAAAGAAGACAAAAGATTTGCTTTTTGTCAGAAATTATGCAACTTAAGTATGGCTACACTGCTTCAAATAGTTTTCATCCTGACATTTTAACAATAGTGCAGGAAGATATTACAAATATGAAAACAGAAATTGTTAATACTCTAAAAGAAGACTCACAAAAGCACATCAGTGAAATTAGCAGGCTTATGAAAACAAAACAAAAAAACACCCAGAAAGAAAATAATAATTCCAAACCCACCCAGGATACAGAAAAAAATTAAAGTCCCTCAAGCTACAGTGGAAAACTCTACCAAGCGATGTCACAAATAGCAATAAAGTGTCTTCCCACCTTAGACATAACAGCTTTGGATTCCAGAATACACCAGATTCTACTAAAAACAGAGGAGAAAATATCAAAGAACATGATAATTTTGGAAACAAACACTCATAATTGGAGACTCCATTATTAAATATGTTAATGAAAGAGGTCTGAAACCTTGGATTCTAGCTTAGTGTCTACCTGGGGCAGAAACTTGTCATCTTTTTGATGCCATGGGAAAAAGTGACCTTTCTCAATAGGACACCATCATCATTCATGTTGGTGGCAATGATGTTAGTAACAATGTTCATATTGACCAGATTGAAACCAATTTTTATAACATTCTAAACAACATATACTTGGACAATCCTGACTGCTCAGTATTTCTTTACAGTTCATGTCCAAGAATTGACACAGATGTTCGTGAGTTGAATGCTCTAATTAAACATCTATGTCACGAGTGGAATTACAAAATAATAGACATAGAGCATGTATTTGTGACAAAGTCTGGACTAGTTCTGGAACACCTAATGGCAAGAGACAATATCCATTTGAACAAGAAGGGTTTATCACACTTTCTCCATGCCATAAACAAGATTTTCCCAATACTAAAGGACAACTATGACTCCTCTAAAAGTCATAGAAACTAAGATCATAATATGATTTGGACATGCTAACTGTCTTAACCATCATAGTAAATCAGGGAGATGTTTCTATTGTTTTGAACCTGGGCATAATGTAGAATCATGCTGACATAGCAGTAAAATTCAGTGACAGTCTACAATATGGACATAATGCAAAACAATGCAAAATGTTCCACTCAACTATGCAGCATTAGGATTATGGCAATGAAGATGGGGCCACAAGTTTAAAAACCAAACTCAATTTTCCAGAAACATTGAAACAAGCTATAAGATCTACTATGTGTAATTCTCCCTGTCATGATAGAAAACAAGATATAGATACCCCAGTGAGTGATGAAGCCCATGGAATTACCTCTGGTGCAATCCCATTAATTGCCTCCATCAATCCAAGTGATCATAATGTGCTAACTGTTACTGAGATAACTGCTGAAAGTGCTATTTTTTCAAGGCTCATTACAAAATCTTCTGAAAAAAAACAGTTGATAGTCATGATTTAGGACACTGTAATGAAGATAATTTAGAACATAGTTTACATATTCATAGTGAAAATATGAACTCAGATATTCCATGCCATTCACCTCAAGATCATCAAAACTTAGAATTGTTTCAAGATCAGTGGCTTAAGCAAAAAGGTCTCAAAATCTGCCATTTAAACATTCGTTATCATTTTCCAAAACTAGATGAAATCAAATTACTTTTTTCAGGAAATAATTCAGTAATTTATATTTTTGCATTCAGCGAAACCTTCTTACATGAACTTTTTCATGATGATGAACTTTACATTCCTAACTACAGTTTTCAAAGAAAAGACAGACTTTTTTGCAAAAGGGTGGTGGACTGCTCATTTACACTAGGGAGAGCATTCCTTTCAAACAACGATATGATCTTAAGGAAAATGGTATGGCAATAATATGGCTAGAAATCAGACATAATGTCCAAGAACCATTTGTATTAGGTTGTGTATATAGACCACCAAATGCTGACAGGGCTTGGTATACCATATTTCAAAGTAAGCTTGTATATAGAAAGCAAAGAAGTCTGTTTAGTAGGCGACTTCAATTACAATTTGCTGTATAACGACAATCAAAGCTGGATTAAAACTATGAATTCCTTGAGTTGTCAACAGCTAGCTAATGTAACCACTAGAATAACAGAGGTATTTAAAATACTAATTGATCACATCTATACTTAACAAGGCTGACAATATTATAGAAGTTTCAGTCCCCCATTATGCCAAAAGTGATCATTATCCTATATGCTGTACATGAAAAGGAAGTAAAAAAAAGTAAACTCTATCATCACAAATATATCAAGTATCGAACAACAAGAAGATTCAATGCACCAATATTCCTTAAAGAACCGAAAGATATCCCTTGGTCAATAATTTAAACTTTTGATGACCCATCAGATGCTCTTGACATTTGGATAGATATGTTTACTGACACCCTGAACAGTCATGCTCCTATTAATTTCAAGAGAGTCAAGCAACAAAATCAACCCAACTGGATCACAAGTGATATATTGAATGCTATAAAGACAAGGGATAGATTTCATAAATTAAAAGATACTAACAATTACAGATTATGGAGAAACAGAGTCAAGTCAATGATTCAAAAGGCAAGGAAAACTTACTATTCCACTGACATATCAAATAGTATTATGAAAAAGAACCTTAGAAAACTCTGGAAAATCTTCAATGACATAAAAGGCAAATCTGTCAATAACCTGCCATTTAGATGTATTGGTGATGAAAATGGTAGCATTTAGCAAGAACCTCTTGAAAATGCAAATGCACTTAATGATTACTTTGTGAACATAAACAAAAAACTTGTGGATCTCACAGCTCATAAAAGATTCTGAGGTGATGAATTAAATGAGCATATTTCCTCAAAACTTAGCAAAGAAAACTACTTCAAAATACTTAAAATAAGTCTAGAATTCATTTTAAACGAATTAGATTTAGATAAACTTGATGTCAGAACAGCTACAAGTCTAGATAGAATAAGTACTAAATTCCTAAAACTCTCATCTTGAGTGATTGCATAATTGCACCTTCACTTATATATTCAGTCTAAGTATTTCTGCAGGTATTTTTCCAAACAGTCTAAAACTGGCAAAAGTAACTCCAATACACAAGGGAAATCTTTCCGATATGAATAACTATAGACCTATATCAGTTTTATCATCACTTTCAAAGATATTAGAAAGACATGTTTGTAAAGAATTTCGAAACTACCTGGAATTTTATAATTTACTATATTCACAACAATCTGGCTTTCATGAAGGACATCCATGCCAGACTACACTAACTAGAATGGTAGATGATTGGTTAACAGAAATTGATCAATGTAACCTGCTACATACAGTGTTTCGTGACCGTACAGAGGCTTTTGACCTTGTTAATCACAAAATCCTGCTGGAAAAACTCGGTATATATCAAGTTAACCATGAAAGCTTAACCTTGGTTTCAATCCTATCTTGAAGACAGACAACAACAAGTTTCTATTTTAAATAAGTTTTCAGATAAACTCATAAAGTCAGGTATTCAACAATGATCAGTTCTTAGACCATTACACATTCTGCTGTACATCAATGATTTACCATATCACATTGAGCTATCCACCATCAATATGTACGCAAATGACACAACATTATGTAACACTGGATCAACTGGCCATGACCTTAGCACTAAATTAAATCAGGATTTGGGTTAAAGTAAGTAACTGGTTTGAGCACAATGGTATGAAGATAAATGCAGCCATGATCATAGGTAGTCGAGTCAAAGTAAAAGTCAAGAAAGATAACTTCAAAGTAATGTTAAAAGGAAAAGGACAAACTACTTGGCATTATGATAGACAAAATCTTGTGCTGGAAAATGCAAGTTGACAAGGTCATTAAAAAACTAAACTCACTGCTTTATCTCTTGAACAGAATAAACTCTTATCTCTCTCAAGAACTGAGAAAGATATTCTACAATGCCTACATCATGCAACATCTAGAATATTGCTGTTCTATCTGGGGTAATAGTGATACAGAAAATCAAGAAAGACTACTTTTTAGAAAAAAGCAGCTAGAGTTATTCTTGATGCTGATTTAAATAGACCATCAACAAATCTTTTTAAAACCCTTAAGTGGCTTCCATTTCAATAGAGAACTCAGCTTCAAAAGTGTTTACTAGTCTACAAATCCTTATATGGGTTGGCTCCTGATTATCTTCAATGTAATTTTAAATTTGCGGAAAATGTACATACATATGAGCTAAGATCCACCTCAGACAACAATTTATATTTATCTAAACCAAATTCAGAATTTTATAAAAAGAGTTTTGTTTTTTCTGGAACCAAACTATGGAATTCCATTCCACCCTATATAAGGTCAGCTGACTTTTCCCTAGATTTTTAGAAGCTTCTTAGTCCGCATTTACAGAAACAATCATTTGTATGATTTTTTGTAATTCAGTACTACTCTTCTTTAAAACAATGTTCTTTATGTACTCACCTGTAATTTTTTACACATGTTCACTACTAATCTTTGTATGAATCCTGTATGTACTCATCTTTAATGCCTTGTATATATTTTATAGTAGCAGTAGATCAGTTATCTAGTTTTTAATACCATTGTTGTCTAAAGACACCACAACTTGTAAAAATTGTAAAACATATACATGTAATTGTAGAAGACCTCATGGAAGATTGGTCAGTTGACCAAATGAGATTCTTCTTTAAATAAAGTCATTTTTATTACTATTATTATTATTATTATTATTAATATAATTATTATTATTGAAATCTTCTGTGGATGATCAAGACAGGTTTCTTTACCCAGCTATTAAAATTTTGCAACTATTTGTTGTGCATTCACTGTCGTGCACAAATTTGATTTCCATGCTGGTCCTCATTTTTCAACTGACATTTTCACATGGCTGTTTACACAAAATGGCAGCCTTATTAAAAGCCAATTGAGCAGACAAGTGACACAAAGGATTTTAAATTATTTTACTCCTGTTGATGACTATGTTAATATCTTTTTGCTAAGTTAGCACAAGTATTTTCTGAGACAATTAGGTATCTATTCACATCCAGTTGAAAAGAACTTTGTCTTTGTTAATTACCAGCAACAAACATCTTGACCATTACTTCAAAAATAAAACACCCCTTCTCCTTAAATGGTGTCCAAAAACATAAGATCAGAAAAAATGCTATTGTAAAACATCATCTGAAAATTTTAAGGCATTACAAAACTATTTTAGAAAATAATTTTTACTGTCCCAAAACATACAGGTTCTGACAAAGTACAGAAAATATTGTAGACATATTTTGTGTTAGATATGTGAATGAGGCTTTGATTTAATTTGGATGGACAACATACAGAAACTAAAGTAGACATGTTGTGTTAGATATGTGAATGAGGCTTTGATTTAATTTGGATGGACAACAACAGAAAATAAAGTACATGTGTTGTATTAGATATGTGAATGAGGCTTTGATTTAATTTGGATGGACAACATACAGAAATATAAAGTAGACGTGTTGTGTTAGATATGTGAATGAGGCTTTGATTTAATTTGGATGGATAACTTTACTTACAGCAACATACCTAGTGAAAGATGACGAGAAAAGAAAACTGCTGGAGAGATTAGTGGAGTCAGGAAAAAAGCTTTTCATTATCACTAACAGCGGCTTTCCATTTGTGTAAGTATGGCCAGAATCACCATTTTTTTTATTGTTCCTGATTTCAGATCCCTTTTGGTGTAAATATAATGTAGAGGACTGTTGATAACTGGTGGGTGCATTCTAGATAAGATTGATAGAGATCAATCATATGCAGCTACAGGATGGGATATGAAAATCCCACCTGAGCATCAGAATTCATAGGCAGGTTTGAGGCTTTGTCAAGTTCTGTTCCATACCACTGCATATGATTATTTTTCTTTCATTTCTCACTAGGAAATAGTGTCAAAAAAGATTGTGTAGCTTAATAATTACATAGTATTGTCTAAAAGTTACATCATCAGAAAGAGCTAAAAATGTTGGGTTTACAACAAAGAATTTGTTGCAAGCAAGAATGACTGATTATAGACTGATAAAATTTTCCCTCGCAATACTAAAACCACTAAAAAAATTTTGTAAAGGTTCATGATGTCATAAGCATAATTAAATCATTCACAGTGTCAGTGAGCACACCCATGTGCAGTGTGCATATTCCACATGGGTGGCTTATACATGTTGATTGGGCATATCCTACATGCCCATCTTACACTCATGTGCAATGGACATATCCACATGGCTGTCTTACACTCATGTGCAGTGGGCATATCCTACATGGCTGTCTTACACTCTTGTGCAGTGGGCATATCCTACATGGCTGTCTTACACTCATGTACAATGGACATATCCTACATGGCTGTCTTACACTCATGTGCAGTGGGCATATCCTACATGGCTGTCTTACACTCTTGTGTGCAGTGGGCATATCCTACATGTCTGTCTTACACTCATGTGCAGTGGGCATATCCTACATGGCTGTCTTACACTCTTGTGTGTGGTGGGCATATCCTACATGGCTGTCTTACACTCATGTACAATGGACATATCCTACATGGCTGTCTTACACTCTTGTGCAATGTGAATATCCTACATGGCTGTCTTACATTCTTGTGCAATGGGCATATCCTACATGGCTGTCTTACATCAACATATTGTATCAGACATATATATAGGAATGAGAAACAAAGCCGGTCTTGTGTGTATTAAAAATGTAAACATAAGATCTTAAAGTCTTCTATTTCTATATACCTATTTTTATATTTCAGAGCTTATAGGCAATTTTTTTATGCTTATATTTTGAATTGGAGTTTGTAATACACTCACAGGCTGTGTTAAATTGCTAGAAAAAAAGATGGAGTATATTGTATGTTGGTGTGTTTTGCTATATCTTTGACCTTGATCAAGAATTTCATGATTGACTGAGGACACTCAAAATGAGTGTCATGTGACCACATGATTTTCATGGGTTTTCAAAAAAGTGGTACTTTACACTGTATGTATATGAGAATTTAAGATTTAAGGAATTGTGTTGCAATTTTGTCTTAAATTCAAGAAAGAACTAATATTAAATTGCATGTGTTTCATGACTAAATGGAAAAAGATTAAGTTTTAAAGAATCATTCAGTCTCTTAAACATAGATGATCAAATTTGACAGTATCAGAAGAATATTAAATATTGAAATTCACTTAAGATACACCCACTAATGGACAGCAGTGACCAAAGCTGAATATAGGGATGCATTTAGTAAAGTTACCTTTAGAAAGCACTGGTCTGACAATTCTGTTGTATTGACTGTCAATAAGTGGCACATAGTGACACAAGATAACAGCCAAAAGAGATAGTTCACAGCAAGCAATTAATTCAGAATTCTGTTTCTCACACAGAAGAGCTTGACAGTTCATTAAGAATTCTGTTTCTTACCCAGAAGATCTTGACAGTTCATTAAGAATTCTGTTTCTTACACAGAAGATCTTGACAATTCATTAAGAATTCTGTTTCTTACACAGAAGATCTTGACAATTCATTAAGAATTCTGTTTCTTACACAGACGAGCTTGACAGTTTATTCAGAATTTTGTTTCTTACACAGAAGAGCTTGACAGTTCATTCAGAATTCTGTTTCTCACACAGAAGAGCTTGAGAATTCATTTAAAATGTTGTTCTCACACAAGAGCTTACCAGGTCATTCAGAATGTTGTTTCTCACACAGATAGCATGCCAATTCATTCAAAATTGTGTTTCTCTCATAGAACAGCATGCTAACTGTGACTTGTAAATTGAGGCTAGTAGAATCTAGATATTAGGTTATTTTACATTGACTGTTATTTGCTTCATATGTATTTAGACCAATTGACTTGATGATATTGACTAAATATACTTTTTTTTAAAGACAAGTAATGTTTATTGTTAATTTATGGTGAGCATGGTTTAAAAACTGGAATAATTTAATACAGTGCCAGCTCCATCTGAGTCCTTGTCCACATGTGAAACATTTCTATGAGAGGAGAGGTAGTTCAGCAGAGCCAATCTGTCTTCCATGTAAACAGTACAAAACACTATCCTTATGAAAACAGTCATGATCAATTTCTTTTTTCAGTGAAGCTGGTATGCGCTATATGTTAGGAGACAACTGGGTAGAACTGTTTGATGTTATTGTATGCAAGGCAGGGAAACCCAAATTCTTCAATGAAGACTCCAGGTTTGTATGCCAGTTTTTAAAATCTTCTTAAGGAGATTGTCAAGATATGTTTTATATGCTGGGATATTAACACGCTAACATTTTGTACAGCTTTAAAGTTTCCACTGTGTAGACAGCAAATGCACATCAAAATGCAAAATACTAATGTTTTGGAGGGGGGGGGTCAGAGCTGTAAGTATCAGATGTTAGATTCTCCATATTTTGTATGCCCCACCATGACAGTGATCGGGCAAATAGCATTACCCTTGTCTGTCCTTACATACATCTGTCAGTCTGTATGTCTGTCCATCCATCATACCTTGGTTAAGTTTAGAGTTTAGGTTAATTTTCAGGAACTGTGGTTGGGCATCAGAGTTCATTGAACATGCATATTCTAGCTGTACCCAAAATACATGAAACAAATTTCAACTGGTTACAGTAGCCCCTCACTATAACATGGTCCTTGAGTTCATTATAAGGTACCTGAGTATAACATGGTCCCTGATATAACATAGGTGTGGTCATGGATCCCATTATGCTGATTGAATTATATTTTGTTTCCACAATATGAGGTGACTTCAGCAATATGTCATGATACTCTTTTATGGTTCCCTTGAATGGAACATGCAACATTTAACCTAAGCAAATGATTTATTAAATTTTTTCTTTACAAAGTTGCAGGAATAGCAACAAAAATTAAAAGTGCATGTATTTAATTGATTATTCAAATGTCATCAAGTGTTAATTTCAACACTTATCGTTTATAAAGAATCTGTATTTTGCACCTCCAGACGGATGTTCATCTGCCAAAACTTACCAATTTGGGAAGTATTGCTACGATTACCACCAAGTATCTTTCCTAGAGTCAAAGTTATTTGACTCATATCGGAAAGAGACAAGGATGTTCCAAATGATGATTGGGACCATATGTTGTTTTGCTTTTTTATAGAGATGACCAATATAAAGAAGTTTGATTAGTGTCAGAACACCCTTAATTCTTTTTTATAGAGATGACCAATATAAAGAGGTTTGATTAGTGTCAGAACAGCCTTAATTGGGACTCAAATATATTTCTGTCTACAAGCTGGGTCACAGAGGAGCCACTTAAGGGATGTTAGACTCTATCAGGAAACAAAATATGTTGATAAGTAAATAATTTTAAGTAAAAAAATTTCCTTCTTATTTTAGGCCCTTTAGGTTGTATGACCCTGCTACAAAAGAAGAAATTTGGGATAGAGTCAGGTACCTTGTGCGGGACAGAGTCTACCTACAGGTAACATGAAAAGAATATGTACACAATGCAAGTTTTTGTTGAGTCTGCATTTAACAGAAGCTGAGACTGATAAAATCCATCATACTCTGTGGGATTGGAAAATCACACTTAATGGTTAGAATTTGTGGGCAGGAACAAAGTTCATGCCAACAAATTTAGATCCTTGGATCAGTGGAGGCCTGACATGGGGGTTTGGGGGCAATTGCCCCCGGGCGCCAGGCAAGGGGGAATGCCATCATGAGCTTTTTTTTTTTTTAGCTGTTACTGGGGCATATTAGATGGGGGAGGGGTGTTATGGGGGAGGTTGGAGGTTGGCAACTGACATAAAAAAGGTTTTATATGGCAAAGTAGGGGCACCACTAAAGAACATTGCCTGTGGGTGCCTCGGCAGGGATGCCACTAAAGAACATTGTCCCTGGGCACCTCAAACCCTCGTGCTGCCACAGCCTTGGATGAAATTTCTCAATCCAACACCAGTGCATAATTATCCTGGGTTATTTTTCTCTCATTTCTTAGGAGGAAATAATGTTAAATAAATTATGGCTTACTGTTAGCATATATAGAATAAATAGAATTGTAAAATGTTCTTTGTGTAAATATTCTGGAACTTAAAGATTCAAGAGAAATATACATCTCATTCAGAAACCTAGATGCCATTTTTAGTTCTGTTGGTCATAGAGCAGAAGAGCTTATGGGATGGCCTGTTGTCCATTGTCCATCCATTCATTAGCACAAGTTTGTCATTGCTACTCCTCATAAACTACTTGGAGGATTGACTTGAAAGTATACATCAATATTCACCTCAAGTTGGTCCTAAATGAAGATGGTGCTGGTCAGAACATCCATTAAGGCTACAACAGCAGCCATCTTGAAAATCTTGTTATTGCTACTCCTCCTGAACAAATGGTCATATCAAGATGGGTTTTCACAAAAAGACTTCTTATGATTTCTAGTTGATCGTAAAGGGTTCCAATCTTACATCCAATATGGCCACCATGGCAAGCATCTTACAAATGTTATTATTGCTACTCCTCAAGGAGTGATGATCAATTTGATATGGGGTTTTCACCAGAAGTCTTCTTACAATGACTTGTTCAGGGGTGTCAGACATACAGCCCACAGGCCGGATATGACCCGCCAGACTCATTATTTATTATTATTATTATATTATTTATATCAAATCTGGCCTGCTATAGCAGATGAGTTTGACACCCCTGGTGTAGTTGGTCTTAAAAAAATTAGTGCCAGTCTGACATCCAGTATGGCCACCAAAGTGACTGATGTTCAATATTGTATAAATCAGCATGTTCATGATACTTGGCAAAATATGTACAATGCAAACTCCACAAACAAATATTACAAACATCAAACCCCCTATTGGCAAGTGGAGTCCCTTGTATCAAATAAAGCGCAGAGATGAGGTGGTATTGTGCCATTTGCGAATCGGACACACATATCTGACTCATGCATACCTCTTGAAAGGTGAACCTTGATTAGAGTGCGTACCATGCCTGTGTCCACTGACTGTAGAACACTTTCTTGTCAAGTGTTGACTTCCACCTTGTGAGACAGAAGCATTTTGATGTTAACTGCCTGAAGAAACTGTATGATGTAATACCTGAGAAATATCTTTGACTTTTTGAGGGGATGAGGGAATGGTTTTTAAGCATACAAAGTTTCAATTAAAAATGTTGACCACATGTTTTAAGGCTTTTACATCTTTTATTTTATTTACATTGTACTCATTTTTGCATTTTATTTTTTATCTCGTTGTACTTCATACTAAACTAACAAGCAGCATTCTAAGATTTGCAAGTCTTTATACGATGGGATCAATAATATAACACATAAGACCACATCAATCCTCTACTATATTCTCCTGTTGTATATAAGCACATGTACAGGATGAAAATGCCATGATAAGCACATGTACAGAATGAAAATGCCATGATAAGCACATGTACAGGATGAAAATGTCATGATAAGCACATGTACAGGATGAAAATGCCATGATAAGCACATGTACAGGATGAAAATGCCATGATAAGCACATGTACAGGATGAAAATGCCATGATTCCTTATTTGTTTGCACTTGAGCAGGTAAATAAACTGGTAAGTTATATTCAGTTCACTCTGCAGACATAGTCATAATAGTCATGTACCCTGCACACTTTTTTTGAGAATTGATTTCACTAAATTCTTAACATTTCTCCTCAAAATGAGATAGTGGAAAGAATGCAAAATCACTTTTTAATTTTAAACTGTAACGTGGGGAAATCTTTTCAGTCTTGAAAAAAGAGATGAGGAAATTGTCAAATTTGAGGGAATACTCAGAATTTCCTCAGAGATAAGGCAAGAATCCTTTAAGGAAAATTAAAGATTTTTTATACTCTTTTTTTTTAATCCCTGATGCATGATAAATGTTCTGTGAAGAAAAAAAAAATCATGGTTACTAACCAAGCAATAAGAAAGATATTCAAAAGTCTCAGTTTGAAGAAGAAATTTTGAAATATTTAGTAAAACTGGGACCTGGTGAGGGCGACAGATTATATCTCCAACCTCCAACCTTTGTACTTACAAAAATACTTCTAAAGTATAATGTATGTACCTGAAGAGCATCCATTAAGATGATGTGAAAGCACTTGAAAGAATAAAGGATGAAAATAACTGCTATCCTGTTGAATATACAAATTTATTTCTATATATGAACTGGCACATGGACCTATTCACTTTTTCATATATATATATACACACACACACAAACACACACAAAGGGTGTTTAGTTCTGAATATTAGTGTGCTGTGGAACAAAAATCTTTATTGGTGAACAGTAAGTACATCAGTGTTTCCCTCAAAGTACTCCCCATGCACCTCTACACACTTTCTCACTCTGATTATCCAAGTATTAAATGCCATTTTGTATTCAGTTTTTGGTATGAATTGTTCAGACACTGGAAAGAAGTTATCTGCTCCTAGTGAATCTTTGATAAAAAGGAATTAAGCCAAAAATTACTTGGAGCTAGACCAGGACTGTATGGAGGATGTGGCAAAGTTTTGATGCTGTACTCTTTGAGGAAGTCTGTCACAATGGTGGATTTATGTGGGGGTGTGTTTTCATCAAGTAGATGGATACCTCGGGTACCGGTGCATGGATGGGTGGATCGGTAGTGTTCCACAACTTTTTACAACACTTTGGAGGCATAAAAGTGCCTAGTGACACTAGAAGAGTTGGGCACATGTACCTGGACTATTGGGCCTAATGTCTATAAAAACACTCTAGACAGTCTGATTACGTAGAGCGATTTGTGGTCTCTGTTCTTTTTCTCAGGTGATTTCAACCCTGATCTGTTTTTGATCAGCCATCAATAAATGCTGGACCCATCTTTCACAAACCTTTCTGAGCTTAAAATGATTCTTCAATATATTAAAAACAGCTGACAATTAATGCCCGTGGTAATAGAAATAACTTCACTGTGTATTGTGCATATTCATCATTTGCCCCCTTCATAGCAGCCACTTCACGCTCATCAAAATGCAGACAACGGTCTTCCATAATGTGGTCATCTTCCTTAAAATGATAAAACCACTTCAAAATTGTTGTATATGACAGAGAATTATATCTGTAAACTTTATCCAAGTCAGCCTTGGTAACAGTCGGAGAGTACCCAAAGAGAGCCTGGAAATTAGAGTACACTGTGATATTTGGTCAGTAGTAGAATTAATCTCCTTCTCCAACAATTTTACATCACTGTAAATAAACTTTATCCAAGTTGGCCTTGGTATCAGTCAGAGAGTACCCCAAGAGAGCCTGCATTTTACAATATGCTATTTGGTCAGTAGTAGAATTGTTCTTCTTCTCTGACATTTCATGTCACCCTCATTTACTTATGTTACATCACATGGATCTGTCTGCATTTGTACTGCTCTTACAACTGCAGATCATTTAATAAAATGTTATTTTGTCTTTTGAACAGCATTAAATTTATTGACCGGTTCAAATAAATGAATTAGTTATAGCAAATATTCCAAACTTTTCAAATACACCTCATGTATATATATATAGCTTTGCAGTTTTATTGGTGATGCCTATTTTTTTAATGATTCTTTAATTTCTGGAACTCTCTGACAGATCTAGGAATCTGTATGATTATTTTAGTGTCATGAAACACACTTACACTGAGCATACCAATCAAAAGATGAAAGGTCAGTGTTATGAGGCAAAGTGTCTTACATTATTTGCCCCTCTGGGTCAAAGTTTGATCCCAACACAAGCTAGGTTAAACAGTTTCACACATCTGTCCCTGCAGAGCAATATGTATAGTTACTGGAACTTGTACAAGCAATATGTAATAATAAAGTTTAAACAAAGTTGCATTTTTTTTCTCCAGGGTAACTTCAAGGATTTCCAAGAGATGACTGGTTGGCATGGATCAAAGGTGATTTACCTTGGAGACCACATTTACAGTGACCTAATGGTGAGATATTGAACCCAACTGGCAGTACAGATTGTTTTTTCTTCAAATATATTATCTAATCATAATACATCTCTCTCTTGATAACTCGTGCACAACGAGGTCCAATAACACACACCGCAGTATAAGCGAGGTGTGAGTTACTGAGGGACCTATGAAAATTTAAGAAGGGGATGCCATTCTGGCTGGATATCAACAATGAGAAGACATGGGGTGGGGCTGGTAAATGGTTTAATACTCATTTTATAATCGCATTGGGAATAATTGTCAGTGAAATGCTTTTTTTTAATGAAGTTGTTTGCTTTTCCATATAAATTACATTTATTTTCAAGATAACCAACCTTTGAAAGATCATTAAAAACATTACTCCAAGAGGTTTCGATATTCGGTATCACGTGTACCTCCGAAAACATTGTGTATTATGCCACTGCTTTTTGCATGTGAATGTGGATGTACTTGAGTGTTATTGTTGATTCACAACAAAACAAGATTTTCTTTTTTTCAATAACTAGGGACATTTAATTTGTGAAACGACAACCATCAACTGCGAAACTCGACTTTTTTTGTATTGTTCAATTAGTAAAATACTGATGCCACGATTTCATTGCAAGTAATAGTGAAATTTCTACTCATCCTTGAGCAAACCTCAGAGTGCCAATTAGGGAATTTTTAGTTAAGTAGAAATGTTGGAACTTGCTTCTCCATAATGAACCATATCTGTGAAACAAAGCTTTGCATGCACTCCTTTTGCTTGCTATCATTGATCACAGTTACAAATTAGTAGGATAAACCACTGATTAATGTTAGATACTTTAATTACGTTACCTACATTATAATATTTATAACATTGTGCAACTGGTCAATTGAAATAAGTTGATATGACACACTATCATGACCGCTGGCTCTTACACAGGTAGGATTTGCATGCCTTTAAACTTCATTTGAAAATTATTATTCCACTACCTTTATTTGATTTGATACAAAAGATGTAATTAATGTGATAATATAAACCAGGTCTACTTTTAATTAATTGTAATAATACAACAAACACTTCTGCAAATCAGATATCAAAACACAGCACTTCATTAGGTTTTCAGAAATGCTTGTGGATGGAAGATTCACAATTTTCACATTTGAATACAATAGGGCATATGACATTTATGATGATGACACATAACTACCTATGATGGTGCCATAACATTAATGGCAATTGCTTTTTTTATGTCTGCCTCAGCAAGAAGAATGTCAGAGCTTGTAAGGGGTGAAATATTATCCATCAGTGTAAAAGAATTTGACCCAGGATCATCATGAAAAAGGCTTTTAACCATGGAAATTTAGTGGCAGCTGGAAAATAATCAATTTTCAAATTCATTCATGAAATGCATTTGTTTCTTTCCATTTTGTGCCTTGCATTTGTGCTTTCCATTTTCTTCAAAATGCATTTATTATTTTTGTTTGCATTAATTCTGCATTTCTTTTGCATTCATCAAGTCCCAGCTCCTCTTTCATCTAGGCATGGGACCCAAAATCTCTTTGGTTTTGAGTTGTCTGCCCTCAGAACATCCCTTTGGGGATCACCCTTGTGGTTCCCAACTCCACTTGAAGAGTCATAGCTTGGAAATCTCCTTGCCTCATTTGTCTTCTCACTGGTCACAAACATGCCTGCCCAGTGCTGCTGGTTCACAAGACCCTTCAAGACCTTAGTAAATGGGAGGACCTCCCGCATGATGTGCATGGATACCAGCACTACTGGCTGTAGTGTCCACCTCCTGTCCTCCTTCCAAGTGAGCAGTGTTTGGCCCCATCAGGAGAGTTTCATGCACATCAATCCCCTAGAGGTGAAGACCATAACAAATGCCTTTCGATTGCAGCAGGAGATGTTATCTGAAAAGGGCACTTTCATTTTTCATTCTTCCTGTGATCTTGATTGTCATCTTTTTATCAGAAGGCAAGAGAGAACCCAAATCCCCAGACCTCTGCCTTCCTGTTTGGGATTTTCTCAGGTGATATCCTCATTGTTATATCCACATTCAAGTCTGCCACATCACAGACATGCTGAAGTTCCTTGTGGACTCATTGTTTTGACAGAATGCGCTGATTCGCATTGCATAGTTATTTCATTCATCTGCTTCAGTCAGATCTGTACCAACTAGGGTTGTCCATTTGTGGTCTTCCTTTCAATGAGAGGGAACACCAAGCTCTAGACTCTTGTCTCATCAACTGCAGAATTAGAGGCCCGGGTAGAAGTGCTCTTTTCCCAAATTAGAACATGCCTTTCCCCATACCCATCTTGCACCAGTGAGGTTAACTTAGTGCCAACTAATCCTGATCACTCACCTCAAGCAGGAAGCATCATGGATCAGCTATGTTCTCAGTTTAGCAGTGGAGATTCCTAGGAGATCCCTGCCTTCTCTATACCTGCATGTCTGGCTCATATAAATAAAGCCCTTAGGAAGAAACGTCTCTCTAAATGAGTAGGGGACAGAATTGCTTGCGCAAGATGGCCCACCACTTTGGAAGTCCGTGTGTAAATAAAAAGGTGGACACAAAATAAATTTTTTTGCACCACAAAGCAACATGTTAAGGTGAACAGAATGCATCATGTGGTTGTGGTGAGCTGGGAATAGGCCTTATGCTTTGCCTTTGAGCACAGAGTATGCGAGGAAGAAAGTTGTTGTCCCAGCTGTTTCAGCAGTCCTATTGTTCAAGTGGTTTCAGCCATTTCCATTGACCAAACACAACTTATTGAGAATTTCCAGCAAGACTTTTCATGATCTCTTTGCAGGCTTCTGCTTTTCCTCTGGCTAATTTGTTTTTGCCACCTTATCAATCACAACTAAAACATATACCTTGTGTGAATCAACCCATATTTCATTTTTCATGGTTGTGTATTTGTCTACTTCCTTTAAGGGTGAGCATTAACTCTTCCTCATAGATGGCCTTGTCATTGAGAGCCTTTGATATGTGGTCAGATATTGTGCTGACTTTTGTCTTGATGAGGATGCGAATTTTATCATGCTTTTTGGCCTTTAGGGAGAGCTGCCAGAAAAAGAAATGCGATCTCAAGGGCAACTGTGATAGGGGTGGCAGTGATTGTTGACAATATGTCAATCCCTTCCACACCTGTGCTAACAGACACAGCTGTAAGTGTGGTTTCAATGCCATCAAGCAGAGGGGGTGGGGGTTAGCTTCTCTGCAGACATGCACCTTTAACCTATTGCCATAGTGTACTGATAAGTCAGTGAAGATGTTAAAGAAAATGTGTTTCCTTAATATCTTTAGTCCCGGTAATGGCACAGTATTCAACACACCCATCAACATGCTTGCCAAGAGTCACAACCCACGTGTCTTCTCTTTGCAGTTTTAGTGACTGTTTGTTTTTCTGGCTGATCACTGCAATGCAACAAAACATTTTTCGAAGATCTGATGTTTTCTTCTAGTCTGGTAAGCAAGTGATAGAGATCCCAACATACCCTGAAGGAAAGGTTACCACTGAAGCTGTTTCACTAAATATCACATTGTAATTTTAGTAGCTATCGATTCTAAGAGTTTTTGGGGAAGGTGGTAACACTTTTGATTTTTTCCCCCACCAGCTCAATCACAATTAACCCCAGCTGTTCGCGGATTGGTTTATGCAGTTGTTCTATGCCCAGTGGACAATGTCTTGCTGTTCTGCATCCTCATTCCACCCCAATATGAACTGGTTAGTGTCAATCACTCCATATAGGCATATTGGTTCATATTTGTTGCCAGTGTCATACACTGTTTGTCTGAGCTTTCACACTACATCTTTTCCTCTGGCGAGATGTTCATCAGGTGCCATTGACTCCAGCTTTTGCTCTGTTGTGCCTTGCTGCACTGTTATCACTTGGATTCTAATTACTTGCAACAGTTGTGGTGAAGAACAGGCCAAAGATGGCCAGAGTGGCTGAGAGTCCTGTTGGCTCAACATTGATGCTGAGGCCTTCTTACCTGATGGCTTCTCCAGTGGTGGGCATAGAGGCAAAGTTGACCGACATACTTTCATGTGAGATGACCTTGGGGGTGGCTCTGTTTTTACTATGGGTGCACACAACATTGTTTTCATGGATCAAAAGTGTGGCCCATATATTGCTGCCATGATTGCCGTGGAGTTTGATGAAGTAGAATCCAACTTTTGGGATGATCATAATGTCTTTGTTGTCAATAACAGCAAAATCACCAAAGTTTTGGAAGTTTTGGTTTAGATCCCAGCAACAGAAGCCAGAAGCTTTTCCCATAATAGTTACACTGACATATGTGATTCTGTCAGCTGTTAAGTACACAAAATCCTCTTTAGAAAAAGGAGGGGCAGTACAGCACCTGCCCGGATTGAGAAAGCTTCCTGCTCACCCTGTGTCACATACTTGATGAGGTCTGCCTTCATCGTGTACTGGAAGCAGTCACTGTCCACTTCGAGGCCCATGGGGGGATGTGTCACCACTAAATGGAAGCGATGATTCTGAGATACTTGTAACGCTGCCACCACGGAAGCAAGGTCCACGTAGACTCATAGTGTGCCGACAGAACTCCAACTAGTGCTTAATTACAAGAGTGATAGTGCAGTCTAGCATATTAACTGGTCTTCCTTTTTCATCAAAAATACGTGTCATGAGCTTGTGGATTCTGCCTTCATGCAATCTGGTCCAATACGGTTTTCCATAGGAGACAGAACATGTTTCCCCATAGGAATCTCCACCACAGGAATAACTTGTAGCAGAGTACTGTTTTTCCCGTCAAGAATATTATTGGTTTTGTTTATCTAATCGAGGTGGACATAATGCAGGGGTTGTTGATGAATGCTGGTAGATTGGACGCTACTCTTATTTCTCCTGATAGGATATACACTTTGATATACATGCTGGTAGATTGGACGCTACTCTTATTTCTCCTGATGGGATATACACTTTGATATCACCATTGGGTGGCTTAACAGACCCAATGAGGTTGGCTAGTGTAAATGAAATCATGAGATAAGATGCGGGGGTGCCAGGAAGCGTGATACTGACCAGTCCAGTCGCCACATCATAGTTTACAATCTGAGGGGCTGGTAGTATGGACAGTGATTACTTAATCAGTGGTAGTATGGACAGTCATTACTTAATCAGTGGTAGTATGGACAGTGATTACTTAATCAGTGGTAGTATGGACAGTGATTACTTAATCAGTGGTAGTATGAACAGTGATTACTTAATCAGTGGTAGTATGGACTGTGATTACTTAATCAGTGGTAGTATGGACAGTGATTACTTAATCAGTGGTAGTATGGACAGTGATTACTTAATCAGTGGTAGTATGGACAGTGATTACTTAATCAGTGGTAGTATGGACAGTGATTACTTAATCAGTGGTAGTATGTACTGTGATTACTTAATCAGTGGTAGTATGGAGTGTGATTACTTAATCAGTGGTAGTATGGACTGTGATTACTTAATCAGTGGTAGTATTGACAGTGATTACTTAATCAGTGGTAGTATGGACTGTGATTACTTAATCAGTGGTAGTATGGACTGTGATTACTTAATCAGATAAATGAATAGCAGACACATGTGGATTATTGTGGCCTCTTATGAACAGCAGTTGCCCAACATAAGCTCAACTCTTGAATTATATGGAAATAATTTGAGTACCCGGCTGTAGGTACACAGAGAGACAATTCAGTGATCAAATGTTTGTTGCTGGAAAATATCCAAAATTCCAGTATGATTCTTAACAAAAAGATTGTTATCATATTTTTTGGTAATGCCCGACCAGGCTTTCACATTGGAAAATATAGTTGCCCGGCTGTCGTTTTTTGTTGTCCCACGCTCCTGGACAATGGAGTTTTCTACCCTGGGAAGGTTGACCCAGAGATAGCAGACACTGTCTATTTTCCAGACGAGGTAAATCTGACAGAAACAGAAAGCATTTTACATGGTGGAGCTTGTCAGAACCAAATGTGACCTATTCTGAATGTCAATCTTCTCTGGAGAGAAATTTCAGTTTGGAAAATTAAAATTAATTTTCTAATCTAACAACCCTCTAAGTTTTGATTCATTGTCAATTTTAACACATTTTCTGGTATCAAGAATAATTGTATGTGGCTGGTCTTGCTACATGAATTCAAAATAAAGTTTTAAAATTCCTAAAATTTGAATCATAAATATATCAGTATCAAGTTGTAAAATTCCTAAAATTTGAATCATAAGGATATCAGTATGAATTACTGGTACTGTTGGTAAATTTAGGAATTAATTGAGTTTTGCTCTTATTCATGGCAAAATTCACTGAGATCTTTGCTCCTATCATCAGAACTTGCACTATAAATAAAGCAAAACTCATTTATTAGGAAACATGAAAATTTTTACAAGTAAACATAGGTACAGGACCCAACAATGTGTAATTGACATAGTTGATACAAATACAGCTAAAATCTTGATAACAATTTATGGATGATACTTAGAAAATGCAAATCCACTCTTAACTATGGCTAGATGGCATGAGTGTACCTTGGGATTTCTAGACTGGTTCTATTTCAGAAACTTCAGAATCTTGGGACATGAGTAAGATTTCAGAAGCAGGGTTTTCTTGTTTTTGATTTTGTGAGGTTTACGGCCATTTTTCAGTGCATGATATGCAATACATGGCGGCCAATATATTTGATGGAGGAAGAACCCATGAACAACTACCAACCCATGGGAAGCTACTGTCAAACTTTCTCACATACACACAAAGTGGTTGAGTTGAGACTCAAACTCACGCTGACAGAGGTGAGATGTGTGAGTGTTCTGTAAAGCAAGCATCTTAGACCACTCTGCCATCCAGGACCCTTTGCATAATATGCCATCTGGAGGGCTTCCATTCTGATGCTTTTGGTAAATCTAAACGTGTGTTCAGTACATTGATTCAAAGATCTGCCTCATTTGCTTTTGCAGAGAAGGGCTCAGTTCAAATAATCAATAACAAGTGCATTAAATATCGATACATATATTCCATTATATTATTATTATTATTATTTTTGTTGTCATTGAAGGTGTTGTTGTTATTGCAGTTGTATTGATTGTAATTGTTATTATTGTTATTATTATTATTATTATTATCAGTGTTATAACAAAATGTAATTTGTTTCCAGGATCCATCTATCAAGCAAGGCTGGAGGACTGGTGCAATTGTACCAGAGTTAATGGTATGTTATGTGGAAAAGGAAAGGCATTCATTTGATCGTTCAAATAGACTTTTACTATGGTTGTCACAAATATACCCTCATTCTGTTTTCGCCAAAAAAGACAAATGTTATGGCAGAAGGGATTAAAGAAATTTATACCATATTTTATGTAATCAATAAGTACATCACTCCCTCACTCACTCCCTTCATTATAACACTGTTACTGTTATAAAGTGGGTGTGATCATGGATTTTTTTTCACTATGTAGTAATGAAATTATATGTATAGTATTCTTCATTATAACACTGTTACTGTTATAAGGTGGTTATGGTCATGGATTTTTTATTTCACTATGTAATGAAATTATATGTATAGTATTCTTCATTATAACACTGTTACTGTTATAAGGTGGTTATGGTCATGGAGTTTATTTCACTATGTAATGAAATTATATGTATTGTGTTCTTCATTATAAAGCACCTCACTATATAGCAGTTTACTCAACAGCCTTCTTGAACAGTGTTATAATGAGGGAGTACTGTATCAAATATAGAGACTATGCAGCATATGCAGACACATATTAAACAGTACATACATTTATTCCTGTGAGGTGTAACCACAAATAGTTAAGTGGATTAGAGGGTTGGGACAGATCAGCTCTGAAGTAAACAGCTGTGAGTATGAGCTCAGAGAGTAGAAATGTGTTTTTTCTTGGGTTTTATTCAAGAACTCATACATGTGATTCTACTCGCAGTAGGCCAAAAATACTGTTTTAAAGGCTATCTACTGCACATACTGTTGTAAGGTTGAAATCTACCACTTTTGAAAATTCAAATGAAAAAATTTATTTAATATATTTAACAAAAGGTATTGTTACGCGTTCTATCAACATGTTAGAGAAACCAGCCAGAACCAGTCTACTGGAGACTGGATATGTTCCACCAATACAACAACTGGTGTGATGATGTGTGGCCGAGCAATAGGATTAGAATTATTAAAGAAGAGCTGACATGTGTACACAGCAAGCTGTTAATTGATTACCTTATTGTTGGAATTTGGTGAGTTTAAGGCCAAATGCAGGATTTTTTTGAGGTGTTATAAGTAATAAAGGGATAAAAAGTGGTCCATGATATTTTCCGAGACATTGATGAAAATCAGCTGAACTTTGGCAAAAAGGAGATAAAATGGAGAGACCGACCATAAAAAATTATTTCGGCAGATCCACTACAGTAAGTATTTTGATTCTTTGTCTTGTTTAATTGTTATTGTATTGTTTAAAATGTTTTAAGGAGAATATTTAAGGACAGCTCTTCCATGTTTTGTTCAGTTCACGTCAAAATGCTGAAACATGTGCTTTCTCCTAATGCTAAGAAACCACCAGCTAAGAAATATTACAAGTTCAACAGTGCTTGGATATCAGAGTTTAAGTGTGTGCAGGCGAATAGCAAAAATGTCATGAGTTTGCATTGTGTTTCAAAGGTATGCATCTTCTGTATTTCAAAAACTATTTGAAGTTTTAATGCACATAAATTAAGTTCAAGCCATTGATAAAATATATTTAAAGATAATTAATTTTAACGTTGGGATAAATTATTCATAAAAGCATAAATATATAATGAAATTTTTCATAGTTTATTTCAAGTTTAAATCAATCTTTATATTTTGTTTTATTTACAGTGGTGAAACTTGCCAACAGATTTTTGGATCTGAGCCATGAAGAGAAAGAAGCCCTTGAGGATGAGGCTCAGGAATAAATCTCAACTCCAAGTAATGACTTCCTCCTCAGTGTGAACATAGCTTGTAGGAGTATTGGAGAGCAGTTAGCAACCTTGCCAACTCAGCACCGGGAAAACTAAGTTAGAACTTCTTTGCAGGCTGGGCATGGTTGTCCTGTAATTACAACATTCTAATGCTGATATAGAGAGGACATTCTCCATTCTTTGCAAAATACAAAGTGATTCAAGAGGAAATCTGAACCAGAGAACTATTGAGAGCCTGTTAAGTGTGAAGCTTAATAATCACAATGAATGTCATAAGTGGTCACCAGACAGTGATCTTGTGACGGAAACTAAAAATGCTATTGGATTTTATTTTTTTAAAATTTGAAGTGAACTATAAGATAAACAACCTTTTCATTAATTGACAATATACAGACTCATATTAATAAATTATTATTGTAACATTTTCCATCAGAATTCAAATCTGATTCATGTTCAAAACTTGCTGTCTTGTTATAGTATGAAGAGAATACATATTATGGCAATAAAAATGTTTGTTTTGTTTTCAATCCGCTTGAAACATAAAATTTATGCTGATAAAAAATCTACTGGTTTGAAATCCTGGTTCTGTCACATGTATGAGAAATGAACTTCATATTTAACAGGATTCAGGATCAGTTTGGTTTGATGTTTTATGGCACTGAAACACAAGTCGGTTGTTTGGGGCTTTATTGGAGTAAAGTACCGTTACCTAAGGACACACCAATGTAGCTGACCCAAGCTGTTCTGATGGTAGGATTTGAACTCGGCATCCTTTAAGTTGCAAGTTAGCATGCTAACAACTCAGCCACCATGGCTTCTCCAGGATTTGTGAAGTCATGAAGCTTGAAAATATTGATTACATACTATGTATGAATGGCCTTTACTTGAAAATTGATTACACACTATGCATGAATGGCCTTTACTTGAAAATTGATTACACACTATGCATGAATGGCCTTTACTTGAAAATTGATTACACACTATGCATGAATGGCCTTTACTTGAAAATTGATTACACACTATGCATGAATGGCCTTTACTTGAAAATTGATTACACACTATGCATGAATGGCCTTTACTTGAAAATTGATTACACACTATGCATGAATGGCCTTTACTTGAAAATTGATTACATACTATGCATGAATGGCCTTTACATGAAAATTGATAACACACTTTGTATGAATGGCCTTTACTTGAAAATTGATGACACACTTTGTGTGAATGGCCTTTACTTGAAAATTGATTACACACTATGCATGAATGGCCTTTGCTTGAAAATTGATTACATACTATGCATGAATGGCCTTTGCTTGAAAATTGATTACACAATATGCATGAACGGCCTTTTTCATCAAAATTGATTACACACTATGCATGAATGGCCTTTGCTTGAAAATTGATTACACACTATGCATGAATGGCCTTTACTTGAAAATTGATTACACACTATGCATGAATGGCCTTTGCTTCATTATGGGCCATTCATGTAGTATGTAATTGATTTTCAGGCTTCATGAATCCTGTAAAATATAATGTTCAATTCTTATAGTTACAAATAGTTATAAAAATAATAAAAAATCTCGAGAAACAAATAAAAGCACTATATATTTTAACCACTGTTTACAAATATTCACACAACACATAACAAGGAAGCATGAATACATATGAAGTTCCTTTATGGTGTTATGCATTAAAAACATCTAGTGTTCTGCATCACATTATGCAATTGTAAACCAATCCAAATGCTCGTTACATAAGCTTGGTAAAATTTGTAAATATTTAAAAATCAAGTTTTGAAGATCAAAAACAGCAACAAGATCACCGACCCTTGGTTTTCATAGATCTGTCTGATTCAAATAAAGGATATAATACATAGTTGTAGTATAGACTAACATGAGTCGCTGTATATGTGGTTGTGGTATGGGCTAACACGAGTCGCTGTATATGTGGTTGTGGTATGGGCTAACACGAGTTGCTGTATACATGGTTGTGGTATGGGCTAAAACGAGTCGCTGTATATGTGGTTGTGGTATGGGCTAACATGAGTCGCTGTATACGTGGTTGTGGTATGGGCTAACACGAGTCGCTGTATATGTGGTTGTGGTATGGGCTAACACGAGTCGCTGTATACGTGGTTGTGGTATGGGCTAACACGAGTCGCTGTATACGTGGTTGTGGTATGGGCTAACACGAGTCGCTGTATACGTGGTTGTGGTATGGGCTAACACGAGTCGCTGTATACGTGGTTGTGGTATGGGCTCAGACGAGTCGCTGTATACGTGGTTGTGGTATGGGCTAACATGAGTTGCTGTATACGTGGTTGTGGTATGGGCTAACATGAGTCGCTGTATACGTGGTTGTGGTATGGGCTAACACGAGTCGCTGTATACGTGGTTGTGGTATGGGCTAACACGAGTCACTCTATACGTGGTTGCGGTATGGGCTAACACGAGTCGCTCTATACGTAGTTGTGGTATGGACTAAGACGAGTCGCTCTATACGTAGTTGTGGTATGGACTAAGACGAGTCGCTCTATACGTAGTTGTGGTATGGACTAAGACGAGTCGCTCTATACGTAGTTGTGGTATGGACTAAGACGAGTCACTCTATACGTAGTTGTGGTATGGACTAAGACGAGTCGCTGTATACGTAGTTGTGGTATGGACTAAGATGAGTCGCTGTATACGTAGTTGTGGTCTGGACTAAGACGAGTCGCTGTATACGTAGTTGTGGTATGGACTAAGACGAGTCGCTCTATACATAGTTGTGGTATGGACTAAGACGAGTCACTCTATACGTAGTTGTGGTATGGACTAAGAAGAGTCACTGTATACGTAGTTGTGGTATGGACTAACACGAGTTACTGTATATATAGTTTGTTGCGACCCAATGACTCGAACAAATGTAACAAAAGGAAAGTGAAACCAACAATGTTTGTAAAAATCAACAAACAATTTATTTTAAATAATTAATGTGAAAATCAAAATACACTTACAGTATCGTGTATTATTATCCAAATAATCCAGCAATTATTAGTGTCCTAATCACAAGTCCAGTAATATATAGAAACTATAAAATGTTCCAAGTAAATGAATGTTCCAAGTTAAAGAATGTTCCAAATGAATCTTAATAATGAATGAATGTTCCGAAAGAATGAGTCTTCGTAATGAACTTATGTTCCGAAAGAATGAGTCTTCGTAATGAACAAATGTTCCCAATAGAAGATCGTTCCGAATGAATGAGTCTGGACTATCATGATGTTCCAATGATAATATGATCCAGGTAGCTCTGTTGAATGGTCCAATAAATAATTCCTTTTGAATTATTCATACAGCATGGCATAGCATTACAGCATGAATCCAGCATTCTTGCATGGCTATTATTTCAAACAAACTGATGATTTCAAAGCCGATCATAAAAAAACTTTTCAACTCAAGATCTAATATGGAATGGAACTAATTCGTATTTCCAGGTCTTTTATACAACTTGCAAATGGCACATTTCAAAACAGGAAACGTGTCATATTATGACCCAGAATGCAATACTAAATGCATCTATTTCATGGAATTTTACTGAAGAATGATCAACAGCTCTGACCTTGAACAAAAGGTCAGTAAACATGTTGCTATTTGATTAATAGTACAACTAAACCCAACTTAAATATGACTCACTATTTGACACAACTTTAAAGTAGAGTCATAGGCCAAAAGTTTAAGCACATTATTGATTCCATATACATAATTCTGTAACAAGTTGTAATATAGACTAACACGAGTTACTGTATATATAGTTGTAGTATAGACTAACACGAGTTACTGTATATATAGTTGTAGTATAGACTAACACGAGTTACTGTATATATAGTTGTAGTATAGACTAACACGAGTTACTGTATATATAGTTGTAGTATAGACTAAAACGAGTTACTGTATATATAGTTGTAGTATAGACTAACACGAGTTACTGTATATATAGTTGTAGTATAGACTAACACGAGTTACTGTATATATAGTTGTAGTATAGACTAACACGAGTTACTGTATATATAGTTGTAGTATAGACTAACACGAGTTACTGTATATATAGTTGTAGTATAGACTAACACGAGTTACTGTATATATTCGCATACAAGTTGGATCCAACTGCAGACTGCATAGACCCAGATATGCCATTGCATAATGTGCTGGCAGATCTTGGCTTATGCACTTTGATAGGAGTAATTGTTAGTACAAAAAACACAGCCCCTGATATGCCTCTGCATTATAAGATGGCAGATCAGGGTCTGTGTTGTTTGCAGTTGGACCCGACATGTAAGTGAGTATATGCAGAAATTGTATTTCCTATCAACAGTATCTGAAGTGATAATTTTTCACGTCACATGGCATGTAACACAAAATGACAAAAATATTTGTAATGATACATTATATGTAATACAGTGTTATGTACATATTAAAATAGTGGATAATTAACATGCAAAATCCAGAGATGCTGCCAGGGCGCACAAGTGTGCAAATCACGCAAAATTTGCATGAAATTCACACCCACGGAAAGAAGTGATATGCAAGAACTCCTGCAAATTAGTTCTGTGTCGCACATATAAAAATGTACTCTGTGCAGTTTACAATTTTTATTTAATTGTTAACCCTTAAAGTACTTGTCATGACATAAATTGCGTTTCCGGTAGAGGTCTCATAGTGCTTGTCGTGACATGTCACTTTTGAGACAGGCAACTGTTTACACATCTGCATACTTCAGCTGGACATAAATGGTTGTTAAACTAAATTTGATTGATACTTTGGGCCCTGAAAGGAGCATTCTCTCATAGTTTCAACCTTGCATTTATCAAGGAAGTTTTACAAATACTTGTTTAAAATATGGCTACCTAGAAAACCCAAAATGGTTGACTCCCAGCATGGTTCATCTTCAGATGACAATTTCATTCAGCCACTGATCGATGATGAAAGTGATGATGACAATGAATTTTAAAGTTTTGAAGTGTATCAGATTATTGGAGCTGGGAAGGTGTTACTTCTAATACCAGTGAGTGATTCTGAGTCTGAAAAAGATACTGAATATGAGTCCGATATATGTGATGGATGGACAAAAACAGAGAGCATGACAGTGAAACTCCTATTTAGGGGGATTTTTTAATTAAATGGAGAATACCATGCCTAATTAAAATAGAGGCAATTTAAAAAAAGAGTGCAATTTTCATTTCTTTTCTCAAAATAGTTCAGCACTGAGGGATCTTGTGCTACAAAACTATATAGCACTTTAAGGGTTAAGATAGATTGAATAAATAAGAATCTAAAATGAAATTAAAAAGTAAGGATATTTATTTGATCAAAATACCTCTGTCTGAACAAGCAAACTATGGCATGGATCGACTTAAAACCCTAATACAGCATTATGGAACAGATAAGAAATCTGGCATAGTAGTCAGCAAAGCGCTGATTCAAGAAAGTGAAACTTTGGCACAGTTCATGTTGGTGAAAACAATCTTATTTTGGAGCAGAGATATCCAAGAGACAATACCTATGAGCTGTGGAAAATTTTTCATAATAGACGTAAAGAACAGTTTCCCAACTTGTTCAAGCCGGCTAAACTAGCTATGCATATGCCCCTTCAGACAGTAGATTGTGAAATGGGGTTCTCAGCACAGAACAATATTCATACACAGATAAGGAACAGATTAAGCTTGAAACAATCACCATATTATTACTTATAAAACTAGAAGGGGGCATCTTTTGAGGATTTTGATTTCAGTAGAACCCAAATGGAGTGGAACAGGAAGAAAAAGAAGTGTATACATGAGTTTTTGGTAAATATTAAACTATGTCCACTTCCACCCCACCCCCTTTATTGTTACTTTCCCCCACCCCCATTATTTTGGTGACAGTGGGGAGATCTCTCATTTAGATAAAATTCTGGCAGCATTTCTGAAAATGCAAGACTTTGTAAATTTAAAAAAATTATTGATGCTTAAATATTAGGAATAATATTATATTTTAATTTTCAGAATGAAATTGAAGTCATTAATACAGATGAATGTAAAATAAAAGTTCGGTGGCTGGTAGCCATGGAGAAGCTTCTGGAGGACATTCAGGTGAGAGTTAATCATGTTTATTCTGTGTTTAGGGAAATCATGCATAATTTGGACACATTCCACAAATAATCAGCATCAGCCCTTCTAAGTAGAATCTTAAATGTTGTCCAGCTTGACCGATTTTTAAATACTAACCATAAGGCAGAGCATGTTATGTTATGATGTTTTCTAGTCATCCATCCATCTGTCTGTTACCAATTTCGTTTTCCACACAGTAACTGGTTTTGTCCCCCATCTATAGTTAGCAAACTTTGTGGATTTTTTTTCACTTGGGGTAAAGAAGAAACCTGTTGATTGTGGGATGAAAAGGGGCCATAAGTCAAATTCACAGTGACTATGAGAAGAAAAATAGTTTCCACACAATAACTCATCAAGTTCTCCACAATCTCCAGTTACCAACATTTGCATATGGCTTGCACTTGGAATAAGAAAGAACCTTTTTGATTGTCAAAAAAGGTCAAGGTAACTGACTGAAAGAATATTGAAGGTTTCCACATAATAACTTGAGTTCTCCACCATCTAGAGTTACCAAACTTTGGGATTAAAAAGTATAAGGTCAAGGTCGATGTGACTGAAAAAAGAAATATGGTTTCAGCATATAGATTTGAGTTTCAATCAGGGTCCTTCACCAAAGTTTGTAGATGACTTGCACACAGGGTAACAAAGAAACCTATTAGCTTTGTTGTTAAAAGGTCAAAGATCAGAGGTCACAGCCATGATATGTCTGGTAAGAAAATAATGGCTTCTGTACTTTAAGTTTAGTTCAAGCTCGCATACCTTGGTCTAAGGTCAAGATCAGTGAAACCTGTTGGTTAATCATTTTTAAAGTGAAATGTACCATACTAGTGCCTACATAAAAGACCATTAAATACATAGTGGGCGTTTAATGTACCTTGTGTGGCTGATATATTATGAGGTGAACACTTAAGTTTCTGAATCTGGTGGGTGTGATTTCTCCATCAAATGCAATACCTGATCACATTAATGTTAGGAAAATAAACTCAGCTACCCCTCTAATCCAGCCCTTCCAGAAAGACAAAAAATAGTTCCTTTCCGGTCAGTATATCATATACACAATGAAAACAACATCGTAGGGGTAGAAACTATTCAGATACAATTATAATTACCTCCCATGGCCACTGCTAGGTGCTCACCCATATACTGGATGTTATTCAGTTTGAGCATTCGCTGCAACATTGGATATTTGTATAAGTTTGTAGACTTTCTCTGACCTTGCGGTGACACACGGTATCATTGATGGTCGCTATTTCATATGTTTATTTTGCAGACTCTGCTTTGATTTATACTTTTGATTGCAGTTATTGATATATACAATGGTTGTGTATGCAAATGTTAGATCTCTGAGGACACACGAGACAGCTTGTAGAATCGGTACAGAATGGACAGAGTGGATGTGGTTAATCACCATGTGGAATTGTCTAAAGAGCTGGGAGAGACAGGGTAAGTCCAAACCTACAGACAGTGTCATTTTCAGCCTGCATCCTAAGACTGCATCTATAGCTAGCATAATGGGGGATGCCACAATGGCCCCTTCCATGATTCCTTGGACCTTACTTTCAGTGACCATCACCTCTGGCTAGCAGGAAGCAGATGAACAGTGTGCTGTGGATGTATCCATGCTACACCCACCCCAGTCACTGTTTGAATCTCAGGAGATGATGATACAGTTGTTGGCTTTGGAGGAGTTTTATACCACCTGTCATCATGCCTCTCTGAAATGGATTTGGACATGACCCTCATTTTGACATCCAACTTGGCATAAGCCATGCATGCCTGAGCACGGTCAGAGTGCCTACAAGTCCAGCCTTGCAGGCTTGTATTACCAGCTGTCCTTGGTTTCACCAAGTGCACTTCTTCTTTTCCTTGCAGTGTACAGAATGGTCAGAGCAGATGTGGTCCACCATCTTACAGAAAAGTCTGGGCTGTTAGAGACAGTCTAAGTCTAGATCTATGAACAGTGGCATTTTGAACCTTGACACTAAGACAGCATTTTAAGCCAGCATAGTGGGAGATATCACGATGGACAATTCCCCTCCAAGGTAATCTTTGGTGACTACCCAATCCAGATGTCTGGAAGCAGAAGAACAGTGTGCTATGAATGTGTCATTGCTACATTCACCCTAGTTGCTGCTTGAGTTTCAGAAGGAGATGCAGTTGATGGCTGCTTTTTGGGAGTTTGCATTCTGACTTTCATCATATCTCTCCAATACAGACTTGGAGATGATAGGAGATTTTGCTGACACATTTTGGCAGCCCACTTGTGCAAGTTCCTCTGCATGACATAGCATGGCCAAAGTGCCTGTAAGTCCGACCAGACATGCTTCTATTTCCAGCTGTCTTTGCCATCCATTGCCATCTTGCTTTGATTTCAGGCAAGACAGTCCAGGCAGCCAGCCATAACTGCTAGTGACCAGAGGTTGATCATTACAATGAATTGGATCACAAACTGGCTGGCTAGCCAGTCTTATATGGCATTTTATGGGGACCTGTACACACACTCCATCTGCATGGCTATCCAGCTGGTCACCCTGGCTTTGCAAACTGTGCCAACTGTCCTGGTTTATATGGCATGTTACAGGGACTGATACATGTAGTCTGACATGCAAATTTTGTGCATCACTGCTCTACCACCCATCCAGCCACCTGCCCAATTTCCAGGCTGTCAGTTAAATCAACAGGTCTGATATCAATGGCATATCATCTGGGCAGATAGTTCAATACACCCAGTGATGGTGCTGCTTCACTTGGTATGATATAGTCAGACATGGAAGCTGTGTCAGAGGAGGTTAGCCTCCTCCCCCTCAATGTGTATGTGGAAAACCTTGACCAGCAGGTCCACTTTGACCCCTCGACAGAGTAGACAAACTTTAGTTTTAAACCCTCAATTGAGGAAATTTAACACATTTTGTTGCTGAGCTGAGTGTCATGCACAGCCCTCCATAAGTCAGCTCAACAAAGGACGCGGTAGATGGAGATGATCATGAAGAGCACCCCTTCTTTCATCTACTGCTGCAGCCAGCAAAAACTAAGGAGAGCTCTGATTGTTTATCAGACAGAATCCTAGACCCTGGAGTTAAGGCCTTCTCAGAGAGATACTTGTCAGCATTTTTCTCCTTCCACTGGTTCTGTGCCCACTCGGACACCAACCATACAGAAGTCCCAAGCTTGGATAAAATATTGTGTCTATGAACATGACCACCAGATTCCATAACTTCCTGTGTTTTGCATTCCATAGGGCCATGTACAAATTTCATGCACTCCCATTTGGACACACACTCTTTCTCACCTTTTACCTTTACTGTATATACTCGCTTATAATTAAAAAACTTTAACTCAAAATTTGATTTATGTAGAGTATGGGTCATCTTATATGCGCAACATACATAGCATTTGATAAATATAGGGATGATATTGGAAACTCTAGATGCTTGCAGTTATGTACAAAATACTGTTAATTAAAATATTTGTATGTTTTCATGTCACTGTTCCAGTCCAGAAATGTATATATGGTATGCATCATGTTTATCTGTTTCATTACAGTATTTATTACACAATACTTGTACACCACTCCCTCAATAACTCGCTCCCGGATAACTCGCGAACTCACTTATAATGCGGATCAGGCATGGATCCCATTTTTTATACTAGAAAATACCCAAATATTGGTCCATATTTGTTGAAGGTGACAAAAATCATGATCAAAATTAGTAAATGAAACCTCAATATAAGCCCATTTTATCGTTGAAAATGGCAGTTGGTACCCAGAAATTTGAATCAACATCATGAAATTCTCAGCTTTTAATAAGAAGTCATATTTTTTGTTAAATTTCTTTACAAACAACATTCTCAGTACACTATAAATAACAATATTTGACAAAATTTCGATCAATGAAAATTTCACTAATGCCTACTGGTGCAAAACTTTAATAAATAAATACCAATTAAATAAGTTTTGTCAAGTCAAATTTGTGTTTAAGTTCTATCTTTTAATTCGGTTTCAGTGTAATCATCATAAATGCAATATGCCTTCTTGTATTCAAATGTGAAAAATGTCAATCTACCATCACAGTTATGTCTGTGAGCGTTTCTGTGAGGACCTAATTAAGTTCCGACCATGTTTTGATCTCCAACTTGTGGTAGTAGTATTTGTTATATTGTTACACTCAATAAAAAGCAGACCTGCTTTGTATTAGAATGTTAATTGCATCTTTTGTATCAAATCAAATAAAAGGGGTTGAAAAAAGTTAGAATTCATGCAAATACTACCTGCATAAGAGCTAGCGGTCATGGTCATGTGTCAGGTCAACTCATTTCAATTGATCAATCGAACATTGTTATAAATATTAGTATGTAAATAATATAATTAAACTACCTAAAATTAGCCTACTCATTCACAGATGTGATCGAAGATACCAAGTCAACCAAGCGAAATGAGTACTTGGTGAATAAAATATGTTTTTAAACAGATATGGTTCATTATGGAGAAGCGAGTTCCAGAGTTTTTAGTGAACTTAAAATTCCTGAAATGGCACTCAGAGATTTCCTCAAGGATGAGAAGAAGTTTCACTACTACTTGCAATGAAATCATAGCATCAGTATTTTACTAATAGAACAAAATAAAAAAATTGACTTTTGATGTTGACGGTTGTTTCATGAAATAAATGTCACTAGCTTTTAACAAAATGAATCTTGTTTCATTGTGAATCAACAACAACAAAAAGCAGTGATGTAATACACAATGTTTTTGCATTCCGTGATGGCTGTTGAAACCTCTTGGAGTAATGTTAACGATCTTTCAGAGGTTGGGTATCTTGAAAATAAAGGAAATTTATACAAAAAGTCAACAACTTCATTACAAAAAACCTCTTTATTGACAAGTATTCCCATCGCGATCATAAAACAAGTATTCAGCCATTAAACAGCCCAGTACCCCCCCCCCCCCCCGGGTTTTCTCAATATCCAGCAGGAATGGCATCCCCTCCTATGGTTTTGTAAGTGAGTTATCGAGTGAGAGGTGTATCTACATTTATTTGGATTTTAATAATTTAAAAATATTAAATTAAATCTTACCCACCACAAAGTTAGGTGGGTGTTTACTAGTAATTATATTGCTTCTATTTTGATGCAGGTCCAAACAATCCATATTGGTATTACATTTTGTGTGTTGCTGTCTAAACACTGTTTCTGTTTGATGTAACAAAAGTTTTGATTTGATTTATAATTGCCATTTTCATAAGCCAGATATAATTCCCAAGTGATATTTCCTAAGTTATCTGCCAGTACACATGGGCCGTTAAGCCCTTTTCTTGTAAAGGCAGCACCCACTTTGTTTTCTCAGTTTACACTCCTTTGATTGAGCTGTGAATTTGATACTTATTTAGTGCCAAGTAGAGTCCTACAACTGCCTGTGCATGTCTGAAATTAATCCCTCAGCTTGCAAAATCAGCACCGGGGCAATTTGTTTTTCCAGTTGACAACCCTTTGATGGAGCCATGAATTTGATACTTGTTCAGTGCCAAACAGAGTACTATCTTCAGTTAATAGATAGTGCTTTTTAACTCCCCGTGATCATGTCACACAATTGATACCTATTCAGATGCATCCTTTCATAGATTTCACAGATTGTATGATCAAAGTGTCACTTACAGGGCCAAGCTTGGTCTCCCCATAAGCACCAGACATGACAATAAAGATGAGGAATCAAAGTTGGACAATGTTTATGACAACCAGATGATGATGGAGGATTTCAGAACTTTATTTGATGACTCAGATGATGAGAGTGAACCCTTGGGTTTTGTACCACATGCCATTAGACAATGACATTTATAGGATACTGTGAATCTCAAAAGTGTGGACTTCACTTTATTTGTTTATTTGTAAGATGTATGGAATTTACATATTACAGGATATTGGGAATCGGATAATTTTGGGCTACTATTTTTACACTGGTGAGGGGCCTAAATAGAATTCATGCATTTATCATATAAATGGGTTTAAAGTGTCAAGCATTATGGATTTTTATGGATTTGATTATGCAAAGATTGACAAAATGTGAGTTGTGAATTTATTTATGACATATTCCACTCAATAATATAATTGTATTTGTTTTACACTGGTTTTGTATTTATTTTTTATTATCTATCTATCTATCTGTAGATCTAGTTTGGCTTGTTTAATTTTCCACAGTGCAGCTCTGACTCACTAACAACATGTCTCTCCTTACAGATGGATCTGACTTGCAAAATATACCTTGATTTATTAGAGGGTAAAAAAGAAATTAGCTTTTTGCAGCCCTAAAAAGTGTGTGTGTGTGTGTGTGGGTCGACTTATAGTTAATTTGTCATATAAACGAGTATGCAAGGTATAGTTTATTTTACATACATTTAACAGAATTTTAACATCATTACCTTTTGCCTTTTATCTTGTTGTTCTTCATGTTTACATTTGGAAGGGTCTATCTTCCCTAAAGTATTTGGTGCAGTTCTTAAGTTTTAGATTTTTAAAACTTTACTTTTAATTGGCACCATACAGCCATTATTGTGCTGAGTTACCATTAAATGCTAATATATGCATACATACTCTATCACAGCTTGTGAGGTTTCAGGAAGTCAATCGATCACGTCATCACCGACTTCAGGTTGAGGTCATTGACAGCTACAGTGGTGTACATGTAGAAATTTCAAGTTCAGGATATGCAAGGCCTCCTCTCATTTCTCTCTTTTTGTGAACAGGGAGAAATTAGATATTTTACCCTCCCAACATTTCATCCATCTTGGTATGGACTTTTTGACTCATCTCAACCTTTTTTGCCCCGCTCCCATTCACAGCTTGTAGATTTCCTACATCGAGTTGATTTCCACAAGAGACTTTTTGCAACTCTTTGGTTTATTCTATACAGCTGCAGACTTGCTTCACCTCATCCACCTCTGTGTGTGCCCACTGCAGATGGCCTTTCTGACCCAGTGGTACTCCATTTCCAGTCACTTAGATCATTGGGTTTTGATCTTGACTGAGACAGAACAGTTCCTGAATCAATGGTAAAACAGAAAATGGCTTATGGCAGGGGTACCTCTGGAGAAACCCAAACCAGAGATTACTGCCTGTATGGATGCCAGTTGATACTGTTGTGTACCCCACCTGTTGCTCTGTTTTACCACAGTAGCAACATTTGGGGGCTGCAGGAGAGGACCTTTCAGGAGCAACTCACTTGTATATTGCAGCTGCAATGGGTCTCCTCTGAAATAACAGACCCAGGCCAAATATAGAAAGTATAAACCCAAAGATTGACAGGTCACCCTTGTTCAAAATTGTATGATGCCATTCAATTTGTGTATACAGGAAATGGTCTAGTTCCACCATGTACTGTGAATTTACTATTTTTCATGGGGTTTCAGTTTTCATGGATTTCATTATGGTTGTTTCAGACTATGAATTTAAAGATCCAATCAACAATGATCCTTCTGTGGAAACTATGAACCCTTCACCAGTCCACAAATTTAAGTACTGTATATACTCACTTATCGAGTCCAACTTCAAACAACATAGACCGTGATCTGCCATTTGCATAAGGTGCTGGCAGATCAGGGTCTATGTTGTTTGTTATACTGATTACTCCTAACAAACTGCATAGACCCAGATCTTCTGGCAAATAATACAACATCAGATCAGGGCCTGTGCAGTTTGCAGTTGGACTTGACTTATAAGCGAGTATATAGTCCTTGTAAGTTTTGAACCAACTAAATGTCATCAATAGGATAATAATTACTGTGTTGGTTCTTTATTTTCCTTGGATTAAAAAGACTAATTATCGTATATACTCGTGTATAATGCAGGTCCAAATGCAAACAACATAGACCCTGATCTGCCATCGCATAATGCGCCGGCAGATCAGGGTCTATGTTGTTTGTTCTACTGATTAGTCCTTACAAACTGCATAGACCCAGATCTGCTGGTGCATTATGCAATGGCAGATCTGGGTCTATGCAGTTTGCAGTTGGTATTGGTTTATATGCGAGTATAGAAGGTAAGGATTAAACATCTGTAGACAACTGTAAATATTATCAATACAATAAAAGCTATCTGTTCATTACTTTTGTTGTTGTTTTTTTTTCAACTGCGCTGAGTGCATTTTACATAAGGATTTGTGCAGACTTGTCCATACTTTTAATAGTTTTTTTCGGGTTTTTACTTTGATTTTTTCTTTTTATGTACACTATATATGATGCCCTATTTGACACGAATTAGCAACAATTGGAAGTTGAATTTATTTCTGACATTATTAGAAAGACATGTATACAGAGTTTACCATAAAAATCATTAAAATGGACCAGGTTGATAAACTACAGGAAATTCAAGGTAGTAATGGTTCTTTTTTTAAAAGACTTATTGGATGATTACGTATAGTACTGTTATTAATGCACCTAAACTGGTGGGGGTGGGGGTGGAGCACTAATAAGAAAAACAATTAACCGTAAGTATTTGCCAAAAAATTGAATTTTCTAATTACCATGGTTGCTTATCAGGTCAAATACCATACAAATTTAAAAACTTGTTTGAGTAATTTTGAGGTTACAGACAAGGGATTGAATATCACATGAAGCTAAAATTTAAATTGAATGACTTACAATACTAGTAAAACCACATTATCTATTACATTCACAGATATCAGGCTGTGAATGTGGACAAGAACTATTCCAGCAGTTTCTTCAGGAGAGAAATCAAATCAGGTATGCCAAAAGAGCATGATTCCATATGTTCAGGACTACAAATAATTGAGCTAATGCTCATTCAGTATTTTACACATGACATTTGAAGGCAGCACATGAAATTCCTATGTTTTAGTACAGCTGACATCACAGAAAATGCCTTATGTCAAACCAGCTCAGTCATGTACAAATATGAAATAGCCTCTTCTGTATGTTTTCTCTCCTGAGCTTATCCCAATACACAAAGCATGAAGCTTACATGCATGACACCCCTTGAATGTGATGTCATTTTACAGTAGGATTGCTCCTACCTATTTACAGCATGGTCAGCTGTAGCATGTGAGGTTAAGTGCATGACTTCCTTTGAATGTGATGTCATTTTACAGCAGGGTTGCTGCTACTTATTTACAGCATGGTCAGCTGAGCATGTGAGGTTAAGTGCATGACTTCCTTTGAATGGGATGTCATTTTACAGCAGGGTTGCTGCTATCTATTTACAGCATGGTCATCTGGAGCATGTGAGGTTAAGTGCATGACTTCCTTTGAATGGGATGTCATTTTACAGCAGGGTTGCTGCTATCTATTTACAGCATGGTCATCTGGAGCATGTGAGGTTAAGTGCATGACTTCCTTTGAATGGGATGTCATTTTACAGCAGGGTTGCTGCTATCTATTTACAGCATGGTCATCTGGAGCATGTGAGGTTAAGTGCGTGACTTCCTTTGAATGGGATGTCATTTTACAGCAGGGTTGCTGCTATCTATTTACAGCATGGTCAGCTGGAGCATGTGAAGTTAAGTACCTTGCTTAAGGACACAACTAAAATGGCTGGAGTGCATCTTGAAGCTACAATCTTCTGATTCTGATACTTTAGTGCCCACTGATTGTCCATGCTGTCTCTTTTTTAGCTTGCTTCCATGAAGTGGAGGAAAGCTGTTGTATTATCTCCAGTGTCAGTATCAATGTCAGCATCTGCACATATAAAACTATATATATGTACAACCTTACTACATCTCAACCATACTTTCTTCATAGGTACTTGCCAACAGCTTGGAGTGGGTTTTATATCATCTACTCCTAGGGAAAGGGGCAAAGAGGTCTACATTTTTACAAATATGTACACTATTTTAACAAATATGTACATTATTTTTACATTATTTTTACAAATATGTACATTATTTTTACATTCTTGGTGAAGTTTTTGTGCTTAGATTCTTTTTACATACTGTTTTAAACATGGAATCATGAAACTTGGTGAGGGGATGCATCATGATGAGTAAATACAACACACTTTTCACAAAAGTAGGTCACTGTGGCACATAGTTCATGGTTCACTGACTTTGGTTCAGTTTTGTGTTTCAAGTCTATTTCTCAAGCTCAATTCATGATAGGTTCATCAAACTTGATGATTGTATGCATCTCTATTAGCAACACAACAATGCAAAAAAAGTTTTTGCATTTAGTTTACAACCATACAAGTGTTTGGCCTGCTACATGCATATCATACTTCCCAGAATCATGAAACTTGGTGAGTGGATGCATCTTAATAAGTATTACATCCTAATTGCAAAAAGAGGTTTCTGTAACATATATTTCATGCACTAGTGACTTTATTTAAATTGAGTATTTAAAGTTCATTTAGTTGTTGATGTTTATGTTAGATTCATGAAATGTGATAATTGGATGCATCCGTTAGGACTACACCATTACAGCCAAAGAAGGTCACTACAATCTATATTTACGATTATTAACATACGTTAAGTACTTGTGTTTAGCTCATGACTACATAGATATTGCCATGCTATATACATCCTAGACTACACAGAAGACTTTCTGACCAGTGCTGTTGGAAGTAATAATTAATATGTTTATTCAGAGGTAAATTTTCCATACCAATAACTTTACATTTAATTGTGATAGGTTACTATCAGCAAGCTTACTGTTTTGCATGTGGATGCATATAGAAATTAAATGGGTGGACAGCATGCATTTCATGTGGGACCTCAACTGCACTGGTTAATCAAAATAATCACTGATGCATGAACTATGTTTCTAATAGTGGTCATACTGGCTGTCGCTCCAAGATTATAAGCCCGTGACTTTCACCCAGTGAAAACTGACTTCTAGGGGTGGACAGTGATAATAGTATTTTAACAGATTTTAAGAATAATAATAAAAAAAAAAACTTAAGATCTCTATCTTTTTATCAATGTATAATATAGTACCTTTACTTTGATATAATAGAAGAAATGCTTTTTAATTGCTTTATGTCTTTTATGCTGTATGACAAGGTCTAACATTTCATTGTCATTATTACTTTAGTCTCAATTTATTTTCTGCATGATAAATAATGTTTATAAGGGCTGCTGATGACTACCTAAAGCTTAGTAGAGGCAAGCTATGTAATCATTGATTACACTCTGGTTACCATATCATCTTCTGTTGGTCTTTTTTTCTGTCCATCCTGGGAAGCTTGTTAGCATGATTAGACAAAAATCTCAAGACATAGACAAATGAAATTTGGACTACATGTTTCTATTATATGTAGATGACCTAATTAGATTTTCATGCATGATTCAGGGTCTATTATAGTTCGCTTGATTCAGGGTCTATTATAGGACGCTTGATTCAGGGTCTATTATAGAATGCTTGATTCAGGGTCTATTATAGAATCCTTGATTCAGGGTCTATTATTGAATGCTTGATTCAGGGTCTATTCTAGGACACTTGATTCAGGGTCTATTCTAGTTCGCTTGATTCAGGGTCTATTATAGGATGCTTGATTCAGGGTCTATTCTAGGACACTTGATTCAGGGTCTATTATAAGATGCTTGATTCAGGGTCTATTCTAGGATGCTTGATTCAGGGTCTATTCTAGGACACTTGATTCAGGGTCTATTCAAGGACACTTGATTCAGGGTCTATTATAGGATGCTTGATTCAGGGTCTATTATAGAATGCTTGATTCAGGGTCTATTCTAGGATGCTTGATTCAGGGTCTATTATAAGATGCTTGATTCAGGGTCTATTATAAGATGCTTGATTCAGGGTCTATTATAGAATGCTTGATTCAGGGTCTATTATAGAATGCTTGATTCAGGGTCTATTATAGAATGCTTGATTCAGGGTCTATTCTTAGATGCTTGATTCAGGGTCTATTATAAGATGCTTGATTCAGGGTCTATTATAGAATGCTTGATTCAGGGTCTATTATAGTTCGCTTGATTCATGGTCTATTATAGGATGCTTGATTCAGGGTCTATTATAGAATGCTTGATTCAGGGTCTATTATAAGATGCTTGATTCAGGGTCTATTATAAGATGCTTGATTCAGGGTCTATTCTAGTTCGCTTGATTCAGGGTCTATTATAGTTTGCTTGATTCAGGGTCTATTATAGGATGCTTGATTCAGGGTCTATTCTAGGACACTTGATTCAGGGTCTATTATAAGATGCTTGATTCAGGGTCTATTATAGAATGCTTGATTTAGGGTCTATTCTAGGACACTTGATCCAGGGTCTATTCTAGTTTGCTTGATTCAGGGTCTATTATAAGATGCTTGATTCAGGGTCTATTATAAGATGCTTGATTGAGGGTCTATTATAAGATGCTTGATTGAGGGTCTATTATAGAATGCTTGATTCAGGGTCTGTTATAGAATGCTTGATTCAGGGTCTATTATAGAATCCTTGATTCAGGGTCTATTCTTAGATGCTTGATTCAGGGTCTATTATAAGATGCTTGATTCAGGGTCTATTATAAGATGCTTGATTCAGGGTCTATTATAAGATGCTTGATTCTGGGTCTATTATAAGATGCTTGATTCAGGGTCTATTATAGAATGCTTGATTCAGGGTCTATTATATGATGCTTGATTCAGGGTCTATTATAAGATGCTTGATTCAGGGTCTATTATAAGATGCTTGATTCAGGGTCTATTATAAGATGCTTGATTCAGGGTCTATTCTAGGATGCTTGATTCAGGGTCTATTCTAGTTCGCTTGATTCAGGGTCTATTATATGATGCTTGATTCAGGGTCTATTATAGTTTGCTTGATTCAGGGTCTATTATAAGATGCTTGATTCAGGGTCTATTCTAGTTCGCTTGATTCAGGGTCTATTATAAGATGCTTGATTCAGGGTCTATTATAAGATGCTTGATTCAGGGTATATTATAAGATGCTTGATTCAGGGTCTATTATAAGATGCTTGATTCAGGGTCTATTCTAGTTCGCTTGATTCAGGGTCTATTATAAGATGCTTGATTCAGGGTCTATTATAAGATGCTTGATTCAGGGTCTATTATAAGATGCTTGATTCAGGGTCTATTATAAGATGCTTGATTCAGGGTCTATTATAGAATGCTTGATTCAGGGTCTATTATAGAATGCTTGATTCAGGGTCTATTATAAGATGCTTGATTCAGGGTCTATTATAAGATGCTTGATTCAGGGTCTATTATAAGATGCTTGATTCAGGCTCTATTCTAGTTTGCATGATTCAGGGTCTATTCTAGGATGCTTGATAGCGGGATTTGCACTAATTTCAGAAAAATCAAACATGTTGAGTAAAAATTGTGCATTATATTTGCAAATCCCTACCTTTGTAAGTAATTGTTAAATCTCCACAACATTTAGTGAATTTCCCAACCATCACACCAAATTTGTAGTTCTGGTGTATACCGAGATAATTGTGTATCAGTTACTTGAGGTAGAGAAGTGAAATCTTGTTGGCATGCTTATATGGCTATGTGGATGTCCCAATTAGATTTTCATGCCATCAAAGCAGTATTATATTATATATAAATTTTTAGCTTCTTAGACTATAAGTCCAAAAAGTAAAACAAGAGGTCCAAGTGGGCCTGAGATCACTTACCTTTCTGACAGCTGCCTAATACATAAATGCAAGAGGAGTTGGCCAAGTTATCTCGGTCAGTAGGATGCATTCCATAGAAATTTCTCCCATTGATGTTGATTGCATACAATTATGTTATAAAAACAATTTTCTTAGGGTTTCTCTAGCTCAAGTTTCGATTTTATGGTATAGTCCTTCATCAATTATGTGTCATCGATTGTGTGTCAACTGTTCACAATTTCTATGTACATCATCTTCTCATAAACCACCTGACCAATTCAGACACAGTTTTACAGGGAGTATTCTGGTATCAAGGCTTTTCAATTGTTTTCATGACATATGATGTGCCCTCGTGCTTAGGCTTGCAGAGTAGGCCTAATGTACCCTCTTGCATATCGTAAGAGGTTACTAATGGAAGCAAGAACCATGGTGGCTAAGTGGTTAGGCCAACAGCAAATAAATTCGTGCGTTTCTGGTTGGTCAAATGTCCCTGTTTCTCATTGCTGACCCAAGCACTTTTTCCCTCCCATTTCCCCCCCCCCCCCTAATTTTTTTTTTTTTATATAAAAAAATTACATTATCGAAATTGATTTGTGCATCAAATTGAGCCGATTTTGCCCAGTACTTTGAAGCACTTGAAATATTATTTGATTTATATATAATGTTAAATAAAAAAAATTATTATAAAACCCTACCTGCCTACCCTAATTTTAAAACCAGTTGAATAGGAAACATGCATATTTTTGTTTTGGCCTTTGCATGCCAGACTTGTGACCGAAAGGGTGTGGGTTCTAATCCCACATTTTGATCAGCCTGGGACAGTTACTCTGATGGATCCTTAGGCAAGTCATCTTACTCCAGTTCCCTTTGCACCAAATAACTTATCTGTGTTGCTGTGCTGTAAAACATCAAAATTAAACCAAATTAAACCCAAACCCAAACATTTCTTGTAAATGCAAAACTCTTTTTACTGTCCATGATACACTGATCAAACTTAGTATGTGACTTCTCTATGAAGTGTATATTTGCTAGAAGGTTTTTGATCCCTGGGGATAGGGAGCGGTCAGGCATAATATAAAATGGAGACATCACCAGATTATGTCTTTGTGGTTGCCAAATCAATGGCCTTTGAGATTATATTACCATAGACTAGATTTTAATCCACTAACTTGCCCCTGGGAATAAACCCCTGTGTCCCCAGGCCAGGGGTCTGATGTAAGAAAAAGATGCTATGAAACCAATATGGTACTTTCCTTATAAGTCCAAAACCTTTGTTACAGTTCAATATATGGCTCTTTAACTTGGTATGTGACTTCTGAAAGGGTTTAGATTGTCAGTAAAGTTTCACACTTCTAGTATGAACCCTGGGTCTGTGGGGATCAGGAAGGGTCAAAGGGGTCATCAAGTAAGACCTCACCAAAACATGTGGAGGTCTCTAATAATATTTTTATAATCTGGCTTCTAGGATTGGTCAGTGATAATAGTTTATGAAGCAGATGTTAAGAACAATGATATAAAAAAGAGCAAAATAATCTGTTTTTTATCAATTTATTAGAGCACCTTGTCTTTGATATAATCATAGTATTAATGCCTCTTTAATTGTTTTATGTCTTGTCACTAGGTCTAACATTTTGCTGTCAGTATTGCTTTAGTCAGAATTTATTTTCTGCATGATAATTAATGTTTATAATGGCTGCTGAAGACTACTAGAAACCTATTTGAGCTACATAATCATTGATTGCACTCTGGTTACCGTATCATTTTGCTTTGGTCCTATCCGTCTGTCCGTACTTCCATTCTGAGAATCTTGTTTGCATGATGAAGCAAAAACTTTTCGATATTGACAAATGAAATTTGGACTTCATCTTTCTATTGTATGTAGATGAACTAATTTAGATTTTCATGGATAATTCAAGGTCTGTTATTGGACACTTGATTCAGGGTCTATTCTAGGATGTATTATTGTGGGATTTGCACTAATTTGAGAAAAATCAACTGCTTAGGTGAAAATTATGCATCATAATTGCAAAGCTCTATCTTTGCAAGTAATTGTTAAATCTCCTCACCCCCACAGAAATTTCAGTTCTGGTACATACCCTGACAATTGTGCATCATTTGAGGTAGACAAGTGAAATTTTGTTGGCATGCTTACATGCAGATTCAGATGACCTGATTAGATTTTAATGGCATTCATACAGTGTTATAATCTTTATATATTTTTAGCTCACGTGGCCATTAGGCCATCCAAAAAGTTAAACAAGAGGCCCAAGTTTGCATGTGATCACTTACTTCACTGACAGCTGACTAATACAAAAATGCACTGAAGTTGGCCAACGCTCTGGGTCAGTATGATACATTCTGTAGAAATTTCTTCCAGTGATGTTGAGTGCATATGTTATGAAAACAATTTTTTCAAGGTTTCTCTAGCTCTAGTTTGCAGCTTATGGTGTAGTCTTCATTCATAATGTGTCATCCACTGTGTGTTGTATGTTCACATTTGCTATTTACATCTTCTTCTCAAAAACCCACCTGACCAAATTGCACATGATTTTACAGGAAGCATTCTGGTATCAAGGCTTCTCAGATTTGTTCACTTGATGCCAATTTATCATCATCCAATAATGGCCACCTTTACCAAAAATAGAAAAACATTTACAAAATTTCATCTCAAAATCACTCAACAGAATTGGACCAAATTTAACAGAATGCAACCTAGCTTGAAAGTCTTTCACATTTACATAAATGATGCTGTACTGCCATCAAATATCACTGCTGCTACTAAAAGAAAAAAACAATAATTTATTCAACTTTATAGGAAAAAAAACCCTGTACAGAATTTGACCAAATTTGACACAAAACATCATGGCATAAAGGCCTTTCAATATTGGACAAGTGATGCTGATGTGCATTAAATATGGTTGAAGATACAAAAACTAGAGAGACCTGGAAATAATTGTTTTCATAATATTTGTTATTGGAAGAATTTCAACAGAAAGCATCCTACTGACCCAGTTTTGTTGACCAACTCCTCTTGCGTTTGACTTTTAGGTAGATGTCAGCCAGGTAAGAAATCTCAGACCCACTTGGGCCTCTTGTTTATACCTGCTTCTTGGAAAATAGTGGGAGTATTAATTTTGTCTCCGTGTCTGTTCCCACATCTCATATAATCTGTCACATTTCTTGTAACCCCATGCATCTCAAGGATGCAGAGTAGGCCCTCTTGCAGATCCTAAGAGTAGGCCCAATATGCCCTCTTGCATATCCTAAAAGTAGACCCCAAGTGTAGGCCCTCTTGCATATCCTAAGAGTAGGCCCAATGTGTCCTCTTGTGTATCATAAGAGTAGGCCCAATGTGCCCTCTTGCATATCATAAGAGTAGGCCCAATGTGCCCTCTTGCATATCATAAGAGTAGGCCCAATGTGCCCTCTTGTGTATCATAAGAGTAGGCCCAATGTGCCCTCTTGCATATCATAAGAGTAGGCCCAATGTGCCCTCTTGCATATCATAAGAGTAGGCCCAATGTGCCCTCTTGCATATCATAAGAGTAGGCCCAATGTGCCCTCTTGCATATCATAAGAGTAGGCCCATTGTGCCCTCTTGTGTATCATAAGAGTAGGCCCAATGTGCCCTCTTGTGTATCATAAGAGTAGGCCCAATGTGCCCTCTTGTGTATCATAAGAGTAGGCCCAATGTGCCCTCTTGCATATCATAAGAGTAGGCCCAATGTGCCCTCTTGCATATCATAAGAGTAGGCCCAATGTTTAGGCCCTCTTGCATATTATAAGAGCCCCTAGTTATGACGAAACCAGGATGGTTCATCAGGAATCATAAAGTAGGACATCACCAAAGTTTGTCATCAAAGGTGTCAAATCACCGGTCTTGAAGAGTACTTTTGGTGTGCACTTAATTTCTCTCCTCTGATTGATCCAGAGTTTCCTTGGTCAGGAGTCAATAGTAAAATAAGTTAGGATGTCAGCAAACCTATATGTAATGTACATCAAACTGAAGTTTAATGTGAGTAATTATTATACTTCATTCTTTGTAATGTACATCAAACTGAAGTTTAATGTGAGTAATTATTATACTTCATTCTTTGTAATGTACATCAAACTGAAGTTTAATGTGAGTAATTATTATACTTCCTTCTTTGTAATGTACATCAAACTGAAGTTTAATGTGAGTAATTACTTCATTCTTTGTAATGTACATCAAACTGAAGTTAAATGTGAGTAATTACTTCATTCTTTACTCTTCTGAATTTCTGAATATTGTTGTAACAATAAATGATAAAACTAAAATGTGATATTTCATTGCACATTATATAACCTTGCCTTGCTGCAAAAGAATACACAATTATGCATACATATTTATAAATACATATAAATGTATTTTTGTAATTCTTACTCGCAAAAGTTTCCATTTTCTTGTAGTAGTTATACTTGATAAATAATAGCAAGTGAATGTATCATTATACCTGCTTGCCAGTTTGGCATCATTAATGCAAGTAAATATATCATTGTCATACATGCCATAACACAACATGTCACACGAAAAACACGATTTTGGACTCCCAAACCCCCCAACATGGTTGTGTTTAGAAAAACACTATTTTCAGCAATCTTAGCAGAAAAAAAATGACCCACAAGAAAAAGTAAATTTCTTGATCGCAATGATATATGCTCGTAATCTGCGGTATGTATAAACAGTAAATAGTCTTGCTCAGAGCTCATGTAAAACTATCCTCAAGGCAGTTTATACAGATGTTTTAGAGACAATTAAAAGGTGAGGTGGTCAGCGATAAACAGACACCTTTCAGAGATTTACTGAATTGGCTCACTATAGCTAGGGTGATGTGTTGCGTCAAATCCTTTGAGCACTGCTGAGGGAGAGCCCATTAGGCTAATTTGCATAGGTAAAGTACACTAAGTGAAACAACCCAATTTGTTTGAAGTTAAATACATCATTGAACAAGAATGTTGAAGCTGTCTTTATTAAAGTTTGTGATCAGCGGCAACATTTCTTTGAAGTTGGATTTTTACTCCATATATAAAATTCAAAACATGATTATTTTGGTAGTTTGAACAACAGCACCAATCAATCTCTAATGCTGTTTTGCACCTAGGATCCAAAGGTCAGGGGACACTGTGTCCCTCACCCTCCAGAATTGGGGGACACACAACATTTTAAAAGGAAAAGGAATATTGTAGTACATGATCCACTAGAAGTGCTAAAAAAATGAGATAATCTTATTTGTTTCAACAGTTTTGCCACCTTAACTTTCTCGTATTTTCCTTGGAAATGTACATGATTGCAATAAACTTTTTATCATGTAATCAAGTAACTCGTGAAAACATCAACATGCTTAAATATCTGGTTAACCTGAAATGAACTGCACCATGGAATTTTAATAATATAAAAGTATGAAATCATTAATCAAATGACAAATTGTGCATTTGCATAAATTGGTACCTTTTTTTGTTAATTCAGCCTGAGAATAAATAAAATCGTCACTGTCGTAGGCGTGACTTTAACCTCGAAAATACGTTACAATAGTGGCTGTCAAAGACTTCAGCAACTTGGCCGACTACCACAAACTTGTCATCTTGCAGGTTTTATCACTTTTAGCGACTTTGGCCATTGCTTGCACCAGCATAGATGTGGATGCACATTCGCGAAGGAGAAGTGTAGGCATATTTGTGAACATAAATGACACTTGCATTACCGTCAGACCAACTACTGAAAGCAGCAAAGACTACATGTAATTAAAACTACATTTCACTGTCCAATGGATTTTAAAGACAGTAACTTGGTGTATTTTTGTATGTCTGAATGTCTGTGAGGTTGTGACCATGTTTGTGGTGATGTTATTTGACAATTCTAAGTCTACCTTTTTTTTTAAAGTATATTAAATGCTTCATAGAAAACAGATGGTATTTTCTTTTATTCAGATTTTGAATTTCCAGTCATTTGCTATAGGCTGATTTGAAAAGATAACTTATTATCATTTGGATGCCGCCACTTTTGGGGGATCAGCAACTCACCCCCCTTGGGACCTCAAAACACACTTTTTGAGTTTAAAAAAAACCCCAACACTGTCTGGGAATATGGCAAGTATGCACTATACCTGGTTCAACTTCAGCATGCACTTATTTGATGGAATGGTATTGATTGCAATGTATTAGTCACTTGGTCTTTATTGGAAATGGAAATTGAATTATGTTATGATTTTATCAGAAATCATTTGCAAACAACACTGGTAGATTAGTTAATAATGAACATACATATAATCAGAATGAAAACAAACCTTAATAAAACTATTTCTCTGTAATGAACTTCATTTAAGTTGCTTTTAATCTGAAAAATGGTCATTTCCAGAAAGTGTGTATCTTGTGATGGCATGTGGTCATAATTCCTCTAGTTTGTTATAATGTTACAAGCTGGTGAATATAGAGTCTTGAGCTAGTGTTTTACTTGTTTTATAAGTTGACTTTAACTGTAAATAAAGTTTGACTCTTGACTAAAGGCTATTGTTTATTTGATCTTTACCATCAATTGAGGCTGAGATATACACAACAGCATCAGCACTCAGTGTTAACACTTGGAGCTCTTAGATCTGTGTGCATGTTGGCTGATGTTCTCTTGAGTGCTGGTGGCAGTAGATATGTTTATTGATAAATGCTATTGAAAGTACAAAATTACTCAAATAATTTAGATGTAAAATCAAATTTATTTATCTGAAGATCATTTTACATGCCCTCAATGAATTGGCCAGAAACCTGCAGTAGTCAGACTTCTTTATGTTGATAAAAACTGACTTGTTTCAGGCAAGATCCCTAAAACTTTTTCATTAGCCAGACAAGGAATTTCACTTGACTTGGGTGTCGGGCTATTGGAATGCTCAGCCCTGCATTTATTTCTGTGTTCAATTTATTGTGGACAAATTTATCATATTTCTAGTTCTTGGAAGTTGTAAAATTCAAACATGACATAAGTAGGGCTGAAGATGAAGGAAAAGACCAGCCTCCTGCATAAGGTTTCCAGTTATTTCAAAGAAAACGGATCGTTGGATCTGGCATTTACTTAGGCAAGCAGTTATGCTTGTAGGGCTTCCAATGAAGCAAGCACACACATTACAAGTTATTGCCTTGAACTAAAGTGGATGTTTTTGTTTGTGTTTAAAAAGGAATATTTAAGGTTTTGTTGCAAATGCAAAGATGACTGAAAATGTATATTATGTGCTGAGGTGGGCATTAGCAGCAGTAAAATGTCTGGCAGAGATTCAGAAAATGTTGGTTGCCCTGCAGTTGACATAGACTAATGAAATTTAACAGGCATGTTTGTCTGTATATGTAGATGACCTGGTTACATTTATGTGCCAATAAAGCAATATTTCCACTTTTTACAGATAATTTTTGAACTTTTTGGGCTTTAATGTTTTTTGGATGAAAAAGTTGTTGGCACAGTTGTGTACATATGCAGATGACCAGATTGCTAATTAAATTTTCAGACCAATTGAGAAATTTTAGATTTTTCTTTTAAATTTAGGATTTTTTAATTATTTTTAAGACTTTCTTGTCAGCAGTGGTATGTGTTTTGTAAATCTAATTATAAGTGTTTTCTTCTAGACGGAGACCTTGTTACCATGATAAAACAGGACGGAGACCTTGTTACCATGATTAAACTGGACAGAGACCTTGTTACCATGATTAAACTGGACGGAGACCTTGTTACCATGATTAAACAGGACGGAGACCTTGTTACCATGATTAAACTGGACAGAGACCTTGTTACCATGATTAAACTGGACGGAGACCTTGTTACCATGATTAAACAGGACAGAGACCTTGTTACCATGATTAAACTGGACGGAGACCTTGTTACCATGATTAAACTGGACGGAGACCTTGTTACCATGATTAAACTGGACGGAGACCTTGTTACCATGATTAAACAGGACGGAGACCTTGTTACCATGATTAAACTGGACGGAGACCTTGTTACCATGATTAAACTGGACGGAGACCTTGTTACCATGATTAAACTGGACGGAGACCTTGTTACCATGATTAAACTGGACGGAGACCTTGTTACCATGATTAAACAGTAACTGACATAGGCAAGTGAGGTTTGGCATGTGTATATGCAGTTCTAGAAGTCTTGCTTAGATTTTCATGCAGTTTAAATGACATTTGTATGCTTTATAAGGTTTTCAGACTTTCTTACTTTATTGATATTACTTTTTTTGTCTACAGGGGGCATATATTTTATACAAATATAAATTTAGACTTTATTTATTGCACATGAAATCTCAGGGATGTTTTATGATATTTTATGACTTTTTCTTTTCAGACTTGACTTGAAGTCTGCGTACAACCCACAGTTTGGCAGTTTGTTCCGCACATTTCACAATCCCACATACTTCAGCAGACGAATGGCTCGCTATGCAGACATCTACATGTCAAACCTGACCAACTTCCTTCAATACTCTGTCGATCACACATTTTATCCCAGACGTACAGCTCTTCCACATGAGCCACACCCTTTTAGAGATGAAAAGATTCCATCATAGAAATGATTTATCAGCTATCTAGAAAGTAATATAAGAAGAAGAATTTCTATAGATGGATTCAAATACTGTCTACAGACTATAGTATTTACATGAGTATGAAGTACATGCATCAGAAACAAAAAACTGTATGGACCCAGATCTGCCATTATATAATGCACCAGTAAATCAGAGTCTGTATGCTGTTTGTTTCATATCAGTGTAGAATGAGCAACATAGATAGACCCTGATCTGCTAATGCAGAGTGTGCTGGCACATCTGGGTCTTCAGAATTTACAGTTGGGTGTTCATTATAAATGAGCAGAAAACAGTAATTTGCTTGATGAATGTACATATATTCAATACAAATTAGCAAACAGAAAGTAATTTGCTTGATGAATGTACATATATTCAATACAAATTAGCAAACAGAAAGTAATTTGCTTAATGAATGTACATATATTCAATACAAATTAGCAAACAGAAAGTAATTTGCTTAATTAGTGTTTTCAGATGCAGTTCTCCCTCACTATAAGACCTCCCAGTATAACATGGTCCCTTTATTAAGATGGGTATGGTGTTGGACTACATCACATTATATAATAGTATAACATGGTCCCTTTATTAAGATGGGTATGGTGTTGGACTACATCACATTATATAATAGTATAACATGGTCCCTTTATTAAGATGGGTATGGTGTCGGACTACATCACATTATATAATAGTATAACATGGTCCCTTTATTAAGATAGGTATGGTGTCGGACTACATCACATTATATAATAGTATAACATGGTCCCTTTAATAAGATGGGTATGGTGTTGGACTACATCACATTATATAATAGTATAACATGGTCCCTTTATTAAGATGGGTATGGTGTTGGACTACATCACATTATATAATAGTATAACATGGTCCCTTTATTAAGATGGGTATGGTGTTGGACTACATCACATTATATAATAGTATAACATGGTCCCTTTATTAAGATGGGTATGGTGTTGGACTACATCACATTATATAATAGTAATACTGTTTAAGGACTATATATTTATGTTTATTTGGAAAGGTTTATTTTTCTTAAGTTTATTTTTCTTCCATTTTTCCTTTTACATTTGCAGAACTTAACTCTTAATGTGCACTTTGTAGTCTGGATTGTGCTGACATGCTGTTAAACACTATACATACACACTGTTTATAATGTAACCTACTACAAGGCAACCTCACCTATAACACAGTACTCGTTTAGTTTATGGCTTATATACCCATATTGGTAATTACACCATGTAATATGAGCATATAAATTCACATCAGCATAGCAGAACTATACATTGTAATTATTTCTAACTGCTAGGAGTACCCATATTACATTATAATTTCTAATATTTAATATTAATTTCAATCAACTGCCACTAGAACAAGTAATTTATTTTTCTGTCAGATAACATTTCTTGAGCACATGAACATGAGGAAATAACCTCCACTGCCTCGAAATCCAGTCTCCCTGAAAGACAAAGAAAACGTCTTTCCGTCTGTATATCATAGAGATGAAGGGAAGTAACTCTTTCAGATTAACTCCCCTTGTCACTGTTAGGGGCCACCCATATCCTGAATGTTTACCAGTTCAACATTTTGCTTAAACTGTTAACAGTGCATCCAGAATCCCTTGCAAATTTAACATAATTGTAGACCATCCATCATTTATTTTCAAGTCAAAAGGTTGGTATACCTAGTGTATACATTTGTGTATTTGTATTTGTGTATTTCCAATGAATTTATTCACCTTTATTCATACATGTATTTGTTCCCGGTCATTATTCTCTATGTGATATTGAATTGCTAAAATTTATATGTAGTTTTCATTGTCTTTCTTTTAATGCTGTTAAACTTCAGTTTAGTATGCATTTCTTATAGGTCTTCTTGACATCATGAGTTTACCTAATTGAATATAACTGGTATATTTCTTGTATGTGTTTGTTTTTTCTTCTTTCTATCAATTCAGAGATTTTAGCAAGTGGAAGAAATGCAAGAGTTTTAGAGTCACAGAGGATAATGATGAGACCTGCCTTGTATGTATAAAATGTTCTTCATCATACCCATGAAGAATGTATGTGATGTGGGCAGAGGATATTTGGTTCAACATCTTGAAAAGGCAGTTGAAGTGCCAGGAGGAGAGGATACGTTCAAAGTCATCTGAACAAAACATATGAAGTATCCATCCAAGTTTGGAATCGTTTGTGAGTTTTATGGAGATGTTGAGATGCCACCTGCATCCCCAGTGAAGATGCCAAGCATCCGCAGTGAAGATACCCAGAACAGCACCTACAGGGACGATTACTTTTGACCGTGTTATAAAGTACAGCAAGTGATTACACACAGGCTAAAATGTTGGAATCGCAAATGTTGTACACGATACAAGAATTCCTGTCTACCAGACTGTCAGCAAGTGAATTGGGGGAATTGGTGGCCATTTTTACCCCATTTTGGCAGTCCACTGGGCATATGTTCCTACGCCCACCCATGCGTGGGTTTAGTGCCATTAAAATTGGGCATGCAGGATTGCAATCTGACTATGCCTGCAGTGGTCTATGCCCATCCAATCACACTGGCCAGGTGGCCAACCGACCAGATATATTACACTGTCACAATATGGTGAACAGGCTTCACAATTTGTGCCACTTGTATAGCCATACAACTGGGCCCAACCAGCCATCCTGGACCAGCATTCTCGACCAGGACTATGCTCTGTGCTGGACATGAACACCTTTGGCGGTGCCAGCATACCAGGTAGGTAGGGTCCACACTACACATGTTGAAAAACTGTCTTCACTGCCAAGTGGCGTGCTATAACCTTGGATGCAGAGCACACAGGAAGATAAACCAACCCCTCCCCCCCCCCCCACCACCACCACCACCATTGACGAAGAGAGGGGGATGACATGGAATTCCTGAACAGTCCAATCTAAGTATGGAATGGATGGAATTTAGCTTTAAGGCAGCAATAGATGAAATATATAGAATTTTGCCATCTTCTGAATTCCCTTCTACTCCAGCAGTGAAAAACATGTATATAAAGTAAAGGCTTTGGTGGACATGGATGAATAAGATGAGCATCTGTCTTTCTTAATTTTGCTGCAATCAGTAAAAATTGCTGAAATTTCTGGGCATGTCTTGGATAAAATTTGTGACTCTGGTAATTTGAGGGCCTTCTTTTCAGTGTGTCTCTTGCCTGCAGCTTTCTCACCCCACTGGTGTAAGACACATACTGAAGCCTATCACTAGGATGTGCCTAGTCAGGATATTGACATAACTGCCTAAAATGTCTGCTTCCCTCTGTTATTTGGTGGACAGACAAGGTGTTTCAAGCTACATCAACGTTGGTGACGAACATTGTGTCAACTTCCTCACTACTTTACTTAGCATTATTAATGATCTTTTGCCTAACTGAGAAGGCAGGGAGTGACCTCATTTGGGAATCAGAGTGCCATATTGTCAAGGTAGTAAACAGAGTAGCTCACCGTGTGATGGCTAATGCCATAACAGCTTCCTGCAAACTTGATCTTATAAGAAGAGATGCTCTGTTACAATATTTTCACAAACTGCACTATTCTGCGACCCTGCACTCCCTCCCTTTTGGTTCCCCTACCTGTTTGAGGGGTGTTTTGAGGAAGTGAGAAAACAAGTGACACAGGAGTTGCCTCTTCAGTTCTCCTATCAAGCTCCTACCTACCTCTTTGCGACCTTGTCAGGGGTCATATCAGAGAAGAGATAATCTTCAACAGAAAGACTGCAGGGGGGTAATCTCTCAGCAACAACAACCTTTCCGTAGACAGGCAAATTATAGGTGCTTGTATGCCCCAAACTTTTACAGGCAGGCCAGGAGGGGGAGAGAAAACAAAGTTTCTCCTCCCCAAGCCTTTTGCCAATCAACAATGACTTGCCTTTTCTACCACCTGCCACTAACCCTCCTATGGGTGCCAGACTCCTTCTGTTCCACCAGACTCATCCATTCCCCTCCTCTTTTGTCATCCTTCTTCATGACAGAAATCCCAAGTGAATCCATGAAGATGGATGTGTTACAGTATTTCCTCCTAAAGCTGGTTATAGAAGTAGTACAAAAACTGGACTCCCAGGGTTTTTATTCCAGACGTTCTTTGCTCACAGTGGGAAATTGAGACCATTCATATACTTGAGCCAGCTCAATCAGTTTATTGCTGCACCTAAGTTCAAGATGGAGATGGCAAAGTTAGTTCTTCTGTCTGTGCAGTGCAATAAATATACAATCAGCCTCAATCTGTCCAATGCGTATTTCCACATACCCATTCACATGGTATAACTCAAGTACCTTTGCCTTGGCTACCATGGGGTAGTATATCAATTCCATGCCCTTCCATTTGGGTCTTCACCAAGATGTTGGACTACACCATATCCCACTTCAGGATGTCCTCCACAGAGATGGTGGTGTACCTGGTCAATATTCTGCAAAAACACTCGCTACATTCGGTTTAGTTTATGATATGAACAACTTTATTTACCTCATTCACAGTTTAGGGTGGATAGTCAGTGTGGAGAAGTCAGACCTTGTCAATTCTCAACATTTTGTTCATCTAGGTATGGAGTTTCTAATGCATATCAACCTGGTTCATCTTCCTTCAAAACACATCAGCTGTATCATTCATGTTTCACAGACTTTTGTCTGCCAAGATGTGCATTTTGGTGAGCGTGTTTCTTCAGCCTGCTTAATGGAGCGATGGACCTGCTGTTCCATGGCAACATTTACATGGGCACTCCTCTGCAGATGTCTCTTCTGGTGCAGTGGTGCCTGATATTGGGTTGTTAGATCACCCCATTATTATCTTGACCAAAATCAAACACCTTCTGTTTCAGTGGCAAGACAGGCAGTGGCTAGCAGTGGGAGTACCTTTAGAAGCCCCCCAGCCAGACTTGGGCCATCAATCAGATGGGAGGGGATATGAGTCTGTGTTTTCCCCCTCAGTGCTTCTAATACTGAAACTAATCCAGAAAAAGACAGGTAAGGCTTGCAAAATAGTTCTGATTGCCTTCTTCGATGGGACAGATCCTGTGTCGATGATCTTCTTGATCTAGCAACAGATATCACAATCAAATCCTTGTGACCACCATGCTGCTCAAGCAGCCAAGATTGTCAGTATTCTTTCCTTGTTCAGAGAATCTCCACCTTTATGCCTGGCTCTTGTCAGGGATGCCTTACATGCCAGACACACTCAGACATAATGGATGGGACGATATTGGTTGCAACAAGGATCTTATTGACCAGTTGGCCAATTTTGACCTATCCAGGCCCTGCTTGCCCACCTTGTTCCCCAGATGATGATGCAACCTGCTTTTGTCTATAGGCAATCAGAAAATAACTTCACCCTCTCACCTCGATTTTAACTACTGAGAGGACCCAGTACACACTCTCAGATGCTATCTGAAGCACACACAGAATGTCCACAGCAGCTGTCAAAGACTCTTCCTAATGGTTAAAGCAGGAAAGCAAGATGCAACCTCACAAGTGCTGGCTGCTTGATTAAAAAGGACTATTCGATCAGCCATTATCATACAAGACTTGCTTCCCGATAGCACTGGCTTCAGTTTGCAGGGTGAGTGAGCTGAATGTGCTTCCATTCCGACGGCTCAGTCATTTTAATGATGCAACCTAGTTTTATCGATAGACAGTCAAAAAATAGCTTCGACTTCTCTCCTTGATTGACCCATCAAGAGAACCTAATATGCACTCTCATATGCTATCTGAGGTGCACAGAGAATGTCCACAGCAGCCATCAAAGGCTCTTCCTACCAGTTAAGGCAGGAAAGCAAGACATAACCTCACAAGTGATGGCTCCTTGGCTAAAGATGATTATTAGATCAACAAACTCTGAACTCTAACAGGATCAGATACAACTCATGAAGATTTTGACTCATGAAATATGAACGATTTCAACAAGCCTTTGAACATAATGTCTCAGTTCAAAACATAATGGTGTCATTTGGCGGGCACACTTAGTCTACTTTCTCCTGCTTTTATTTATGTGATGTGGACTCACAAAGGAGAGAACTGAATCTTATCAGGTCACTGATAGCTGTTCAGACATTTAACACTCTCCATTCATAACAGCATAGCCTCAGTCCTGGGCATGACCTTACAACTTTCACTAAATATGCCTGGGAAACTTTTGCATGTTTTGCATGTAAGGCAATTGCTAATGAAGTTTCCCACAAGGATCTCACTCGCATGAGTATAAACGCATGTTCTTCAGTTGAGTTGTCTGCACATTAGGAGTTCATCCTTTCAGCAGAGCAGTCAGTGTGTTCCTACAGGGTAATGTGGATAGATGTTGGATGCTCAAGAATTCATACCTTCTCTTACCTATTCTCCTAATGTTAATAGGAACAGGTAATGTATTTGATGGAGAAAGGAAATTGTTTAGTAAATCAAGTTTCTCAGAAAATACCTATCCAGTCACATTATTATCAATCCCTCCCACCCACCCTTCCCTGCAAATGCGAGCATCTCGTTATAGGTTTTCATCAAAAACTAAAACTAGTAAACATCCAGGATACAGGTTGCCACCAGTGTTGGGGGTGGGGGTAAGGGGGGGGGGGGGGGTAGGATGCAAGGGGAGTTAATCTGTAATAGTTACTTCCCTTCATATATATAGTGAGGGCTGGATCAGGAGGTTTTTCCTAAAGTTAATGTAATCGGGCATGTATTTTTTGAAGAAACATAATTTATCAAAAATTTCCTTTTATTAAATTCCAAAACTTCACGAAAATTCACAAAGTCCGAAACATTCACACTTATTTTTTTAATTGACCTCTTAAATATATAGTTGTAAAGATGAGATTATTCACCTGTAACATCATTGACCACTATGGTCTGAATTACATGACTACTGTGGTTTGATGACATCTGTGCATGTGCTTTCTGTACATTTTTAGAGGTTTCAAAATAGTTTTGAAATGTTTTGGACTTTGTCATTTTTTAGTAAAGTCTTAGAAACTAAAAAAAAATGATTTGGTTATTCTAGTGGCAGTTTATTAAGTATTTTGACCTATTAGCAATTCCCATAATGTAGTCTAGGTACTCCCTATGGTTAGAATCAATCAAAATGTATAGTTTCTACTGTGCTTATTTGAAGTCAGATGGTCCAAATACATGGTGTAATGGCCAAATTGGTACATAAACCTTAAGATTATCACACGGAGAATCAGACTGAATAGTTGCAGGATAAGAACTTATTCCGGTGGGCATTAGTGTTATTTTTGTTGTTTAATACTTGCTTTGAGAAACAATCAGCATTTCTTTAAAATGGAAAATGAAAATTAACCTTTATCTCATATAAGTGCTTTTGGATGCCTCTTCCGCATTCTCATAGAAGCGCTATTGGACGCCTCCTTCCATTCGACACCTGTGCACCATCCACATGGAAGCATGTTTCAATGCGTACATTAAACATTAGCCATTTTGAGCTGGTTTTTGTAGCACCAATTTTGGGGAAAAGCCCCTATTAGAAACTACAGGCATTAAGGTAAGTGACCATTACATCACATCATGTGATTGCTATTTAAGATATAGTCATAATCTATTTAAAATAACTGGGTCAGATTCTCCACTCTCTAAGTGGAGGCCGCAAATTTGTTTAGCACATTCTTGAGTTTGAATGATTAGAATTATGACTATGAAGGTCTCACTAAGTTAGATATAGGCTCCAATATCACTGTAAGCAACACTGATTTTCAATAATTTATAAAATTCAGATGATTTAGTAATACAGACAGACAATGAACCAATAGATTTAGAGGTTGAGAAAAGTCAGCTACATTTGGTCACACAGCTTCACTGACTTTATAGTGAATGAGTTCTCAAGATTTTGAAGCATATAAAAAATTCTTCTGTGAAAAATAATGATTCAACTATAAAGGTCAGATTTTATTCTTAAACCTATCTATAGATAACAAATATGTAAAAGAAAGGTAAAATGGTTAAAATTTATGTTGAACTTAATATATACTACACTGCTATAAATTTTACAGACAGACCTATTCACATTGAGTTATTGAGATGACAGGTGTTCTATTTATTGCACACTGCACTGTGTGGCTGCTTCGCACATGTATATCGACAGCCTACACAGTAACAGATGTAAAGGGTTAAAAAAACATCAAATAGAGCAAAAATCCATTGCAATATTTCATAAATACCATTCTTATATCCTCATAGCTTATCCATTAGAGCATGTCACTTTACTGATTTTCATCAAATAGAGCAATAATCCATTGCAATATTTCATAAATACCATTCTTATATCCTCATAGCTTATCCATTAGAGCATGTCACTTTACTGATTTTCATCAAATAGAGCAATAATCCACTGCAATATTTCATAAATACCATTTTTATATCCTCATAGCTTATCCATTAGAGCATGTCACTTTACTGATTTTCATCAAATAAAGCAATAATCCATTGCAATATTTCATAAATACCATTTTTATATCCTCATAGCTTATCCATTAGAGCATGTCACTTTACTGATTTTCATCATATAGAGCAATAATCCATTGCAATATTTCATAAATACCATTTTTATATCCTCATAGCTTATCCATTAGAGCATGTCACTTTACTGATTTTCATTAGAGCGTGTCACTTTACTGATTTTCATTAGAGCGTGTCACTTTACTGATTTTCATTAGAGCATGTCACTTTACTGATTTTCATTAGAGCATGTCACTTTACTGATTTTCATCATATAGAGCAATAATCCATTGCAATATTTCATAAATACCATTTTTATATCCTCATAGCTTATCCATTAGAGCATGTCACTTTACTGATTTTCATCAAATAAAGCAATAATCCATTGCAATATTTCATAAATACCATTTTTATATCCTCATAGCTTATCCATTAGAGCATGTCACTTTACTGATTTTCATTAGAGCGTGTCACTTTACTGATTTTCATTAGAGCATGTCACTTTACTGATTTTCATTAGAGCATGTCACTTTACTGATTTTCATCATATAGAGCAATAATCCATTGCAATATTTCATAAATACCATTTTTATATCCTCATAGCTTATCCATTAGAGCGTGTCACTTTACTGATTTTCATTGGAGCGTGTCACTTTACTGATTTTCATTAGAGCATGTCACTTTACTGATTTTCATTAGAGCATGTCACTTTACTGATTTTCATTAGAGCGTGTCACTTTACTGATTTTCATTAGAGCGTGTCACTTTACTGATTTTCATTAGAGCGTGTCACTTTACTGATTTTCATTAGAGCGTGTCACTTTACTGATTTTCATTAGAGCGTGTCACTTTACTGATTTTCATTAGAGCATGTCACTTTACTGATTTTCATTAGAGCGTGTCACTTTACTGATTTTCATTAGAGCGTGTCACTTTACTGATTTTCATTAGAGCATGTCACTTTACTGATTTTCATTAGAGCGTGTCACTTTACTGATTTTCATTAGAGCGTGTCACTTTACTGATTTTCATTAGAGCATGTCACTTTACTGATTTTCATTAGAGTGTGTCACTTTACTGATTTTCATTAGAGCGTGTCACTTTACTGATTTTCATTAGAGCGTGTCACTTTACTGATTTTCATTAGAGCATGTCACTTTACTGATTTTCATTAGAGCATGTCACTTTACTGATTTTCATTAGAGCATGTCACTTTACTGATTTTCATTAGAGCGTGTCACTTTACTGATTTTCATTAGAGCGTGTCACTTTACTGATTTTCATTAGAGCATGTCACTTTACTGATTTTCATTAGAGCGTGTCACTTTACTGATTTTCATAAGAGCATGTCACTTTACTGATTTTCATTAGAGCGTGTCACTTTACTGATTTTCATTAGAGCGTGTCACTTTACTGATTTTCATCAGTCATCTTAAGTCTGGGTATGGTCACTGACAAAATCTACTTGAAAGAGATCATGTTTTCTAGCCATGTTATTCTGCAAGTATTGATTACCATTTTTATCTGTGTGCTTTTTTAATGTTGTTTTTCTTGTTTAATACTGGCTGTGAGAAACAATCGGCATTTCGTTTAATGGAAAATGAAAATGTATATAAAGATTTTCAGATATAATCAAAATCAATAATCCATTGCAATATTTCATAAATACCAGTTTTATATCCTGATAGTTTATACATTAGGGCGTGTCACTTTACTGATTTTCATCAAATTGATTAATTATCAGCTAGGTCATAAAACTGACAAAAAGTATTTGAAAGAGATTATGTTTTCTAGCCTTATTATTCTGTAAGTGTTGATTCCCATTTGAGATTCATGCACTTTTTTTGTAGAAAATATTTATAGATTTATGGCCTTTTTCAACCTTTTTTTACATCTGAAAAGGCACAGAGCTTGTTAATAAGAATATGTGAAAGCTAAATCACATATATACAATTTTTAATGTTTCGTTTATCATTACAATTTGATGTTTTATTAGATTTTCCACATTTTGTTTCAGCAAATGTTTAAGGTTTGTTGCTCTTTGGCACAAAATTATAGATCTGAATTCATTAATATTTCATGAGTATGATTATTATGGCAGGACAATTTTATCAGCATTTGAATTCATTAATATTTCATGAGTATGATTATTATGGCAGGACAATTTTATCAGCATTTGAATTCATTAATATTTCATGAGTATGATTATTATGGCAGGACAATTTTATCAGCATTTTAATTCATTAATATTTCATGAGTATGATTATTATGGCAGGACAATTTTATCAGCATTTTAATTCATGGATATGCTTGGATTAGATTGGAGTTCTTGTTTGTTTTATGCAGAGGAGAATCATTTAATGGTTGGTGTTCCTGTGTTATGCACAGGTGGATCGTTTAATGTTTGGTGTTCCTGTGTTATGCACAGGTGGATCATTTAACGTTTGGTGTTCATGGTTTATGACAATAATGAAATGTATAAAAGTTGATACCCTATGAATATAGTGAACTCATAGATTTGGGGCTTCACTCAGTGTATAAGCGTTTGTATGGCTGTCTTAAACAGGGTTATATTTTACTACCAAAAAATCTGAACATGGGTTTCTTTTTCTTTGTCTAGCATAGGGCAAAAGTTAATAATAGAACATCTTTTTAATGGGAAGTAGTAAATGTAAGAAACTTGCTATGAAAACATTAATTTTTAGATGTTCTTGTCAGCTTAGTTCACACCTTATTGACATGGGTTATTCAAAATTGTCGCATTTGTTTGTTGTGGGGTGTTAAAATCTGTTATTTTTAACAGGGTAGGGATAGAAATCTACCAGCAGAACATCAACCATTTTTCAATACAAGGCCCCCACCCCCAAGAATATATTTCCAAATTAACACATGACTGTAGTGACAAATGGCAGTATTGAGAACACTTATAAGATCTTCTAGACCTGTGAATAGGATTACAAAGCTTTTTAAAACCATTTCCATGCTTTTCAGTGTTCATGGTATATAACCAAAGAAAGAGGATTTAATTGTATTAAAAAGAAAATTTGCTTACAGTATTTTATATGGCATAATTCATGTAGAGTTAGAAAAACTTGCTGAACATGTCAGTAACAAATCATCAAAACTATTTAAAAAATTCTGCAATTTTTATAATTATTTTGTATGGTTTCTTTTTACAAAATGTCAAAAAGTATTTGTGAATAGATTTACAAGTTATACGTTTGTTTTACCTATGCACTTTTAATAGGGTCATTTTTATAATTGCATTCTTTCACAGCAGTGTGAATTATGTCTTCTGATTTATTTATTTTTTTAGAGGACAATTGGTTAGATTTAAATTTTGTCAGATTTGTGACATTTTATTTCTTATGTAGATAGCAGCATACTGATCTGTAAATTAATTAATTGTTTGCATTAAATTCAACAACAGAAATATACAGTGAAACCTTTCAAGACCAAAATCCTGTGGTTGGATAAGTAAAAGTTTTGGTTTTATGGGGATTTTTGGGTTTACTGAGGTTCAAACATTTCACCTAAATGAGATGCAATCAGTTATATCTACTTAGTTATTACATAATGTGTTTATTGATTAGTTATATCTACTTAATTATTACATAATGTGTTTATTGATTAGTTATATCTACTTAATTATTACATAATGTGTTTATTGATTAGTGCCTGCTACTTAATTATTACATAATGTGTTTATTGATTAGTTATATCTACTTAATTATTACATAATGTGTTTATTGATTAGTGCCTGCTTTATATTTTATAGAAATAATTACCTTCTTGTATTGATATATATATATGTATGTGTTTACACTAATTTTGTTTCAACACAAAATAATTTGATAAAATGTTACTAGCCGGTATATATGAGATAATATTGTTGTAGAATTGTTCTTTTCTTGGTCTATATCAGCAGAAATGTCAATGCTGATAGTATTGGACATAGATGATCGACAAATAAACATAATCTTCTTTGATTTAGACTTCCACTGGCACTATATTACAATTAACTTTAAAAGCTGTCACTTCAACCAGGTGTAAGACCACTGATTAGCATATTGTTTACACTGGCCATAATCTGCACCAATTTATGTGCTGAGTTTTGTTTTATTACACGCATGGCCCCAGTTGATTTCCAGACCTTGGGCCAACCTCATAACTGGGATCTAGCTGCCAACTGACCACTTTTTGAGTTAGTTTCGGTTCATAGGGTTCATTTCAGTGTAGAAATTAAATTTGTGACCAAACATTTGTTTCTGCTTTCAGAGTAGTGGGTTTCAGATTACTGAATATGTTTTATTGAAATTAAAGAAAGAAAAATTAGCGACCAGAAAAATGTTTCAGTTTCAAGAGGATTTCACCTTAGTGAGATTTTGGTCTTGGGAGGTTTCAATGTACTTACTGTATATACTCACTTTTAAGTCAGGTCCAACTGCAAACAACATAGACCCTGATCTGCCATCACATAATGCGCCAGCAGATCAGGGTCAATGTTGTTTGTTTTACTGATTACTCCTAACAAACTGCATAGACCCCAATCTGCCAGCACATTATGCAATAGCATATGTGGGTCTGTGCAGTTTGCAGTTGGATCAACTTATAAAGGATTATATACAGTATGTGAAAATGAATAATTTGTATGAAATACTGTCCAACTTATAAAGGATTATATACAGTATGTGAAAATTAATAATTTGTATGAAATACTGACCAACTTATAAAGGATTTATTACAGTATGTGAAAATGAATAATTTGTATGAAATACTGTCCAACTTATAAAGGATTATATACAGTATGTGATAATGAATAATTTGTATGAAATACTGTCCAACTTATAAAGGATTATATACAGTATGTGAAAATGAATAATTTATATGAAATACTGTCCAACTTATAAAGGATTATAATATACAGTATGTGAAAATGAATAATTTGCATGAAATACTGTGATATATTTTTTACTCAAAAGGTAATTTGATGATATTGTTTTGAATAGAATCACATTTTGGTGCATATATTGGGCACTTTTTCTGAGCACATTTGTATATATCACTGTTGATGTCTGTGTATTTTAGCATTGATTACTTGGTATGATGAAATTTATTTTTACAAACAATTGTATGTCATGCTTGCAAAACAACTTTTCCATAGAGTGTCAGGAATTTATATTAGTGTATTAGATGTTTCATAAATTTATCATAAGTTGCACCAGAAAATTAATTACAAATAGTACTGTACTGTTTGAGATTAGTTTTTGTCTCAAATCTTTTATTTGCACTGCTAAAGGTTTTTTAAGTTTGGTCTCTTATGAAACAAACATGGAAGAAGCAGAATACTGCATTTAAGCAGAACACCCCTTTACCCTCTGACCAATATAGGGTATTAAAAGATTCTTTTTCTCAACCATGACTGTGACAAAAGTTTCCTAAATAAAAGATTTACATAAGGAGAAAGGTCTTTATACATCAGCTCTGATGTCAGTGTGTAAGGATCTCATAGTGTTACTAAGTCACTGTGTAAGGATATCATAGTGTTACTAAGTGACTGTGTAAGGGTCTCATAGTGTTACTAAGTGACTGTAATAAAATGAATGATGTTAATAAATAATGTCACGGGGTGCACCTGATTTTATTTATCCTGACAGTAAGACAGATTTTTCTCACGTTCCCACATGCTGTTCAGTGTACAACAATAATCGGGCATATCGGTATCTTTGATCATGTGACTTGTCTTTCATCACATGACCTTCTACTGTGATCTTAGTCTGCTCAAACTGGTAAAAAAAATCCCTGATTTCCATCATCTGTTGAGCATTATTTCTAAGTAATCAAGGTAAACATTCATTATGCATTGGTGTAGGACAGGAAAATTCCACCCTTGGGATCAGAAGATTGCAGCACACTCATCAAAGCTTTGTGTCTGATCAGGTGGAGCTTTCCCATCTTACACTGATGAATATGGTAAGCTATCATTCCAAAAGTAGATCACTGTAGTCTAGATCAGGATTTTACACTAGATCAGATCTTTTCAATATGTATCATTAGAACTATTCATAATGTAATGTAATTTCAGAGTGTCATAGAAAATAACTATTACATGCTTCTTCAAATATATTACCCGATCTTAATATGTTTGGAGTACACCCACTACATGGCAAATCCAACTCTTCCAAACTAAAATAAATGGTCATATGCTCTGCTTGTAGCAACATCAGGCTGTAGATGTTTGAAAAACACAATGGCATAATGACAGAGGGTGATGAATTTTCTTCTGAAATGTTGATTTGTCTACCAGCACCGATTCAGACATCAGAATATTGGTATGACCTTGTACAGAGTGTGCTGTTCAGGCATGAGCAGAAGTAGTAACTGACAGTTGACAGAATCTGACATCAAGTCCTCTGTCAGTTGACAGAATTTGGCATCAAGCCCTCTGTCAGTTGACAGAATTTGACATCAAGTCCTCTGTCAGTTGACAGAATTTGGCATCAAGCCCTCTGTCAGTTGACAGAATTTGACATCAAGTCCTCTGTCCATAGGGAAACCACTTTAGTCTGACTTCCACCCAGGCAGCTGGATGGCATTTGCCACTTTTCTTTCTAAAACAAGCCAAAAGATGTGGTGAATGTCTATTTAAGCTTCAGAGGGCTGGATTTGTGAGGTAGTGGATTTACTCCTAATGTATTATGATCAGGTAAGCATTATAAACAAAAAACATTTTATTTCAATAATTGGGTTTTTTTTTAATCAAAATTACACTGATTGGGCAGGTTGCATATATTTCATTGTGAATATTGTTGAGAGCTGCTTCTGGGCTGTTAAAAAGGGTACATTAACTTTAATTGTGACTTTAATGGCAATAAAGATTTAAGACAATTAAAATTACGGTAGTGTGAACTTGTTCATTTACATCCCCATTCCATCTGTTATTTCTATTATTTTTGATGTTATCAAAATTGAAAATTGGAATGTTGCTTTTTTTTCTACAGGTAGTTAAGCTAGTATATCCTAATAATAATTAAATTTTGTTGCTCCCACTTTATGTAGAAAAATGGCGATATTAAATTGGTCCTTTCCATTTGTCCTTTGACCCTAGTCTCTACATGCATCCAATTTTCATTTACACAAAGAATGACTATTATTTATGTTGGATTTCAGCCAAAGTTTGAATGCAGTTTATATTCAGAAGATATAGCATGTTATGATCCTGCCTCGGGCAGCATTGTCAATAATTTCTCATTTCTGCCTCATTTCAAATACCACCTGACCTATATCAACCAAATTTGCCAAGGAACATCCTGGAATAAAGGCCATTAATTTCTTGTTTTTTACCAAATTATGCTAATCCACTATAAAATATGACTGCTGTTACTAAAAATAAAAAATACTTTTTATCAACTTCTCAGAAACTGCTCAACAAAATTAGACCAAATTTAACAAAAAGCATTCTGGGATGAAGGACATTGAAGTTTGTATAAATGATACCGATATGCCATCAAATATGGCCACCATTACTAAAAATAGGTAAACTTTTCAATGACTCCTCAAAGACTGCTCAACAGAGCTTTTCCAGCTTTGATAGAAAGAATTTTGGCAAGAGTGCCTTTCAGATTTATACAAATGATGGCAATCCACTGTCAGTTATGTCATTAAAAAACAAAATAGAAAAACATTTATTGGCTTCTCATAACTGCTCAACAGAATTTAGCTAAATTTGAGAGAAATCATTCTGGTATGAAGAGAGAGAAATCATTCTGGTATGAAGAGAGAGAAATCATTCTGGTATGAAGAGAGAGAAATCATTCTGGTATGAAGAGAGAGAAATCATTCTGGTATGAAGAGAGAAATCATTCTGGTATGAAGAGAGAGAAATCATTCTGGTATGAAGAGAGAGAAATCATTCTGGTATGAAGAGAGAAATCATTCTGGTATGAAGAGAGAGAAATCATTCTGGTATGAAGAGAGAGAAATCATTCTGGTATGAAGAGAGAGAAATCATTCTGGTATGAAGGGAGAGAAATCATTCTGGTATGAAGGGAGAGAAATCATTCTGGTATGAAGAGAGAGAAATCATTCTGGTATGAAGAGAGAGAAATCATTCTGGTATGAAGAGAGAGAAATCATTCTGGTATGAAGAGAGAGAAATCATTCTGGTATGAAGAGAGAGAAATCATTCTGGTATGAAGAGAGAGAAATCATTCTGGTATGAAGGGAGAGAAATCATTCTGGTATGAAGAGAGAGAAATCATTCTGGTATGAAGGGAGAGAAATCATTCTGGTATGAAGAGAGAGAAATCATTCTGGTATGAAGAGAGAGAAATCATTCTGGTATGAAGGGAGAGAAATCATTCTGGTATGAAGAGAGAGAAATCATTCTGGTATGAAAGCCTTTCAGTCTTGTAGAAGAGTATTGTAAATGGCACTTCATACTCCCACCTTATGTTTAATATTCCTTTATGTAGATAACTAAAATATTTGTACAGAAACCACTGTTCAATTGATTGTTTTTTTTCTCCCTACCCCATGTATAAGCTATCCAAAAAGTTTGGTCCAGGTTTGTGATGTTATTGTGCAGAACCCATTTTCTTCTTTCATTCACAGTGACCATGGCCTTTGAGCTTTGACCCCCAAGTCAATAGGTTTCTTCCTTACCCCAAGTGCAAACCATTAACAAAACTTGGTAACTGCAGATGAGAGAGAACTCAAGTTATTGTGCAGAAACCATTTTTTAAAATTTCAGTCTCAGTGATCTTGATCTTTGACCTTTTGACCCCAAAATCAATAGGGTTCTTCCTAACCCCAAGTGCAAGTGAAAGAAATCCACAAAGTTTGGTAACTGTAGATGGTGAAGAACTTGAATTATTATGCAGAAACCATTTTTCTTCTTCAGTCACAGTGACCTTGACTTTTGACATTGAAAGTGCAAGCCATCCTCAAGCTTGTTGCTGCAGATGGTGGAGAACTTGTTATTTTGCAGAAAATATTTTCTTCTTTAAGTCATGGTGACCTTGACCTTTGAGCTTTTGACCCCAGAATTAATACAGTTCTTCCTTACCCCAAGTGCAAGCCATCCCAAAAGTTTGGTAACTGTAGATGGTGAACATCTTCAGTTATTGTGCAGAAACAAAATTGGTAAACAGACGGACAAACCAAAATGCCATGAATGTTTGTTTTTTTGTTTTTTTTTTATTTAAAAAAATTCACTGAACCTGAGCAAGTTTTACAGGAAGCATCTTTGTATGAATACCTTTAAAGTTTGTACAATCAATGCAGATCTGCTGTCCATTGTGACTGGTGTTTCTGAGAATATGACAAATGACTTAAAAATACAAAAAGAAAACCCCCCAAAAGAACCTCTCAACATCCTACCCCGAAGGTCTTTACATTATATTCAAATGATGCTGATCTGTTGTCAGATATGGCTGAAGATAGTAGAGAAACCATCAAACAACTTTTTCTGATAAATAATCAACAGAATTTGAAGAAATTTGAACCGCCTATGCATTGGCTTTTGGGCACATGCCATTCAAGTGAATTATGTCGGGTCCACTTGGGTTCTTGTTATTTTCAACACTGTCTGATATCACTTTGTGCAGTTATAACCTCTGATTTTCAGATGCATTAAACTATTATTTCCACACAATAACTGCAATCATTATATCTGTTTCCAAGCAAATAATAAAGAAAAGGCTATAAACGGTATTATTTTAATTTTTTTTTAGTTTTAGAATCTGAATTAATTTTTTCCAGACAAAAAGCAGTTGTATAGATAGTACAAGTTCCATGTTGTATGCTACTTTAAAGTGTTCTTGGTTATATATGCAGGGTTTCTTTATTAGAAGCATGACAAACTTACTGCATAATGTGTTCTTGGTTATATGCAGGGTTTCTTTATTAGAAGCATGATCAACCTACTGTTACAGAATTATGTATCATCTTTTAAATTATAATATAGTTTTCATTTGGTTTATGACATTTGTATTATAATTTATATTTTTTTTTAGTAGCCAACGCTATTATTGAGTACATGTATATCTTATGTTAGGAATGTTGATTAAACATGACTCACTATGTCACGTGAGTAGTGCATGGTGAAATGTATCTGTGACCTGATTCCCATGATTCAGTTATGGTGCATAATGTGTTTACCTGAAATAGGAATTAACATCGCAATTCGGGTTTGTTTATTTGAAGCGGAGTAGATTGAGTTTTTATTGTTCTACGCAGTATAGATAATATAAAACGAGATTTAATCACTGCGTTGGGCATTCTTTGCAGTTACGGCATTTGATAAAGTCATAGAGGAAATTTATTTATTGTTTATGAAATCTTAACTCTAAACAGTACTTTTGGGATAACGTACTAAAATTCAAAGATCTGAACATTATTCTACTCTGTCAGAATCATTTCAAGAACTTTTGTGATATTCTGCGTTCGCAGGAATTTACCTGGAATTAATAACATTTGGATTTAGAACTGTGATTCTTGTTGACACATAAGCACATTAGTGTCCTCATTCGGAGTACCTTTCGACAGTTTCCGGATTAGTGAATTCTATAGAACAATTTAGGATTATTTAAGGAATTTCTACACTAAGATATTTTTTATTCTTTCACTTTGTTTTAAATATTTTATATTTTAGGAAAATAAATTTGTATTTTGGAAATTGTGAAAGCTTGTTAGAGTCTTTCTTTCTTTTGTTACATATTAAAACCCATAATCGTAACAAGAGAAATTCAGGACTCGTCCGGGATCTCTAATTTTATTTGTATATTTTCGGGATTTAATTTTAATTTAATATTTTCGGGATTTGAATTTATTTAGGCATTTTCGAAGATTAATGTTTCAGAGATTTTGATAATTCGGATTTTTTTTTTTTTAAAAGTTTGAATTTAATTGTTTGAAATTTTAGTCTCTGGTATTTTGATTTCCTGGTTGAGAAATAAATAGAGAAACGAACAGGCTTTCATCATGACATCCAAGGTAGAGAATTTTATAGCTGGTCCCATCCAGGAGAAATTAGAGTCTTTGAGAAAGGACAAGTTATTTCAAATTGCCAAACATTATAATCTTATTGAAGCGACGGCTTCCCTGTTGAAACAAGAAATCAGCAATATTTTGATAGACTGTTTGGTACCAAAAGGTGTTTTTGAAGGGGGTGTTTCCAACCTTAAAAAAGGAATCTCCATCTAGTTTAGAAAGAAAATTAAAGATGGCAAAGGAAGTAGAATTAGAAAAGCTTCAGCTTGAGTGAGAGCAAATGCAGATGCAAGAAGGAAAGGAGGAGAAAGAGAAAGGCAAGAAAGAAAAGAGGAGAGAGAGAAAGATAGGGAAAGGCAAGAAAGAAAAGAGGAGAGAGATAGGGAAATAGAAGAGAGAGATAAAGAATGGGGTAGACAGGAGGGAGAGATAGGGAAATACAGGAGAGAGAGAGAGAGAGAGAGAGAGAGAGAGAGAGAGAGAGAGAGAGAGAGAGAGAGAGAAAGGGATTTAGCTTTTAGCTTGAGGGAATTGGAATTGGCCAATAAAGGGCACTCTCATGGCAATACAGGTTCATACTTTGATCTAGCCAAACATATCAGAGAGGTCCCCCCTTTCAGAGAAAAGAAGGTAGACAAATATTTTCTCAGTTTTGAGAAAATAGCTGAGAATTTGAAATGGCCAAAAGAGTATTGGACCTCATTGTTGCAGAGTGTGTTACTGGTAAAGCTAGTTATGTTTATACTGCACTCTCGTCTGAACAAACTGCTGATTATGAAGTGGACAAAGTGTTACGACTCTATGGTCTAAGAAAAATGTAACAGAAAGAAAGTGAAACCAACAAATCAAGTAAAAATCAACAACACAATTTATTACTAGATAATTAAAATGAAAAATCAAAAAGTCACTTACAGTAATGTGTTTTGAAATCCTAATAATCCAATAAGAATGATTGTTCTAATCACAAGTCCTAAATATAGAATGTGTCCTTGAATGTTATTATGTGCCAATGGTCTCCAAAGTCCTGATGTACTAGTAATCTTGATGTGCTGAAGTCAAAATGAAGTATTCCAAAATCTCTGAATAAGTTCACATCAATTCCAAAATTGTCAATTAAAAATCCAAAATCCAAAAGTTTATGAGCACTGTTATAATCCAATGAATATTTAAAATAATTCCTCTCTTAGAATTTGGAATGAATTTTCACAACTGTAATAGCTCTTTACAAGACTGATGGTAATGTCAAAACTGAAAAAATGTCCACCAAACATGGTATATATAAAGATTGGTCACATGACAGAATGTTCTAGAATATGAGTCATCTTAATGGAATTTTTACTTGTAAACAAAAATCAACCTTGACCTTCAAATTGAGAAAACATATTGATCAAAACAACCTAATTCAAGGACACTAGTTAAACATGTTTTTCCTGATAAACATAAAGATTTAAGCAAATATTAAAGTGAAGAAACATTTATAATTTCCTAAAATATTTATAATATTATATAAACATCATACATAACACCTCCCCTCATAAAGAAAAAGAAAGATTTATATAATAAAGCTTTCTTTTGAATATACATCTAATACTATAATAACCAAAATTACATAAGAACATGTTTTATTATACTGGACTTAATTACATCAAGCAATATTACATTTCTAGGCACGTGAGAGTGCATCTGCAATCACATTGTCTTTTCCCCTGATGTGTTTAATGTCAATGTTATATTCCTGCAATATCAAACTCCATCTCAACAATCTCCGATTTTTATCTTTCATTTTGTTGATGAAAGTAACGGGATTGTGATCACTGTACACAATAATTGGAGAAAGAACTGAGGTAACATACACTTCAAAATGCTGTAAAGCCAATATCAAAGCCAAACATTCCTTCTCAATTGTGGAATAATTTTTCTGGTGCTTGTTTAGTTTTATAGAAAAATAACACACAGGGTGATCCACACCACTTTTGTCTTCCTGAATCAATACTCCACCAACCCCTACATCACTTGCATCAACAGATAATTTAAATGATTGGCTGAAATTTGGTGCAGAAAGAACTGGTGCATTCTTAAGCATGGCCTTTAACTTGTCAAAAGATTCCTGACACTTGTCAGACCAATGAAATTTGGTTTTCTTACTCAATAAACTTGTCAAAGGTTCAGCAATTTTGGAAAAATTGGAACAAAATTTCCGATAATATCCAGCCATACCTAGAAATCGCATCAGTTGCTTTTTACAAATTGGAACTTGAAATTCAGAGATAGCTTTGACCTTAGCTTCTATAGGTTTAACTTGACCTTGTCCCACAATATGTCCTAAAAATGTGACACAAGCATGGCAAAACTCACTTTTGCTCAAATTAATTGTCAGATTCGCATCGCTGAGTCGATCAAAGAATTTTCGAATGGTTTCCAAATGATCTTCCCAGGTGTTGTTGTAGATAATGACGTCATCGATATAAGCGTCACAATTATCAAGACCAAATGTTATCATGTTCATCAGACGTTGAAACGTTGCAGGTGAATTTTTCATTCCAAACGGCATGACTTTATATTGATAAAGTCCATCTGGAGTTACAAATGTTGAAATTTCTTTTGCCCTTTCCGTCAGTGGAATTTGCCAGAATCTTTTTAAAAGGTCAAACTTGGTGACATATTTAGCATTTCCAATTTTATCAATGCAATCGTCCATTCTTGGGATTGGAAATGAATCAGTTTTGGTGACACTGTTGACTTTTCTATAGTCAGTACACATACGGAATGTATTATCTGGCTTGGGAACAAGAATACATGGTGAACTCCAGTTACTTTTACTTGGTTCTATGAAATCATTCTCCAGTAGATACTGAATTTCTTTCTTCAGATAGTTCTGTTTGAGAGGATTCATCCTATAAGGATGCTATTTCACAGGCGCAGAATCTACAATGTCAACGTCATGATAAATTTTACTTGTTCGTGTTGGAACATCAGGAAACAAGTGCTCATAGTCATGTAATAGCTGTTTTAGTTCATTTCTTTCCTGTTGTTGTAGATGTGAAAGTTTCTGGTCTAGGTTGTTCAATATTTCTGAATTCCGAAGATTGGTTATACCAGAGTCACTATAGTCTGATTGTATTCCATCGTTGATATCTTCACTGTGTGGGACAGGTACAACTAAATTAACTGAATAATTAGTTGGGCTATCTCTGTCAAAATATTCCTTTAACATATTTATATGACAAAATTGTTTCTGTTTCCGTCTCCCAGGAGTGTTAATGATATAATTTAAGTCATTTACTTTCTTTGCAACGGTATAAGGACCATAAAATTTAGCCTGAAGAGGATTCTGAGGTATGGGAAAGAGAGCCAGAACTTTGTCACCAGGTTTAAAACTCCTTTCCTGTGAATTTCTGTCATACCTTAATTTCATTTTTAACTGGGTAGTGTGAAGATTAGTTCTTGCTACTTCACAGGCCTTTGACAACTTGTATTTGAAATCAGAGACATAATCAAGAAGATTAATCTTTGAATCTTCATTTGAAAGAAGTTTCTCTTTCAATAATTTCAATGGTCCACGGACAGTATGACCAAAAACTAGTTCAAAGGGACTAAAACCCAACGACTCTTGAACTGATTCCCTAACAGCAAACAACAACAAATGAACACCCTCATCCCAATCCTTTTCTGTATCAAAGCAATATGATCGAATCATATTCTTCAAAGTTTGATGAAATCTTTCTAAAGCACCTTGACTTTCAGGGTGATAGGCAGAAGATTTAAACTGTTGGATGCCTAATTCATGCATAACTTGTTGGAAAATTCCAGACATAAAATTTGACCCTTGATCTGACTGGACAGATTTGGGAAGGCCAACAAGTGTAAAAAAAACTTCACCAAAGCTTTCACAATAGTTTTAGTTTTTATATTTCTCAGAGGAATTGCTTCTGGAAATCTTGTAGATGTACACATGATGGTCAACAAGTATTGATTGCCTGACTTGGTTTTAGGTAAAGGACCAACACAGTCTACTATTATTCTACTAAATGGGTCATGAAATGCAGGAATAGGTTGCAGATGAGCCTTAGGTATCTTCTGATTGGGTTTTCCTACCATTTGACAAGTGTGACAAGATCTGCAGTATTTAGAAACATCACTTTTGAGTTTCGGCCAATAAAAATGATTCAAGATCTTGTGATAAGTCTTACGGACTCCTAAATGACCAGCCAAAGGAGTTTCATGGGCTAAATTAAGAATTTCCTGTCGATATGACTTAGGAACAACAATTTGATAGCTCACTGACCACTCGTCACCAGCGGGTACATCAGGTGGTCTCCATTTCCTCATAAGGACCCCATTTTTCACAAAGTAACACACTGGAACTTGTGTGGCTTCAGTTTCACTAATAGCCCTCTGAAACAAACAAGATATCTCGGGATCTTGCTCCTGTTCAACGACAAGGGATTGTCGTTTGTCATCCTGATTAGAACAAAGAGAATGAGTTGCCAAAAGAGGATCACTGTGATCAATACCATTTGATTGATCAATACCTGAGGAAAAAGTGACCTCATCAAAAGACTGACCAATACATGTGTCAGCTAAAGGAATAATATCCTGATCAACATCAATCTCAAGAGCTCTTTTTGCCATAGCTCTAGTAACTGCACAAGCAGGGTACAAATCAGGGATTTCAGTTTCGACAGGATCAACTTTCTGATCCAAACAAGGCTTGTCAGTTACAAGTGGATTAACCACAACCTTATCTCCAGCTAGGTCATTGCCTAGTAATAAATGAACACCCTCTATGGGTAAAGAAGTCACTGCCCCAACAGTCACAGGTCCAGAAACTAAGTCTGATGCCAAATTTACACAATGAAGAGGAACATTTACAAAGCTGCACTCAACTCCCTGAACAAGAACACTTTCACTTGAAGAAGACTCCTCAGACAAAGGCAAAGTACCTGATAATAAAAGACTCTGAGAAGCTCCAGTGTCCCTTAATATTTTAATTGGGATAGGTTTGGCAGAATCACCAATAAGTGATATAGAACCTTCTGACATGAATGGTTCATAAGCCTCCAAAATAGAATCAGACTGGGGTTTGTTTGACCCAACAAATGTATTGCTTTCAATACAAGACCGTGACCTTGACCTCGTAGAAATAAGAGCATTTGGAAAAGCTCTGTCTTTACTCTGTTGCTTATTTTTCAACTTGAAGCAATCAGAAATAACGTGCCCTTTCTTTTTACAATAAGTGCACTTAGGAAGAGATAAGGATTTCTGATCAGTCTTATCAGATGTTTGATTCCTAACAGTTGTGCTGTTGTGAAATTTGGAAGTACTCGAATGAGATTGAAATGGTTTTTTACCAGAAAACTGCTGAGAGGACGACTTATTGCCAAATGAAATTTTGTGAGTCAAGGAATAATCATCAGCCATACGAACAGCATTTTCCAAAGTTTCCACATTCTGCTCGTCAAGATAGGTTTTAACATCACTATGGATGCACCTCTTGAACTCTTCAATTAATACGAGCTGTCTGAGGTTATCATAAGCTTGATTAACTTTCTTGGCTGAGCACCACCTATCAAATAGTTGTTCTTTATCCCTTGCAAATTCGACATGAGTTTGTCCAGTTTCTTTTCTACAATTCCTAAACCTTTGTCGATATGCCTCTGGTACCAACTCATAAGATTTCAAGATGTACTCCTTAACCACATCATAATCAGTGCTTTGTTGTACTGACAGTGAAGTGTAGACTTCACGAGCTTTGCCAATAAGTACACTTTGTAATAACAAAGTCCAATGCTCTCTGGGCCATTTCAAGTTTTCAGCTATTTTTTCGAAATGAAGAAAGTATTTATCTACTTCTTTTTCCTGAAAAGGGGGTACTAACCTAATATATCTAGTAACATCAAAACCTGAACTTGTGTTTAAAGGAGTGGAGTGTGCTCTGTTTGCCAGTTCTAATTCTCTTAACTTAAATTGCATTTCCCTTTCTTCTCTTTGCATCTGCATCTGCATTTGTATTTGTCTATCTTCTTTCTCTCTCTCTCTCTCCATCTGCATTTGCCTCTCTTCTTTCTCTCTCTCCATATGCATTTGCCTCTCTTCTTTCTCTCTCTCCATCTGTATCTGCATTTGTCTCTCTTCTTTCTCTCTCTCCAACTGCCTCTCTTCTTTTTCTCTCTCCATCTGCCTCTCTTCTTTCTGCATTTGGATCTGCCTCTCTTCTTTCTGCATTTGGATCTGCCTCTCTTCCTTCTCTCTCTCCATCTGTATCTGCCTCTCTACCTTCTCTCTCTCTCTCTGAATCTGAAGCTTTGCCAATTCTAAATCAATCTGGTTCTTTAACTCTAATTCCCTTAATTTCCTGTCAGAACCAGATACAGGCTTTCTCTTCAAACTTAAAGCACTGCTATCAAAAATTCCCTTTCCTACTAAATACTGAATTAAAATAATCTTTATCTCCTGTTTTGTCAACGATACTTTTGCTTCAGATAGACTGTATTTTCTGGCAAGCTCGAGCAACTCATCCTTTCTCATGCACTCTAACCCCTCCTGGGTAGGTTTTGAAATGAAATTCTGAACATTAGATGCCATTGTAAATGCTTGTTGGTTTCACACAAAAAAAATTTCTCTATTAAAAATCTTTGCCAAAGACAACAAAAAATTCTCCGAGACAAAATCAATATGAATTTCAAAGATAAATTTAATATCTCTAATATGCTTTAAAGAAATTCAGATCCCGGAACGGCCCCCAATTTCTGTTACGACTCTATGGTCTAAGAAAAATGTAACAGAAAGAAAGTGAAACCAACAAATCAAGTAAAAATCAACAAGCAATTTATTACTAGATAATTAAAATGAAAAATCAAAAAGTCACTTACAGTAATGTGTTTTGAAATCCTAATAATCCAATAAGAATGATTGTTCTAATCACAAGTCCTAAATATAGAATGTGTCCTTGAATGTTATTATGTGCCAATGGTCTCCAAAGTCCTGATGTACTAGTAATCTTGATGTGCTGAAGTCAAAATGAAGTATTCCAAAATCTCTGAATAAGTTCACATCAATTCCAAAATTGTCAATTAAAAATCCAAAATCCAAAAGTTTATGAGCACTGTTATAATCCAATGAATATTTAAAATAATTCCTCTCTTAGAATTTGGAATGAATTTTCACAACTGTAATAGCTCTTTACAAGACTGATGGTAATGTCAAAACTGAAAAAATGTCCACCAAACATGGTATATATAAAGATTGGTCACATGACAGAATGTTCTAGAATGTGAGTCATCTTAATGGAATTTTTACTTGTAAACAAAAATCAACCTTGACCTTCAAATTGAGAAAACATATTGATCAAAACAACCTAATTCAAGGACACTAGTTAAACATGTTTTTCCTGATCAACATAAAGATTTAAGCAAATATTAAAGTGAAGAAACATTTATAATTTCCTAAAATATTTATAATATTATATAAACATCATACATAACAAAAGAAAATGTCTTGAGGGCTTATGACATGGTGCCTGAGACGTATCATCAAAACTTTAGAAATTGTAGAAAGGAAACTACCCAGACACATTTAGAATTTGCATGGGAAAACGAGTGTTTGTTTACGAGATGGTGTACATCCAAGAAGGTTGATAGAAATTATGATAATCTTAAGCAACTCGTAATGATCGAAGAGTTAAGAATTGTGTCAGTAGTGAAATTAGAATACACCTTGATGAGAAAGGTGTTGAAACTTTAGAGAAGACAGCTAGTACAGCTGATGAATATTCTTTGATTCACAAGGTTCCATTTGTAAATAAATCTTCCCCTCAACAGGTTTTTGTTAAGAAACCATTTCAGTCTCATTTGAGTGCTTACAGACCTCCAGCTGGTGTAACTGTGAAGAATCAAATTTCTGATAAGACGGATCAGAAAACCTTATATATTCCCATGTGCTCTTATTGTAAGAGGAAAGGGCACGTTATTTCTGATTGCTTTAGGGTGAAAAATGGGCAACATAATTTTAATAGAGCAGTCCCAAATGCTCTTGTTTATAAGAAGTCAAGGTCATGGTCTTGTATTGAAAGAAATACTTGTGTGGAGGCTGCATACCTCAGTCTGATTTTGTCATGGAGAAATACGAACCATTCATGTCGAAGAGTTAAGACTATTCCTATTAAGATATTAAGAGACACAGGAGCTTCTCAGAGTCTTTGGTTAGAAAGTACTTTGCCCTTTTCTGAGAAGTTTTCTTCTAGTGAAAGTGTTCTAATTCAGGGGGTAGAATGTGGATATGTAAATGTCCCTCTCCATTATGTTAATTTGTCATCAGACTTAGTTTTGGGACCTGTGACCATAGGAGCTGTGACTTCTTTGCCTATAAAGGGCATTCATTTATTACTAGGTTATGACCTTGCTGGAATTAAGGTCGTGGTTAATCCACTTGTAACAGACAAGCCTTGTACGGATCAATGAGTTGATCCTATCAAAGTATAAATCCCTGGTTTATATCCAGCTTGTGCAGTTACTAGAGCTATGGCAAAGCGTGCTCTTGAGAATGATGTTGTTGAACAGGTTGTTATTACTTTAGCGGACACCTTTTTGGGTCAGGCTTTTAATGAAGTCAACTTCTGCTCCTAGTTTGGATCAATCAAGAAGTATTGATCACAGTGATACTCTTTCGGATACACAATCTCATTAATCTAATCAGGGTCATAAAAGACAATCACTAGTTGTCTTACAGGAAGACGATCCCGAGATCTCATGTTTGTTTCAGAGGGCTATGACTGAAACTGAAGCCACACAAGAAGGAACTTGTTACTTCTTGAAGAATGGTGTCCTTATGAGGAAATGGAGACCACCCGAGGTACCCGCTGGTGACGAGTGGTCAGTTAGCTATCAAATTGTAGTTCCTAGATCGTATCGACAGGAAATACTTAGTCTAGCCCATGAAACGCCGTTGTCTGGTCATTTAGGAGTCAATAAGACCTATCACAAGATCTTAAATCATTTTTACTGGCCAAAACTTAAAAGTTATGTTTCTAAGTTTTGTAGATCTTCCAATACTTGTCAAATGGTAGGAAAACCCAATCAGAAGATACCCAAAGCTCATCTGTCACCTATTCCAGCATTTGATGAACCATTTAGAAGAATAATGGTAGATTGTGTCGGCCCTTTACCTAAGACCAAGTTAGGCAATCAATTCTTGTTGACGATTATGTGTGCGTCCACAAGGTTTCCAGAAGCTATTCCTTTACGGAATATCAAAGCTAAGACCATAGTGAAAGCTTTGGTCAAGTTTTGCACACTATTTGGTCTCCCTACGTCTGTTCAATCTGACCAGGGATCTAATTTCATGTCTGGTATATTCCAGCAGGTTTTGCATGAATTAGGAATCCAACAGTTTAGATCCTCTGCCTACCACCCTCAAAGTCAGGGTGCTTTGGAAAGGTTCCATCAGAATTTAAAAAGTATGATTAAGTCATATTGTTATGAGACAAAGAAAGATTGGGATGAAGGTGTGCAATTGTTGTTGTTTGCTGCAAGGGAGTCAGTGCAAGAGTCTCTAGGATTCAGTCCTTTTGAACTTGTGTTCGGACACTCTGTCCGGAGTCCATTAAAATTATTGAAAGAAAGACTTCTTTCTACTGAAGAGTCAGAATTAAATCTTCTGGACTATGTCTCTAAATTTAAATATAGATTGTCAAAGGCTTGAGAGGTGGCAAGAACTAATCTTAAATCTGTCCAGTCGAAAATGAAAGTGAGTTATGACAAACGAGCAAAAGATAGGAGTTTTCAGCCAGGTGATAGAGTTTTGGCTCTGTTACCCATACCCCAAAATCCTCTTGAGGCTAAGTATTTTGGCCCCTATACCATTGACAAGAAAGTGAGTGATTTAAATTACATTATTAATACTTCTGGGAGGAGGAAGCAGAAACAACTTTGCCACATTAATATGTTAAAACAATATGTAGACAGAGATAGCCATATAAATTATCCAGTTAATTTAGTAGTACCTGTTCCATACATACAAAATCTGAATGAAGATGAGAAATCAGATAGTGATGATTTCAGAATGACTAATCTTCGAAAATTCTGGACAATCTGGACCAGAAACTTTCGCATCTGCTGCCGCCTGAGAATAACGAACTGAAACAGCTGATAAAAGATTACGAACATTTATTTCCAGATATTCCCACACGAACAAATAAGATTTTCCATGATGTCGAAATAGTGAATTCAATGCATATAAAGCAACATCATTATAGGATGAATCCTCTCAAACAAGACTATCTGAAGAAAGAAATTCAGTATTTACTGGAGAATGACTTTATCGAACCAAGTAAAAGTGACTGGAGTTCACCTTGTATATTGGTGCCGAAACCAGACAAAACTTTCCGTATGTGTACTGATTACAGAAGAGAAAATAGTGTCACCAAGACAGATTAATTTCCAATTCCAAAATTGATGACGGTATTGACAGGATTGGAAATGCCAAATACGTCACAAAGTTTGACTTTTTGAAAGGATTCTATCAAATTCCACTTACGGAGAGAGCAAAAGAAATTTCTGCATTTGTGACTCCAGATGGACTTTACCAATAAAAATTCATGCCATTTGGGATGAAGGGTTTCCCAAGTTCTTTCCAACTTTTGATGAATATGATAACATCTGGAATAAAAAATTGTGATGTTTACATCAATGACATCATCATGTACAACGACACATGGAATGACCACATGAAAACTATTAGTTTTTCGAAAGGCTCAGCGAAGCAAATCTAACAATCAATTTGAATAAAAGTGACTTTTTCCATGCTTGTGTTACCTTTTTAGGACATGTTGTGGGATATGGGGAAATAAAACCAATAGAAGTTAAGGTTTTGGCTATTTCTGAGTTCCCTGTGCCTGTCAGTAAAAAGCAATTGATGCGATTTTGGGTATGGGAGGTTATTATCGGCAATTTTGTTCCAGTTTTTCCATGATAGCTGAACTTCTGACTAATTTGCTTAGGCAGAAGTACAAGTTTCATTGGTCGGACAAATGTCCGGATACTTTTGATAAATTAAAGGCTATACTCAAAAGTGCACCAGTTCAGTCAGCTCCAGATTTTAATCAATGTTTCAACATGTCTGTAGACGTAAGTGCCGTTGGGGTTGGTGGAGTACTATTACAGGAAGACAGCAATGGTGTGAATCATCCAGTGTGCTATTTTTCAAGGAAATTGAATAAGCACCAGAAAAATTATTCCACGATAGAGAAGGAGTGTTGGGCTTTGATGATGGCCTTTCAACACTTTGCGGTGTATGTTAGTGCAGCTCCTTCTCCAATTGTTGTCTTTAGTGATCACAACCCCATCACTTTCATTAATAAGATGAAGAATAAGAATCAAAGATTGTTACAATGGAGTCTGATGTTACAATCATATAACATCAAAGTCAGGCACATCAATGGAAAGGCACATCAAGGGAAAGGAAAATGTGATCGCTGGGGCACTTTCACATGCATAGCACTACAGTTTGCATTGTTTTGTAGACATGACTGTATCATTCGTTATTTTTATGCAATCAATTACATACATGTTTGAAGTATTTGCCAAAAGAAAGTTTTATTGTGTAAAACTTTCTTTCTTTTAAGGAGGAAGGTGTTACAGAATTATGTATCATCTTTTAAATTATAATATAGTTTTCATTTGGTTCATGACCTTTGTATTATAATTTATATTTTTTTTAGTAGCCAACGCTATTGTTGAGTACATGTATATCTATGTAAAAATGTTGGTTAAACATGACTCACTACGTCATGTGAGTAGCATGTGGTGAAATGTATCCGTGACCTGATTCCCATGATTCAGTTATGGTGCATAATGTGTTTACCTGAAATAGGAATGAACATCACAATTCGGGTTTGTTTATTTGAGGCGGAGTAGATTGAGTTTTTATTGTTCTACGCAGTATAGATAATATAAAACAAGATTTAATCACTGTGTTGGGCATTCTTTGCAGTTACGGCATTTGATAAAGTCATAGAGGAAATGTATTTATTGTTCATGAAATCTTAACTCTAAACAGTACTTTTGGGATTACGTACTAATATTCAAAGATCTGAACATTATTCTACTCAGTTCGAATTATCGGAAGCATTTCAAGAACTTTTGTGATATTCTACGTTCACAGGAATTTACCTGGATTTAGAACTGTGATTCTTGTTGACACATAAGCACATTAGTGTCCTCATTCGGAATACCTTTGGACAGTTTCCAGATTAGTGAATTCTATAAAACAATTTAGGATTATTTAAGGAATTTATACACTGTAAGTTATTTTTTAATTCTTTCACTTTTTTTAAAAATATTTTATATTTTAGGAAAATAAATTTGTATTTTGGAAATTGTGATAGCTTGTTAGAGTCTTTCTTTCTTTTGTTACATATTCAAACCCCTAGTCATAACACCTACTGCATAATGTGTTCTTGGTTATATGCAGGGTTTCTTTATTAGAAGCATGATTAAACCTACTGCATAATGTGCTCTTGGTTATATATGCAGGGTTTCTTTATTAGAAGCATGATAAACTTACTGCATAATGTGTTCTTGGTTATATATGCAGGGTTTCTTTATTAAAAGCATGATAAACTTACTGCATAATGTGTTCTTGGTTATATATGCAGGGTTTCTTTATTAGAAGCATGATCAACCTACTGCATAATGTGTTCTTGGTTATTTGCGGGGTTTCTTTATTAGAAGCATGATAAACTTACTGCATGATGTGTTCTTGGATATATATGCATGGTTTCTTTATTAGAAGCATGATAAACTTACTGCATGATGTGTTCTTGGATATATATGCATGGTTTCTTTATTCGAAGCATGATAAACTTACTGCATAATGTGTTCTTGGATATATATGCAGGGTTTCTTTATTAGAAGCATGATAAACTTACTGCATAATGTGTTCTTGGTTATATGCAGGGTTTCTTTATTAGAAGCATGATAAACTTACTGCATAATGTGTTCTTGGTTATATGCAGGGTTTCCTTATTAGAAACATGATCAACCTACTGCATAATGTGTTCTTGGTTATATGCAGAGTTTGCTGAAGCTTATAAAATCATTATTACAGTCTTGTACCTATCACAGTTATGTGTCAAGCTATCTTTGTGTTGTATGGTACATGTATAATTTGAATATCTAATTGCTATTGTGCTATACTTTAAAGAAAGAAAAACAGAGAGATAAATTAGGATACCTTTACCTCATACTTGTATAAGATCATCCATCATTATATTACACAGACTTAGACATTCTGTACTCTTAAACAGGATTTTAATATCCTTTCCTTATTTTGACATAAGGTAAGACACCCTATCATTATACTTGCATAAGATGAGACTTTCTAAACTTAATGAGATATAGGACAAGACACCTTGTATTATACACATATAGCATGAGACTCTCTAACCTTATTTTGGTATAGGACAAGACACCTAGTATTATACACATACAGCATGAGACTCTCTAACCTTATTTCCATATAGGACTAGACACCTTGTATTAAACACATACAGCATGAGACTCTAACCTTATTTTGGTATAGGACGAGACATCTTGTATTATACACATACAGCATGAGACTCTAACCTTATTTCGGTATAGGACAAGACACCTTGTATTAAACACATACAGCATGAGACTCTCTAACCTTATTTCAGTATAGGACAAGACACCTTGTATTATACACATACAGCATGAGACTCTCTAACCTTATTTCCGTATAGGACTAGACACCTTGTATTATACACATACAGCATGAGCCTCTCTAACCTTATTTCCGTATAGGACTAGACACCTTGTATTATACACATACAGCATGAGACTCTCTAACCTTATTTCCGTATAGGACTAGACACCTTGTATTATCCACATACAGCATGAGACTCTCTAACCTTATTTCCGTATAGGACTAGACACCTTGTATTATCCACATACAGCATGAGACTCTCTAACCTTATTTCCGTATAGGACTAGACACCTTGTATTATCCACATACAGCATGAGACTCTAACCTTATTTCGGTATAGGACAAGACACCTTGTATTATACACATACAGCATGAGACTCTAACCTTATTTCGGTATAGGACAAGACACCTTGTATTATACACATACAACATTTGACTTTCTAACTTTATTCTGGTATAGGGTAAGACACCCTAGACTTATATATGTATAAGATGAGACTTTATTCTGGTATAACTCTACCCAGACTAGTCTTATACATGATGTAGTTATATTCATACTGTCAGTATCAGATTAGGGTTATAGGTAGTTATATTATACTGTCAGTATCAGATTAGGGTTATATGTAGTTATATTCATACTGTCAGTATCAGATTAGGGTTATATGTAGTTATATTCATACTGTCAGTATCAGATTAGGGTTATATGTAGTTATATTCATACTGTCAGTATCAGATTAGGGTTATAGGTAGTTATATTCATGCTGTCAGTATCAGATTAGGGTTATATGCATATTGTGTATGAAGGCATTATTTTGAATATATTTTGTTTATAATTGATATTTGTCTAAAATAATTTTATTACAATATATAATCACTAATAAGTCGGATCTAACTGAAAATGACATAGTCCCTGATCTGCTGTCTCATAATGTGCTGGCAGATCAGGGTCTATGTTGTTTGTTCTACTGAATACTCCTAACAAACTGCACAGACCTAGATATACTGGCACATCCTGTGATGGCAGATCTGGGTCTATGCAGTTGGATCAGACTTACATGTGAGCATATATGGTATGTACTTTTAATTTCTAATTCTCATTGAAGATACATGGGCAATAAATCTTACAAAAGTCAAAAAGGGCAATAAATCTTACAAAAATCACAGGAGCACCAAGACTTGTCAATATTGTGCTTTGTTAGATGACACCCATAATAAGTCACAAGTTTCACAGCAATCCATAAAAAACTGCAGAACATACTGCAGGACTAGTCTGGTTGCATAAACAAGACTGTGTCCTACACTGCATTAAGCTACAGAAAAGGCAATAATTCTAGCAAATATTACTGGAGCATGGAGCAATATGGTTTGTTGATATGTGCATTTTGAGATGATTACCATAATATTTTCCAAGTTTCATGGAAATCCATTAAAATCTGCGGTACTAGTTGCACTAAAATTGTGCCATACTCTTTTACAAGACAAAAAGGGCAATAACTCTAACAAGAACTGCAGGAGCAAAGTGACTTGTTGATTTGCACTTCTTTGGGTAATGACCATAATATGTACCAAAGTTCATGGTAATTCTTCAACAAGAGTCCTCTGACGGGACTGATGCTCTACTGGGCAAATAGAATTTCTAGGAATTCAAAATAAGACCATTTCTTCCTTTCAACTGCTGAGTGTTACAACAATCTCTGATATTTTTCACCTATAGCAATATTTTCAAATTAACTGCTGTGGTGGACATATTGGGTGTCAGATTGGCACCATTTTCATTTAACAGCAAGTAGACATCATTACAAATCTTTTTGTGAAAATCCCATGTCAATATGACCATCCATTTAGGGGAAGTAATGACAGCAAGATCTTAAAGGCAGCCATTGTGGCAGCCATACTGGATGTATGATTGGCATCATTATTATTTAGGTATCATAAGAAGTCTACTGGTGAAAACCCCATGGTGATACACCATCCATTTCAAAGCAGTAGAGATAACAATATTTTCAAGATTGACACCATCTTGGCCATATTGAGGATCAGTTTGCATCATTTTTATTTAGGACCAACAAGACACCATAAGAACTCTTCTGATGAAAACCCCATGTGAAAATGACTTTCCATTTAAGAGGAGCAGTGATAACAAGATTTTCAAGATGGCCACCATGATGACCATGTCAATTAATTTTGTTCAGGAGGAGTAGCATTAACAAGATTTTTAAGATGGCTGTTTTGGTGGCCATCTTAGACCTCAGATTGGCAACATTTTCATTTAGGACATATTCAGAAGTCTTTTAGTTAAAACCCCATGCCGATATGATCCATTCAGGAGGAGTAGTGATAAGGTTATACATGTGATATAAATAAGGGGTCAGCTTGGAACAAAGAGGGAGATTTGCAAAATTTGGTCAGGAGTTTTGACCTCAAAAGAGGAAGGTTTTTCATCAACCCGATTTTTAGCATGCAACTGGGCAAAAATTACTACAATTGAACAAATTTCTATATTTGTAATATTAAAATATGCAACTGAGTTCTTTCATGTTAACTTGTTGCCTTTCACACTTTCCATATATGTAACACAAGCATTTTTAGCATTTCTTAGAAGATCATTGCCTGAATTATATTAGTGGCAGTCCTCATCATTGTTCATCTTAACACTTAAAAGATTATGTACTATCACTTGATCCAGATTTCCTCTAGAGTAAGCCTGAATTTTCCTCAGAATGGAAAATGTCCTTTCAGTGTCTGCATTGGAATGTGGCAATGTTAATACAACTTGACCAAGTTCACCAAGAAGTTTAAATTGTTTCCTGCCTGTGGGTAGAGTTAGATTGCCAATTGTCTGCCAAAACTGCTCAAGACTGGTCCTATCTCTGTCGAATTTGGGAAGTTCTTCTCTGGGAGTCAGAATGTAGTCCTGAATTTCATCTTCCAGAGCAGTTATCTCACTCTGGATTAACATCATGAACCTTTCGGACAGCTTCACCACTGCAATACAAAATGCAAACCATTAGAACTTTGAAATGTACTTGCCTTGGATATACAATAAGTAAATTAAAATATTATAATATAATAATGCAATTGTCACTTGCATATCCAATGCAACTGGCCCACAGGAGATTTCTCCCTCTGAAATATTATAGAATCTGTTGCAGTGGTTTCAGAAAACTTAGCGAAATTTTCCTTTTAGAGGTACCTATCACTGTTTTCAATTTCCAATAGTCAGTGCAGACCTATAATATTTTTCTATTGTTCACCCATCAATAGCTGATAATTATCTTTATTGATCAAAGGAGATAAGAAAACCTACCTAATCAGATTAGTGAGTATTTATTGCACTCCCAGGTATATGTTGTTCTTTTAATGTCAGTAAGATTGTCCACATGAAGCACTGATGCGTACATTAATGATTAGACTATCACACCCTTTGTGACTTTAAGCCTAATTTGCAGACACCTTTGTTGTCATCATTATCATCACTATCACCATTATTTAACAGTAACAATCAAATGCGGAAAATGACTATCACTTACTAGAATTATGGATGAAGACAAAGACCTCATTCATCCGAGGCATTATGGATTAATTCTTGTACTGAATCCATAGTATTCATATTATTGTTATTATTATTATACAATTGTGATTATGATTACTTATGAACAATAAAATAGTTAAACTTTAGTAATATTTACATGAATATTTTATCCAAGCTTGCAAAGATTAGTTCTGCTGATCCAATGTTACAGGTAGGTATTCCAATGAATCTTATTGATATCCTGTTTACATCCTTGTCGAAAACACAAACTAAGATTGTCAGCATTTTATTATCCCCTTTATGGGGTTTCTGCATGACATATGATGTCATTCTTGCCACCGTAACAGACTTTAAAATCAGCTTTACAGGAAGAGCAGAATGCATATTCATATCCCTTTGAACTCTATTGCAATCACTGAACTTTATGGGCAGCTGTCACTGTCAAAATTGCAAAGGGTACCTCTAAGGCATTAGAATCATATTTGTATTAAGGTTTCAGAAACATATTTCATTTTTTTTTTGTTAATCTTTTAAAAATCAAGATCTACTTACTAATAAGTACCTCTTGATTTTAATCAGACTGAATTTTGTTTTTTAGTTACACTCTGAAACAATTAGATTTGGTCAATTTGCTGTTTGTTTCCATACTAATAAAATATACTGACACTGAAATTTTTTTAATTAGGCATGGCACCTCAAAGCCTTGTTGTGATTTGTGCATCAAGTTTCATATTACAAATGATTTTTGAGCCAAACTCTAGTAATGTAAAAATAAAAATGTGATAAATTTGGCAACTGTATAAATTCTTTCTATGACAAAAAAAAACACAATACTGATAGTGGAAACTCTTTTACTGATAGTGGAAACTCTTTTACTGGATAGTGGAAACTCTTTTACTGGATAGTGGAAACTCTTTTACTGATAGTGGAAACTCTTTTACTGGATAGTGGAAACTCTTTTTGTAGCAAAGGCAACTCTTAACCCCTAAGTTGATACATATACCAAGTTTCGTAAACATATATCAAACTTTTTTTTAAACTTTTGCTTCAGAAACAAAAGTATGTCCAATATTGCAAAAACTTTACAACTTGTTTCCATTTCAAGTTTGTAAATATTAATACTGAAAAGTTGTTTCTACTAAGACACCACCAGAGCATCTATAGAGCATTAATTTCATATCTGTACCAACTTTCATAAACATATCTTGAATAGCTGCTTTTTATGCTCCAGAAACAAATGTGATGGATGGATAGACTGATGAATGAATGTACAGATGGATAGATTGATGAATGAATGCACAGATGGATAGACTGATGAATGAATGTACAGATGGATAGATTGATGAATGAATGTACAGATGGATGGATTGATGAATGAATGTACAGATGGATAGACTGATGAATGAATGTACAGATAGATAGACTGATGAATGAATGTACAGATGGATGGATAGACTGATGAATGAATGTATAGATGGATGGATAGACAGATGAATGAATGTACAGATGGATAGACTGATGAATGAATGTACAGATGGATGGATAGACAGATGAATGAATGTACAGATGGATGGATAGACTGATGAATGAATGTACAGATGGATAGACTGATGAATGAATGTACAGATGGATAGACTAATGAATGAATGTACAGATGGATAGACCGATGAATGAATGTACAGATAGATAGACTGATGAATGAATGTACAGATGGATAGACTGATGAATGCATGTACAGATGGATAGACTGATGAATGAATGTACAGATGGATGGATAGACTGATGAATGAATGTACAGATGGATAGACTGATGAATGGATGTACAGATGGATAGACTGATGAATGAATGTACAGATGGATAGACTGATGAATGAATGTACAGATGGATGGATAGACTGATGAATGAATGTACAGATGGATAGACTGATGAATGAATGTACAGATGGATGGATAGACTGATGAATGAATGTACAGATGAATAGACTGATGAATGAATGTACAGATGGATAGACTGATGAATGAATGTACAGATGGATAGACTGATGAATGAATGTACAGATGGATAGACCGATGAATGAATGTACAGATAGATAGACTGATGAATGAATGTACAGATGGATGGATAGACTGATGAATGAATGTACAGATGGATAGACTGATGAATGAATGTACAGATGGATGGATAGACTGATGAATGAATGTACAGATGGATAGACTGATGAATGAATGTACAGATGGATAGACTGATGAATGAATGTACAGATGGATGGATAGACTGATGAATGAATGTACAGATGGATGGATAGACTGATGAATGAATGTACAGATGGATAGACTGATGAATGAATGTACAGATAGATACTCATGAATGAATGTACAGATGGATAGACTGGTGAATGAATGTACAGATGGATAGACTGATGAATGAATGTACAGATGGATGGATAGATTGATGAATGAATGTACAGATGGATGGATAGACTGATGAATGAATGTACAGATGGATAGACTGATAAATGAATGTACAGTTTGATACATTGATGAATGAATGTACAAATGGATAGACTGATAAATGAATGTACAGTTTGATACATTGATGAATGAATGCACAGATGGATAGACTGATAAATGAATGTACAGATGGAAATAGTTTCTATAACCCTAACAGCTTCTTGAGCTGTGGATAACAAATGGTTAAGTATATAGCATACATTACTCTGAAAAATCCAGCATGAATTTAAATACACTGCAAAGCTTTTTTCATTCCTGTGTTTATAAGATAATGGTGTTTCTACATTAGTATTTGTTTCCTTCAGGATACTAGTACAAGACTTAAAGATTGATGCAGTGTTTGACATAGTTTTGTGAATACAACAACTCTTGCACTTTTTAGTGGATTAATTGCTGTGAAAATGAGTAGATAGTCTATTATGGTCATTATCAGAAGATATGCATTTTGACAAATCATTGCACTTGTACTATTATTCTAGAAGAGTTATATGTTTTTTGTTTTGCTATAGATTCATCTCCATTAGGTTGGGATGTGGGAGAGGCGGGGATATACAAGTCCCATCTTAGACGATATATAACTATGGTGTCACCCTATACCAGAACAAGATTTGGTTTGGTGTAGGAAGAACCCAGAAAGACCCTGAGAAGAACCACTGACCCACAGGAAGCTACTGGCAACCTTTTGCACATACCCATGTTGGTCGAGCTGAGACTCAAACTCATGCGGACAGAGGTGAGATGCGAGTGATTTGTAATAGCAAGTGCCTTAGACCACTCGGCCACCCTGGGCCACACCAGAAAAAGGTTAGAGAGTCTCATATTATGTGTGTAAAAGACCAAGGTGTCTTACCATATACCCGATTAAGGCTAGAAAGTCTCATCTTATGCAAGTATAGTGGTGTCTTAAATTATGTCAGCATAAGGAAAGGATATTAAAATCCATTCCAATATAAGAGTAGACAATGTCTATATCTGTGTAAAATAATGATGGATGATCTTATAAGCTAACGGTGTCTTTATTTTTCTGTCTTTCTTTCTTTCAAGTATAGCAGAATAGCAATAAGATATTCAAATTATACATGTACCATACAACACAAAGATAGCTTGACACATAACTGTGATAGGTACAAGGCTGTAATAATGTAAGCAAACCCTGCATATAACCAAGAACACATTATGCAGTAGGTTGATCGTGTTTCTAATTAGGAAACCCTGCATATAACCAAGAACACATTATGCAGTAGGTTGATCGTGTTTCTAATTAGGAAACCCTGCACATAACCAAGAACACATTATGCAGTAGGTTGATCAGGTTTCTAATTAGGAAACCCTGCATATAACCAAGTACACATTATGCAGTAGGTTGATAATGTTTCTAATTAGGAAACCCTGCATATAACCAAGAGATGTTCCCCATCTACAGTTACCAAACTTGGTGAGTGGCTTGCACTTCAGATAAGGAAGAACCTTATCGATTTTGGGGTCAATAAACTCAAATGTCAAAGTCACCATTACTGAAAAAAGAAAAATGGTTTCTGCAAAATAATGAGTTCTTCTCCATCTGCAGTTACCAAACTTTGTGGATGGCTTGCACTTTGGGAGGGGGGTGGAGGAAGAATCCTACAAGTTTCAAAGGTCAAAAGTCAAGTTCACTGTGACTGAAAGAAGAAAAATGGTTTCCCGCACAATAATTAAAGTTCTTCACCTTGTACAGTTACAAAACTTTGTGGATGGCTTTCACTTTCACTTGGGGTAAGGAAGAACCCTATCAATTTTGGGGTCAAAAGGTCTCCGAGACTGAAATTTTAAAAAATGGCTTCTGCACAATTACTTAAGTTCTCTATCATCTGCAGTTGCCAAGCTTTGTGGATGGCTTGCACATAGAGTAAGAAAGAATTGTATCGATATTTGGGGTCCAAACGTCAAGGTCACTGAGTGAAAGAATAAAAATGGCTTCCACACAATGACATTAGTTCTACATCATATACCAGGACCAAACTTTTTGGATAGCTTACACTTGGGGTAAAGAAGAAGCCAATCAAATCTGGGGTTAAATGGTCAAAGGTCAAGGTCATTGTGACTGAAAGAAGAACTGGTTTCTGCACAAAAGTTTCAGCTATCTACATAAAGGAATATTAAACATGAGGTGGATGTATAAAGTGCCGTTTACAATACTCTTCCACAAAACTGAAAGGCCCAGAATGATTTATCTCAAATTTAGTTGAATTCTGTTGAGAAGTTTTTCAGAAGAAGTCACTTAAATGTTTGTTTGTTTTTTTTATGACATAACTTACAGTGGATTTGCATCATTTGTAAAAATCTTAAAGGCCTTCTCGCCAAAATGCTTTCTGTCAAATTTGGAACAGCTCTATTGAGCAGATTTTGAGAAGTCATTGTACCTATTTTTAGCAATGGTGGCCATGTTTGATGACATATCAACATAATATGTGCAAACTTCAAATGCATTCATGCCAGAATGCTTTGTCAAATATGGTCTAATTTTGTTGAGCACTTTTTGAGAAGTTGTTAAAAAGTATTTTGTATTTTTAGTAACACCAGCTATATTTTTATGGTGTATTAGCATACTTTGGTTTAAAAAAAACAAAATAAAAGGTCTTTATTCCATGATGCTCCTCATCAAATTTGGTTGAAATCAGTTACATGGTATTAGAGAAGAAGCAGAAATTAGAAAATATGGACAACATATGTCTGAGCCAGGACCATAAATAAATGTGTGTAAATGGAAGTTGTGTTAATTAAAATATATTTACAACATATGTCTGAGCAAGGACCATAAATAAATGTGTGTGAATGAAAGTTGTGTTAATTAGAAAATATGGACAACATATGCCTGAGCCAGGACCATAAATAAATGTGTGTGAACGAAAGTTGTGTTAATTAGAAAATATGGACAACTTATGCCTGAGCCAGAACCATAAATAAATGTGTGTAAATGGAAGTTGTGTTAATTAAAATATATTTACAACATATGTCTGAGCAAGGACCATACATAAATGTGTGTGAATGAAAGTTGTGTTAATTAGAAAATATGGACAACATATGCCTGAGCCAGGACCATAAATAAATGTGTGTAAATGGAAGTTGTATTAATCAGAAAATATGGACAACATATGTTGAGCCAGGACCATAAATAAATGTGTGTAAATGGAAGTTGGATGCACATAGAGACTAGGGGCAAAGAACAAATGGAAAGGACCAATTTAATATTGCAATTTTTGTACAAAAAGTGGGAGTAAGAAAATCTCATTATTATTAAAATATACTACATTAACCATATGTGGCTAGCAATATTCAAATTTTCAAGTTTCTTAACATCAATAATAATAGTAATAACAGTTTGAATGGGAACAAAAATTAACAAGTTCACACTATCATAATTTTCTTAGTCTTAACTCTTTATTACTACTAAAGCCACAGTTAAATGAATGTACCCTGTTAACAGACTGTTAGCAACTCTCAACAATTTTCAAAATGAAATACATGTAACATGCCCAATTAGTGCAATACTGATAAGAAACCAATTACTTAAGTAAAATGTTTCTTTGATAATACTTAACTGATCATAATGCATTAGGATTAGTTTCCACTACCTCACAAATCCAACCCTTTAAAGTAAAAAAAAAAGACATTCACCATATCTTTTGGTTTGTTTTAACAAGAAAAGTGCTAAAGGTTGTATGCCTGCCTAGGTGGAAGTCAGACTAGAGTGGTCTCTCCATGGATAGAGGGCTTGGTGCCAAATCCCGTCAACAGTTAGTTACAACTTCTGCTAATGCCTGGTCAGCACACTCTGTACAAGGTCATATAACAATCTACTTCGTGCCCTTTCATTGTACTCTGTACAAAGTCATATAACAATCTACTTCATGCCCTTTCATTGTACTCTGTACAAGGTCATATAACAATCTACTTCGTGCCCTTTCATTGTACTCTGTACAAGGTCATATAACAATCTACTTCGTGCCCTTTCATTGTACTCTGTACAAGGTCATATAACAATCTACTTTGTGCCCTTTCATTGTACTCTGTACAAGGTCATATAACAATCTACTTCGTGCCCTTTCATTAGTCGAGCGATTCTTTTGTATTTTTCACACCTCAGGGAAGTATACTCCATTTATTTTTCCATCTAATCTCGCTCTATCTTTGTCATAGACAAATATTTTGCACTTCAATTACCTCACTTCAACATAAGATAAGCCTACTGGTGTCATCTTAAATGCCTGCCAGATGGTCCTTATTTCATTGCAGCACTCTACCCTTTTGTACTTTATATTAATAAGGGAGCCCGAAATAGCTCAGTCGGAAGAACATTGGACTTGCAATCAAAGGGTTGCAGATTCAATATCTGCCCAGTCCAGCCCAGGTTGGCTGCCTCTTTATCCTTGGGAAGGGCACTTAGCTCTTATTTTCTTGGCATGATATAGTCAAGAAGTGTAAAAAGTGCTTACAACAACAACAAAAACACACCATAAAACCTTATGTCAGTAAATATCAAGTAATTGATCATTTATTCCAAGTAAGAAAGATTATTTCTCCATTTTTCTCTGGCATTTATCTTAATTCATAGCATCCACTTCACAGTAAGTATGCTTGACTGATTTCATCTGCATATGTCATTGTCTCACTTCTCTAATTAAAGGTATCAACAATAATGGATAGGATTGAGTGTTGGGTGAAAACGTTTCAAGCCAGATGGGGATAATCCCACACCTGTTTGAATTTTATGGGTGTAATTCGAACCATACATGTGATGTGTGCTCACAATGGTCCAAGGAAAGATGGGTGACTGTCATGGCCATGTATTTGTTCCAGGTAAATGAGAAAGCGAAGAAACTCATGCACAAGGACATGGATGCCATTAATACTGCTGCTGATGCTGCCCCTATCACCAATATTCTGATGTCTGAATCTGTGCTAGCAGAAAATCGGCATTTCAGAAGAAAATTCATCACCCTCTGTCATTATGCAATTATGTGTTTTTCAAACATCTACAGCCTGATGTTGCTACAATCAGAGCATATGACCATTTATTTTAGTTTGGAAGAGTTGGATTTGCCATGTAGTGGGTGTACTCCTAACATATTAAGATCGGGTAATATATCTGAAGAAGCATGTGATAGTTATTTTCTATGACACTCTGAAATTACATTACAGTATGAAAAGTTCTAATGATACATGTGCTAAGATTTGATCGACTGTAAAATCCTGATGTAGGCCACAGTGATCTATTTTGAAATGATGGCTTATCATAATGCAAGGAATCAATGCATACAATTATTTAACCTTAACCAATGTTATGGCAGTATCTGATGATGATGTGAAAGTACAAGAAATAAAGTATGGATATATTACCGATTTCTGTTGAATGAACAAAATTGTCTGTATATACGGATATCATAATTTTTCTATATGTAATATATATAATAACACCTCAAGACACAAAGTTATTACGCTATTCTGTGGTTTCATCCCCAAAAAGTCAGAAAATTTTATTATATGAAAAATATGATTTTACACGAGTGCTCATCTGAAATTAAATTTATGAAACTTTCCAAATAATTTCAATCTTTTGTTGGCCATTTTTAACTCATTTCATAAATTTCTTCTGAATTGAGCACTTATGTAAGATCTTCAAAAAATAGCATTTAATTTACCAAGGGCTAAATTTAAATTTTTTCATACCTTTTATAGAGAGCAATGGTAACTCAGTAGGTAGAGTTTCAGGTTGGTTGCCTCGGTGCGTTCATGGGAAAAGCACTTAGCTCTCATTTAATCAGCATGACATAACCAATACTAAGTTGAAAGTGACAAAAAGTCAAAACAAGCAACAAACAATGTCACAAGCACAGGAAATGATCTTAGATCCAGAATTAACCTACGTCTGTCTAATTTCTTGCATTTTCATTGATTCTCCACTATGCTTCCACACAAAAATGATAGAAAATAATGTGTACAAATTGCTAAGGTCATCAGTGGGGTAAATTCATTGCATGGTTTGTTAGTGACCTGGTATTTAGCGACGCAGAGTCACTAACAAACCATGTAACAAATAATACCAACATACATTTTTTTAAAAATTTTGAGTAACACAATATCAGTAGCTACTGACATCTATTTCTACAATAAATTCATTACATAATAACAAACACCTGAATTTCTTTTTCAGTCTAGACTAAAAACTGGTTGGCCTGGAAAAGGGGTCAGCAACCATTTATATTTAAAGAGCCAAACTATGTCACAATTTGGAGCAAGAGATCAACAAAGAGCCAGTATAAGAAAGTCCATTTGTAACTGTCAATATACAATTTAACATTATTGATATTAAACATGTTGATTTATATTATGAGAAGAAAAGAAAGTGACAAAAAGACCGAATTTACGTCAAAAATTAAGCATTTTTTATTTTTTTTTTATTCGTTTTAATTTTAATTAATAAATTTAGTGTATTTTAGGGATGACAAAAGAGCCATATTTTGTTCCATACTGAGCCACATTTGGGTTGTGAGCCATAGGTTGCCGACACTCCTGGGCTAGAAGATACCCTCCTCATTTGCCCTGTACGCCTTTTCTCCGCCTTTTTCTCAAGATCAATAAAGTACTTCAAATAAAAACTATCATTTTCTATAATATCCACATCATTTTCTTGTCAATGCATATGATAAATTTTAAATATTTTACTGCTTTTACAGCAAATAAACATAATATCCTTAATTATACCATTTCAAAATACAGTAAATACCTTACTGTATATACTCGCTTGTAAGTCCAATTGCAAACCACACAGACCCAGATCTGCTGTCGCATAATGTGCCAACAGATCTGGATCTTTGCAGTTTGATAGGAGTAAACAGTAGAACAAACAACATAGACCCTGATCTGCTCACACATTATGCAATGTCAGATCAGGGTCTATGTTGTTTGCATTTGGGCTTGTCTTATAAGCAAGTATACATTGTATGTCCCGAAAATGACCCCTTGTTGACAAAAATGCACCAATGGTTAAAACAATTACCTTTATATCCACAACCTCCAGAAAGATAATTCCTACCTGGAACACTGGTAAATATTTTTCTGTTTTGTTAAGGTGGTGCTCTATAGTTTCGTATTTTGCAGAGGGTTAGATTTTTAAAGAAAATGAATTACCCAGGTTTTCCTCACTCGTTGTCCTGGCTATTTAAAAAAAGACCTTGTATATCATAGGTATTGTTAAAAAAACTATTACTTCCCTTTATTTTGGTGTATGATTGATGGGTGCAATTTAGGTTATACAGTATACAGCTTGGTCTTACTTAAGATGTGCACCTCTCAAAATACTGTTAGCTCCGCTTTGTCATTTTCACTTCCTGGACTTCAAAGGTAAAAAATAAAGAGCCGATAACTTTTTTTACTTTATATATAGTTTGTGATTCATTCATTGTACTTTCAGAGGCTGGTATTGCCTACTCTAGCAAAATTTATTTTCCTATTTTAATAAATGCTGAAAATAGTGTACTTTTGACTAATTCAGGCTGATTTTTTGAGTACTTTGGAGCAGCCATTTCTGTCTGCTGTGTGCTTAGATCATGTACAATTTCCACAAGTACAATACGTAAAGAAATCTCGGCCACAGTACATGAAAGTAGCATAGAGGTATGCCAACATTCTCTCCATTGTGCATGTTGCAAATACAAACAACTTCATCTTACACCTGTCACTCCCACAGAAGCAAGTAATATCTGTATAGCGCCCCCTAAGCAATTTGATTAGTGTCAAGATAATTTATGGCAGACATCCTATGCTTCAAAATTTAAATGCAAATATGATCCAAATATATTAAATTATTTTATTATATACAGATACGAGTTACAATGGAGTGTGTAAAGAGAAAATTATTCCCCAAAAGAAAGCTAGATTTTAATTAAACAATGTTAGTTTGATAGTTGTTTGGCAGGATTTTTTTGGCCAAAGGGAGGTAACTGCTACAAGTAGCATGCTGTTTTGTAAATAACTGTCTGCATAGTAAATAACAGCAGTTAAGAAATTTTTTATGTAACAAATAAATTGATGTAAGGTTTATGAGGTAATTAATTCATTACATGTTAATTTACCAGGGTGTACAAAATGTTATGACCATCCTGGATACCATACACCATTTGTCTTCAGCTCAGGGTGTATGGGGTTTAAGGTGGTCATAATATTCTATACACCCTGGTAAACTAACATGCAAATAATAATACTGGAAAAGAGAATAACTCATTATATTCTATATCTACTTTCTTGGTCATTAATTATCTTGAAATGATGGTTGATGAAATATTTCTGCCATGGGATATAAAATTTCAGAGCCAAGAAATGGTTAGCTTGGCAATCTCAAACCTGATACAGCTCATGTTATTTTCTAGCCCAATGGACAGGAATATCCACAAATTTACATTACCGTATATACTCGTGTATTATCCGATACCAACTGCAAACTGCATAGACCCAGATCTGCCATTGCATAATGCGCCGGCAGATCTGGGACTGTGCAGTTTGTAAGGACTAATCAGTAGAACAAAAACATAGACCCTAATCTGCTGGCGCATTATGTGACGGCAGATCAGGGTCTATGTTGTTTGCATTTGGACCCAGGTTATATGCAAGTATATATGGTATGCTAGATTAATAGAATCCTTTATATACATCTGTGTAAGATGGGAAAATTTAACCCATGGGTCATAATTTTGCATCAGACACGAGGCTTTGTCCAGCAAAACACCCCCTGAAAATTTCCTCACCTTAGGTTAGGTTTACAGTGAATTTTCAGTGTATACTTTAAATCTCCTTTAAATGCACACCAGCATGAATCGTGTACTGATGATAGTTTGCACAATGATACCAATATGAACAGATAATAAAAAAAGTCCGCTCTTATCACTAAGATTAAACATGACAAAAAATATTAAATTTAGATTCAACTTTGATCCAGAATTTATACCTTTCATAAATAATAATGACAAGATAATTTTTAAAAAAAACAATTACAACATCTTTTTCAACTTGAGACTGGACTACAGTTAGTACCTGTACCAAAGTAAATCGGTCCCAAACATCCTGCTTGCAGGATACTAAGTTCAACTGCTTCATGTTTCAGTAAATCTTTATCTTGATTACTATGAAAGAATACTCAACAGATGATGGAAATCAGGAATTTTTTTACCAGTTTGTGCCAACTATGATCACAGTAGAAGGTCATGTGATGAAAGACAATAGTCACATGGTCAAAGATACAGATATGTCCCATTGTTGTTCTACACTGAACAACATGATCGTATACATGTAGGAACACAAGAAAAATCTGTCTTACTGTCAGGGTAAATAAAATCAGGTGCACCCTGCGACATTATTTATTAACATCATTCATTTTATCACACAGTGACTTAGTAACACTATGAGATCCTTACACAGTGACTTAGTAACACTATGATATCCTTACACAGTGACTTAGTAACACTATGAGATCCTTACACAGTGACTTAGTAACACTATGAGATCCTTACACAGTGACTTAGTAACACTATGAGATCCTTACACAGCAGGAGTGTACTGGGTAAGCAACTCGGCCATGGACTTATCTGCCGGGACAGGCCCGGGGTTTAGCTCACACCAGTAAAACACCGGTAAAAACGGATTTTTTTTACGGCCCACCGATGCGGCGGTCTGCCGGGACAGGCCCGGGGTTTTGCTCACACCAGTAAAACACCGGTAAAAATGGATTTTTTTGCGGCAGCCCACCGGGATTTGTCCCGGTATGCCCAATGGCCAGTACACCACTGTTACACAGTGACATCAGAGCTGATGTATAAAGACCTTTCTCCTTATGTAAATCTTTTATTTATGAAACTTTTGTCACAGTAATTGAGTAAAAGAATCTTCTTAACATATGTGTATGGGAAGGGTGGTAAAATCTAACCCTTCTGGAATAAGATTTGTACCAAGAACCTGCCAAGCCTCATTCCTTTCATAAATCATTTCCTCTCAGGTTAGGTTTTCCTATCCTCCCCACATGTTTAATAATCTAAATGGACAATATCTAACATTAGCTCTGAAATCCAATTTGACTAAGCTACACAAAGCAAAAACATCTAAAAAATAATCTGCTCCTACTCGACTATTCAAAGAAACAAAACTTCTTACAAAAATCTATTTTATGTCCAGTTTCAGTTTCCAGAAGATGCCGCTTTCTTTGGTTTGATTTGACATTTTTCTCTCCATACAAACTCTTTTTTCTCTTACAAATATCGCGTAGAAGAGGGCTTTACAAGACTGAAGAAAAAAATAATACCATTTACAGACCAGCATAGCTTGAAAATTTAAGACTTTCTCTCTCATAATGCCTATTGGTCATTGAAAATTTAAGACTTTCTCTCTCATAAGGCCTATTGGTCATTGAAACTTTAAGACTTTCTCTCTCATAAGGCCTATTGGTCATTGCAAATTTAAGACTCTCTCATAAGGCCTATTGGTCATTGCAAATTTAAGACTTTCTCTCTCATAAGGCCTATTGGTCATTGCAAATTTAAGACTTTCTCTCTCATAAGGCCTATTGGTCATTGCAAATTTAAGACTTTCTCTCTCATAAGGCCTATTGGTCATTGAAAACTAGAGTGTGTATGAAACTCTTACTAAGCATGACTAGCTGAAAACAAACTTGCCAAAGTCAAACCAGACTGCGCATAATGCAAATAACTTTTTCTTTTCCTTGTATTTTTCCATCATTACCACAATTGTAAAAATAAGCTGTGGTAGTTGAGCCTGCTGTCTTGTAATACCCTGTCTTTGTAAGAGGGCAGAGGGGTGTTCTATGTAAATGCAGTACTCTGCTTCTTCCATGTATTCTCTTCTGTTTTAGAAGAGAGGAAACTGAACAAGCCTTTAGCAATGCTAATAAAAGATATGAGGAAAAAAATCTGGCTAATTTCAAATAGTACAGTACTATTTGTAGTCAACTCCCTGGTGCAACTTATGATAAATTTCTGAAACATCTAATACTCTAAAAACCATCTATGACACTCAATAGCAACGTTTTTGGCAAGTATGACATATACTATTGTTTGTACAAATATTTTCATCATACAAAGTAATCAATGCTAAATTACACTAACATCAACAGTGATATACACAAATATGAGCTCAGAAAAAGTACCAAATGTATGCATCAAAATGAGATTCTATTCAAAACATTATCATCAAAATACCTTTTGAGCCAAAAAAAGATTCCAGTATTATATGCGAACAATTTATTCATTTTCACATAAGTTCAGTGAAAGCTCTGAAGACCAAAACCTCACTAAACTGAAATCCTCTTGAAACTGAAACATCTTTCTGATCGCTAATTTTTACTTTTTTAATTTCAATAAAAAATATTCAGCAATCTGAAACCCTACTACTCTGAAAGCTGAAACAAATGTTAGGTCCCAAATTTAACTTTTACACTGAAATGAACCCCATAAACCGAAACTTACTCAAAAAGTGGACAGGTAGCAGCCGGATCTCAGTTGTGAGGTTGGCCCATGGTTTGGAAATAGCCTAGGGCCAAGTGCTAAGTAAAAGAAAGTCCAGCACATACAGTGGCACAGATTATGGCCAGTGTAAACAATATGCTAATCAGCGGTTTTTATATCTGGATAAAGTGATAGCTTCCAAATTTAACAGTTTATAATATAGTGCCAGTGGTGGTGCAAATCAAAGGAGATGTTTATTTGTGGATCATCTATGTCTGATTTGATACACCTAATTAATCCTTAATCAACTGGCTTTGGAACTTAAGGATCATGCCCTCACCTTTGACATTTTTGCTGACATAGACCAACAGAAGGACAATTATCTCATTTTTACTGACTAGTAACATTTTATCAAATTATGTAAATTAACTTAGAAGTACAAATACATATGTTGAAACAAAATTAGTGTAAACACATACAGTATAAATATTAATACAAAAAGATCTTTGTATTAATGAAATATAAAGCAGGCAATAACCAATAAACACATTATGTAATAACTAAGGGGACACAACTGATTGCATTTTGTTTTAGGTGAAATTTCTGAACCTCAGTAAACCGAAAAACCCTTAAAACCAAAACTTTAAATTGGTTCCACCACAGGATTTTGGTCTTCATGTTCCACTGTATATTTCTACTGCTGTTTTTGATAAAAAATAATTTATTAATTTACACAGCAGTATGCTTCTATCTACATAAAAATTAAAATGTCACAAGTTTGACAAAATTTAAATCTAACAAATTGGTCTATAAAATAATAAATGAACCAGAGGACATAATTCACTTTGCTGCAAAAGAATGCAATCATAAAAATGTTGCCATTAAAAGCGCAAATGTAAAAAACAGAAGTATAACTTGCAAATCTTTGATTTGTTTCTATTCACAAAAACTTTTTGACATTTAGTAAAATTAAAACATACAAAATAATTGTAAAAATTGCAGTATTTTGTAGTATTTTTCAAAATTTCCTACTAATATGTTAGACAAGTTTTTCTAACTCTACATGAATTGTCGCATTTAAAATACTGTAAGCAAATTTTCTTTTCAATATAATCAAAGCCGCTTTCTGTTGTTATATACCATGAAAATTGAAAAGCATGGAAATGGTTTTAAAAAGCTTTGTGATCCTATTCACAGGTTTAGAAGATCTTATAAATGTTCTCAATACTGCCATTTGTCCCTACAGTCATGTATTAATTTGGAAATATATACTTGCGGGTGGGGGCCTTGTGTTGAAAAATGGTAGAGGTTCTGCAAGTGGATTTGTACACCTACCCTGTTAAAAAAAAACAGAATTTGACGCCTCATACCAAACAAATGCGACAATTTTGAATAAACCATGTCAGTAAGGTGTGAACTAAACTGACAAGAACACCTAAAAATATTGATACATCATAAGTCTCTTTTAATCCTTGCATATCATCTCTTTCATTTCTGGCTTCATTTTAACTGGTGAAAAGATGTTCTACTGCCTGGTCAAAAGATGTTCTACTGCCTGAAGAAAAAAAGTTCTATTATTAATTTTTACTCCATGCTAGACAAAGAGAAAGAAACATCATGTTCAGAATTTTGGTTGTAAAAAATAACTCTGTTAAAGACAACCTTACTAACCCATACACCGAGTGAAGCCCCAAAACTATGAATTCACTTTATTCATAGGGTATCAACTTTTATGCATTTCATTATTGTCATAAAACATGAACACCAAACATTAAATGATCCACATGTGCATAACACAGGAACAGCAAACATTAAATGATCCACCTGTGAATAACACAGGAACAGCAAACATTAAATGATCCACCTGTGAATAACACAGGAACAGTGAACACTAAATGATCCACCTGTGAATAACACAGGAACAGTGAACATTAAATGATCCACCTGTGAATAACACAGGAACGGTGAACATTGAATGATCCACCTGTGAATAACACAGGAACAGTGAACATTAAATGATCCACCTGTGAATAACACAGGAACAGTGAACATTAAATGATCCACCTGTGAATAACACAGGAACAGTGAACATTAAATGATCCACCTGTGAATAACACAGAAACAGTGAACAATAAATGATCCACCTGTGCATAACACAGGAACAGTGAACATTAAATGATCCACCTGTGAATAACACAGAAACAGTGAACATTAAATGATCCACCTGTGAATAACACAGGAACAGTGAACATTAAATGATCCACCTGTGCATAACACAGGAACAGTGAACATTAAATGATCCACCTGTGAATAACACAGAAACTCCAATCTAATCCAAGCATATCCATGAATTCAAAATCTGATAAAATTGTAATTTCCTGCCAAAAAAATCATTCTCATGAAATATTGATGAATTCAGATCAATAATTCTGTGCCAGAGAGCAACAAGTCTTAAATATTTGCAGCAAGTCTTAAATATTTGCTCCAGAAAATGTGGGACTCTAATAAAACTATAAACATGTAATGATAAAAACACTTTTAAAATTGTATATACATGAAGTAGTTTTCACGTGATCTTACTAACAAACTTTTGTGACTTTTCAGGGGTAAAGAAAGGTTAAAAAGGCCATTATTCTATAACTATTTTCTAAAAAAAGCACACAGATAAAAATGGTAATCAACATTTACAGAATAACAAGGCTAGAAAACATGATCTCTTTCAAGTAGATTTTGTCAGTGACCATACTCAGACTTAGGATGACTGATGAAAATCAGTAAAGTGACATGCTCTAATGGATAACCTATGAGGATATAAGAATGAAAATCAGTAAAGTGACATGCTCTAATGGATAACCTATGAGGATATAAGAATGAAAATCAGTAAAGTGACATGCTCTAATGGATAACCTATGAGGATATAAGAATGAAAATCAGTAAAGTGACATGCTCTAATGGATAACCTATGAGGATATAAGAATGAAAATCAGTAAAGTGACATGCTCTAATGGATAACCTATGAGGATATAAGAATGAAAATCAGTAAAGTGACATGCTCTAATGGATAACCTATGAGGATATAAGAATGAAAATCAGTAAAGTGACATGCTCTAATGGATAACCTATGAGGATATAAAAATGGTATTTATGAAATATTGCAATGGATTATTGCTTTAGATTATGTCTGTATTTAAAAAAAAAAAAAATCACTTTTCAATTAAAAAAATGCCCATTGTTTCTCAAAGCAATTATTAAACAACAAAACAACATTAATGCCCACTGAAAAAGTTCTTAGCCTGCAACTTTTCAGCTTGATTCTTTGTTTGATAATCTTAAGGTTATGCACTCAATTTGGCCATTTTTAAACAACCCAATACAATTTACAGAGTACCTGCACAGATGTCTTCAAGCCACCATACAACTACATATTTATGAAGTAAATTAAAATAAGTTTGGGAAACTAGAAAAAGAAAAGCTTTTAGAAAATTATGTTTCTCAATAACATTTTGAAATAATCTCCACATTCAGCCCTCCCTGAAAGATGAACGTCTTTTCACCTAAATATCATACAAAGGGAAGTAGCTCTTACAAATTAACTCCCCTAGCTCTCCCCCAACCCCAACCCCCACCCATATAGCAAAAACTATAACAGGTTGCCACTTTTCAGGGAAGGGTGGGAGGGATTGATAGTAATGTGATTGGGTAAAATGTTTGGAAGAAACATAATTTACTCAAAAATTTCATTTCTCCATCACCTGATCACTGTAACATTAGGAGAACAGGTAAGAGAAGGAGGAAATGCTTGAGCATCCAACTCTCTACCCATGTTACCCTGTAGGTGCAAATTGACTGCTCTACTGAAAGGATGAAATTCTCCTTACATGAAGTCAGCACAACCGAAGATTATGTATTTACACCCATGCGAGGTAGATCCCTGTGGGATCCTGCATCTGGCCATTGCCTTACATGCAGAAATTTCCCAGGCATATCCAGCGAAATTCATAAGGTCATGCCCAGGACTGAGGTTCTGCTGTCATGAATTGGGCATGGTAACTGTCCGGGCAGCTACCAGTGGCCTGACGAAATTCAGCTCTCTCCATAGTGAGGCCACATCAAATAAACAGATGCTGGAGAAAGTAGACTGAGTGTGCCAGTCAACTGACTCCACTATTCATTAAACTGAGACAGTACATTCAAAGGCCAATCTCATGGAAACCGCTTTTATTTTTTCATGAGCCAAAATCTGCATCAGTTGTAACTGATCCTGTGAGAGTTCAGAGAATGCAAATCTAATAACACACTTAAGCCAAGCAGCCAGCACTTGTGAAGTTATGTCTTGCTTTCCTGCCTTAACCAGTAGGAAGAGCCTTTGATGCCTGCTGTGGACTTTATCTGTGGACTTTATCTGTGGACATTATCTGTGGATTTTATCTGTGGACATTATCTGTTGACATTATCTGTGGACTTTACCTGGGCGCTTCAAATAGCATCTGAGAGTGCATACCAAGTCCTTCAGCTTCGCCCCTCTTGACAGATCGAGCACGGAGAGCGGGTAAATAGTTATTTTTTTACTGCATATAAATGGTAATCTGTTCTTAGAGATGAAACTAGGTTGCATCAATAGTACAACTACGCTGTTGGAATGGAACTGCATGTAATTCAGATCCACAGACAGCGCATGCAGCTCACTCACCCTTCAAGGTGAAGCTAGTGCTCTCAGGAAACAAGTCTTTTATGATAACAGCTTCAGCAAGGTCAATGACAGGGGCTCAAACTTAGATGAGTTGAGCCGTGTCAAGACCCAGGAGAGGTTCCATTTGGGGAACAAGGTGAGCAAGCGGGGCCTGGATAGGCCAAATTTGGCTGACAGGTCAGGAAAAGATCCTTGTTGCAACCAACATCATCCCTTTTATAACGTCTAAAATCATGGAACAGTATCCTCTTATCCTGATAGAGGCTAGATTTTTGTCCTCAAAGAGGAAAAGAAGGAATTTAGTCTATTGGGGAATGGAGGCTGAGTGGTGTGATGTCATGAACCTAACTACAATTGGTGAACACGCACCACTTCCTCTCATACACCTTCAAAGTAGAGGGTCCACAACTGAAGTACAGAATTCCTTTTCATGCAAGTGTCTCTGACAAGAGCCAGGCATGAAGGAGGAGTTTCTCCAGACACAGATGGAATACTGACAACCTTGGCTGCTTGAGGTTACAAGGATTTTCCTGGGCATGTATGCAGCTAGATCGAGCAGATCACTGATGTAGGATCTGTCCCATCAGTTCTGATTGCCCTAATCAGAACTATTTTGCCAGTCTTGCCCCTCCTTTTCTGTATTAGTTTCGGTGTTAGAACAAGTGGTGGGAAGGCATAGGCCCATATCCCATTCCAGCTGACTGAAAAGGCATCGATGGCCCAAGCCCTGGGTCTGAGAATGGATAGACAAAGGTGAACAGTTTGTGGTTCTGCCTCTAAACGATCCAATATCTGGCACCATGGTGCCAGAAGGACCATTTGCAGAGGGCGCATGTAAATGTGACCTAGGGACAGCAAGTCCGCCGCCACATTGAGTAGGCCAAGGAGTTGAAGAAACTCCTTTTTCGCTGAAATTAACATCCTAGTGGACGATGTGTCTGACGCATGAATGTTAGGTCAATGCGTTTGGGAGGAAGATGAACCAGGTTGATATGCATTTAGAAACTTCATCCACAGATGAACAAAATGTTGAGAAGGGACCAGGTCCGACTTCTCCACATTGAATATACACCCTAAACTGCGAATGAGGTATATAAGATTGTTCATGTTGTGAACTAAAACTGAACTTACCAAGTATTTTTGCAAAATATCATAAAGGTACACTGCCAATAATGTGGAGGAGGATATCCTGAGGTGGGATATGGCACAGTCCAATGCCTTGGTGAAGACCCAAGGGCTGAGGTTAAGGCCAAATTTACTAGCATGGAAATGATATACTACCCACGGTAGCTGAGGCAAAGATGAACGAGATCCAGAGCACCTCTGAAATGACTTGAATCACCCAACTGTTTGTCAGAAAGAGGTTGATCCAATTCTGGCTGATTAGAAGACATATGGCACCCTAAGGAGGGTCTCCAGCAGGCTGTCGAGAAGGCAAGTCATTATTGATTCATGGGAGACTTGAAGGAGGAGAAGCTACCTATAATTTGCCTGTCCACAAAAAGGTAGTTGTTGTTGCTGAGAAGTACCTTTGTGGTCTTTCTGTCGATGATTATCTCCTCTCTGTTATAGCCCTGACTAGGTTGCAATGAGGTAGGGGCTTGACAGGAGAGCTGAACAGGCAACTCCTGTGCCACCTGTTTTCTTACTTCCTCTATATGATGCAGTTTGAGAGAAGAAGATCGTAACAAAGTATCTCTTCTTATCAGAACAAGGTTGCAGAGAGTTGTTATGGCATTACTGCTAAGAGTAATCATGGTACTCCTAGCAGACAGAATTAATTACAATGTATAGCTTCTGTTGTATGAATATGAAGTCATATTCCTACAATTTACAGTGTAATTACCAATATTGGTATATAAGCCATAAACTAAGTACAGTGATACCTCACCATCATGCTGTACAGAGGAGACATAAAAGTGTACTGTGTTATAGGTGAGGTTTCCTTGTACTGGGTTACATTATAAACAGTATGTATGTATATTGTTTAACAGCATGTCAGCACAATCCAGGCCATATGGTGCAGATTACAAGTTTAGTGCTACAAATATAAAAGGAAAAATGGAAAACAAAACTTTGGAAAGAAAAAACCCTTCCAAAAAAACATAAATATAAAGTCCTTAACCAGAATAACTATTATAAAATGTGATGGAGTCCAAGACAAGACACATCTTATAAAAGAGACCATGTTATACTGACAGGTGTTATAGTGAGGGTCCATTATATCTAAAAATATATGTATCTTAAAACACTAATGAAGCAAATTACTTTTGTTTGCTAATTTGTAGTGAACAACCAAGAATGTAGACCTGGATGTGCCAGCATATTGTGCACTGGCAGATCAGGGTCTATGTTGCTCATTTTGCATTGATATCAAACAAACAGCATACAGACTCTGATTTACTGGTGCATTATACAATGGCAGATCTGGGTCCATACAGTTTTTTGTTTCTGATGCATGTACTTCATACTCATGTAAATACTATAGTCTGTAGACAGTATTTGAATCCATCTAATGAAATTGTTCTTCTTATATTACTTTCTAGATAACAGAACTATAGGTAAATCATTTCTTCACTTTGATTATGTAAAAGGGTATGGCTCATGTGGAAGAGCTGTACGTCTGGGATAAAATGTGTGATCCACAGAATATTGAAGGAAGTTGGTCAGGTTTGACATGTAGATGTCTGCATAGCGAGCCATTCGTCTGCTGAAGTATGTGGGATTGTGAAATGTGCGGAACAAACTGCCAAACTGTGGGTTGTATGCAGACTTCAAGAAGAGTCTGAAAAGAAAAAGGCATAAAATATTGTAAAACATCCCTGAGATTTCATGGGCAATAAATAAAGGCTAGATTTATATTTGCACAACATATATACCTACCCCCCCCCCCCCCGGCAGACAAAAAAACTCATGTCAAGAAAGTTTGAAAACCTGATAAAGCACCTGATAAATCTTACAAAAATCATTTCAACTGCACACAAATCTAAGCAAGACTTCTAGATCTGCACATAAACATGCCAAACCTCACTTGCCTAGGTCAGTTACTTCATAATCATAGTAACAAGGTTTGCACTGAAATGTCTCAGTCCAAAATTAAGAAAACATTAGATTAATGTCTGTATTTGCTTCATTTGAAAGCATAACTGCATGCCTAAGGAAATGCCAGATCTCACAGTCCATTTTCTTTAAATGACTGGAAGCCTTATGCAGGAGGATAGCTAAATGACTGGAAGCCTTATGTTAAGGCTGGCTATCTTTTAAATGACTTGAAGCCTTATGCAGAAGGCTGGCTATCTTTTAAATGACTGGAAGCCTTATGCATGAGGCTGGCTAAATGACTGGAAGCCTTATGCAGGAGGCTGGCTATCTTTTAAATGACTGGAAGCCTTATGTTAAGGCTGGCTATCCTTTAAATGACTGGAAGCCTTATGCATGAGGCTGGCTAAATGACTGGAAGCCTTATGCAGGAGGCTGGCTAAATGACTGGAAGCCTTAAGCAGGAGGGTGGCTATCTTTTAAATGACTGACTGGAAGCCTTATGCATGAGGCTGGCTAAATGACTGGAAGCCTTATGCAGGAGGCTGGCTATCTTTTAAATGACTGGAAGCCTTATGTTAAGGCTGGCTATCTTTAAAATGACTGACTGGAAGCCTTATGCAGGAGGCTGGCTAAATGACTGGAAGCCTTATGCAGGAGGCTGGCTAAATGACTGGAAGCCTTATGCAGAAGACTGGCTATCTTTTAAATGGCTGGAAGCCTTATGCAGGAGGCTGGCTAAATGACTGGAAGCCTTATGCAGAAGGCTGGCTATCTTTTAAATGGCTGGAAGCCTTATGCAGGAGGCTGGCTATCTTTTAAATGGCTGGATGCCTTATGCAGGAGGCTGGCTAAATGACTGGAAGCCTTATGCAGGAGGCTGGCTATCTTTTAAATGACTGGAAGCCTTATGCATGAGGCTGGCTAAATGACTGGAAGCCTTATGCAGGAGGCTGGCTATCTTTTAAATGACTGGAAGCCTTATGTTAAGGCTGGCTATCTTTTAAATGACTGGAAGCCTTATGCATGAGGCTGGCTAAATGACTGGAAGCCTTATGCAGGAGGCTGGCTAAATGACTGGAAGCCTTAAGCAGGAGGGTGGCTATCTTTTAAATGACTGACTGGAAGCCTTATGCATGAGGCTGGCTAAATGACTGGAAGCCTTATGCAGGAGGCTGGCTATCTTTTAAATGACTGGAAGCCTTATGTTAAGGCTGGCTATCTTTTAAATGACTGACTGGAAGCCTTATGCAGGAGGCTGGCTAAATGACTGGAAGCCTTATGCAGGAGGCTGGCTAAATGACTGGAAGCCTTATGCAGAAGACTGGCTATCTTTTAAATGGCTGGAAGCCTTATGCAGGAGGCTGGCTAAATGACTGGAAGCCTTATGCAGAAGGCTGGCTATCTTTTAAATGGCTGGAAGCCTTATGCAGGAGGCTGGCTATCTTTTAAATGGCTGGAAGCCTTATGCAGGAGGCTGGCTAAATGACTGGAAGCCTTATGCAGGAGGCTGGCTAAATGACTGGAAGCCTTATGCAGAAGACTGGCTAAATGACTGGAAGCCTTATGCAGGAGGCTGGCTAAATGACTGGAAGCCTTATGCAGAAGGCTGGCTATCTTTTAAATGGCTGGAAGCCTTATGCAGGAGGCTGGCTAAATGACTGGAGGCCTTATGCAGGAGGCTGGCTAAATGACTAGAAGCCTTATGCAGAAGACTGGCTAAATGACTGGAAGCCTTATGCAGAAGACTGGCTAAATGACTGGAAGCCTTATGCAGGAGGCTGGCTATCTTTTCCATCATCTTCAGGCCTACTTATGTTATGTTTGAATTTTTACAACATCCAAGAATTAAGATTATTACAATAATTGAATACTGAAATAAATGCAAGGCTGAGCATTCCATTAGCCCAACATCCAAGACAAGTGAAATTCCTTGTCCTGATAATGAAGAAGTTTTAGGGGTCTTGCCTAAGACAAGTCAGTTTATATCAATGTGAAGAAGTCTGACTACTGCAGTTTCTGGCAGATTCACAGCTGGCATGTAAAATAATCTTCAGATAAATAAATTTGCTTTTACCACTAAAGGACTACTTTCAATAGAATTTATCAATAAGCATATCTACTGCCACCAGCACTCAAAGGAACATCAGCCAACATGCACACAGATCTAAGAGCTCCAAGTGTTAACACTGAGTGCTGATGCTGTTGTGTATATCTCAGCCTCACTTGATGGTAAAGATCAAATAGACCAATAAACTTTAGACAATGTACAAACTTTGTTATTTTACAGTTGATGTCAAGATATAACACATCTAAAACACTAGCTCATCAATATATTTCCACAAGTTTGTACCAGTATAGCAAACTAGAGGAATTATGACAGCTTGCCATCACAAGATTCCCATTTTTGGAACTGACCATTTTTCAAATTAAATGCAATTTAAATTAGTTTAATTACAGAGAATGAGTTTTATTAAGGTCTCATTTCATTCTGATTATATCTATGTTAATTATTATGCAATCTACAAATAGCGATAGCTAATGATTTTTAATAAAATCATAACATAATTCAATTTCTATTTCCAATAACACATTACAATACATGCAATTCCAATTAATAAATGATACTATCACTTACAAACCATCTAAATACTCATATAGCACATTTTAAAAAATTCCTTTATTCTGCCACATCATCCTTTCTAAATCTTCAAATGTAAAAGAAATATGGGTAAAACCAGCAACTGCAACCACCCCTGAAATGGAACCAATCCTTAATAACAAACACATTAACTCATTCACATTGTCAATAAAGAAACTTGTTCTGTTAAAAAAGATCACCTCCCAAACAGATTTCCCATTCAAATTCCTATTGGTACTTTTAAGCAAGAGATTTTACAGTAATATATTCAAACTTCCATGGAGATCACTGCAAAAAACTTGGTTAGTACAAATGTGGATACAACAAATTTACAGTTTGTTTTAAGTTCATTTGCATTTCAATGGACTGCAAGATATAATCATGTAATATGGACAGACATGGAGACGAAACTAATATACCTGTTTTATTTCTCCAAAAAGCAGGTATAAAAATACTATTAGGGTTAAATTTTATTTTTATGATTTATTGTTAGAACGATATTCAATGATTCAGAGGAGTAAAGAACAAACTATAATAATTACTTGCATTAAACTTCAATATGATATACATTACAAAATGGTTTTCTGATATCCTAATTTACTTTACTATAATCTACTGACCTAGGAAACTTAGAGGCAAAAAATCAAGTCCATGTCAAAGTACTCTTCAAGACCTTCGATTTGACACCCTTGATGACAGGCTTTGGTGATGTCCTACTTTATGATCCCTTTGACCCCTCTTGATCCCCACAGACCTAGGGGTCCTACTGGAAGTCTGAAACTTTACTGGAAATCTAAACCCTTTTAGAAGTCACATACCAAGTTTAAAAGCTGTATACTGAACTGTATTCAACTGTAACAAAGGTTTTGAACTGACAAGGAAAATACCAAATTGGTTTCACAGCATCTTATTATTTACATTAAAACCCTGACCTGGGAATGCAGGGGTTTGTCACCTGGGGCAAGTTAGCACATTAAAATCCAGTCTATGATAAAATATTCTCAAAATGCCATTGATATGGCACCCACAAAGACATACTTTGGTGATGTCCCAATTTTACACCACGCTTGACTCCATTCCTGACCCAGAGATCTTAAACTTTCTTGCAAGTCTACACTCCACAGAGAAGTCACATACCAAGTTTGACCACAGTATCGTGGACAGTAAAAAGGCTTTCGCATTTAAAAGAAATGTTTTGGTTTTGGGTTGATTTGGTGTTTTACGGCACAACAACACAAATAGATTATATCGTGCCAAGGCAACTGGAGTGAAGGGCCTTTATCAAGAAGGTGCCATGGTAGCTGACCCAGGAAAATCAAAAGATGGAATTTGAACCTGCACCATTTTGGTCACAAGTCGATCATGCTAACCAGTGAGCCAGCAAGGCTCCTGCTTCCATTAGCTGCCTCTTACAATATGCAAGAGGGCATATTGGGCCTACTCTGCATCCCCATCAGCAGGGGATTACAAGAAATGTGACAGATTGGGCCTACTCTGCATCCTCATCAGCAGGGGATTACAAGAAATGTGACAGATTGGGCCTATTCTGCATCCCCATCAGCAAGGGATTACAAGAAATGTGACAGATTATGTGAGAGATGTATGGATAGATACAGTCACAATTAATATTCCCACTTTCTTCCAAAAATTGGGTATAAACAAGAGGCCCAAGTGGGCCTGATATCATTTACCTGGCTGACATTTACCTAAAAGCCAAATACAAGAGCAGTTTGCCAAGAAAGCTGGGTCAGTAGAATGCTTTCTGTTGAAATTTCTTCACATAGTAAATGTTATGAAAACGTTTCAAAGTTTCTTTAGTTTTTATATCTTCATCCATATTTAATGACACATCTGCATCACTTGTCTAATATTGAAAGGCCTTTATACCAGGATGCTTTGTGTCAAAGTTGATCAAATTCTGTACAGAGTTTTTGATAAAGTTGTGCAAATGTTTTTCTTCTTTTAGTAACAGCAGTGATATTTGATGGCAGAACAGCATCATTTATGTAAATGTGAAAGACTTTCAAGCTAGGATGCATTCTATCAAATTTGGTCTAATTCTGTTAAGTGATTTTTCGATGAAGGTGTTTACAAGTTTTCCATTGTTAGTAATGGCGGCCATTATTGGACGATGGATATGCATCCAATGAACAAATCTGAGAAGCCTTGACACCAGAATGCTCTTTATAAAATTATGTGCAAATTGGTCAGGTGGTTTTTGAGAAGATGTAAACGATTGCGAACAGACAACACACAATGGAATACGCATGATGGATGAAGACTATACCATAAGATCGCGACTAGAGCTAAAGAAACCTTGACAATTTTGTTTTCATAACATATGTAATCAACAGCATTGGAAAAAATTCTACAGAATGAATCATACTGACCTAGATTCTTGGCCAACTTCTCTTGTATTTATGTATTAGTCGGCTGTCAGCGAGGTAAGTGATCATAGGCCTACTTGGGCCTTGTTTTGGGGAGGGGGACTGATGGCCTGATGTCAAGGTAAGTTAAATAATGTATAAATATTATAACACTACATGAATGCCATGAAATGCCATGACAATCTGATCAGGTCATCTTCATATACATGTAAACATGCCCACAAAATTTCACTTATCTACCTCAAGTAACTAATGCACAATTGTCAGGGTATATACCAGAAGAGAAAATGTAGGGATGGTGGTGGAGGAATTCACTAAATGTTGGGGAGATCTAATGATTATTTACAAAAGATAGAGCTTTACAAATATGATGCATAATTTTCACCAAAGCAGTTGATTTTTCCCAAGATTTTTCTGAAATTAGTGCAAATCCCACAATTATGCATCCCAGAATAGACCCTGAGTCAAGTGTCCCAGAAGAGCCCCTGAATCATACATGAAAATCTAATTATGTCATCTGCATATAATAGAAACATGTAATCCAAATTTTATATATCTATATCAAGAGGTTCTTGCTTAAGCATGCTAACAAGCTTCCCAAGATGGACAGATGGAAGTACGGACAGATGGGCAGGACCAAAGCAAGATGATACGGTAACCAGATTGCAATCAACGATTAAATAGCTTCCCTCTACCAAGCTTTGGTGTAGTCTTTGGCAGCCATTATAAACAATAATTATCCTGCAGAAAATAAATTCAGTCTGAAGTAATAGTGACAACAAAATGTCAGACCTTGTGACAAGACATACAAGACATAAAGCAATTAAAAAGACATTTCTACTATGATAAGAAAACAAAGGTGCTCTAATAAATTTGATTTCAAAAATTGGAGATTTTGTTGTTCTTTTTTTATCATTGTTCTTACAATCTGCTTCAAAAACTATTATCATTGTCCACTTCTAGAAGTCAGATTTTACTAGGTAAAAGTCACAGGCTTTAAATCTTGGAGTGACAGCCAGTATGATCACTATTATAAGCATAGTTCATTCATTAGTGATTACTTCAATTAACCACTACAATTAACACATGAAATGCATATGCAGTCCACTTATCTAATTCCTATACCCATGCACATGTACAAAATAAAGTAAACCTGCTGAGAACAACCTGTTACAATTACATGTATAGTCATTGGTATGGAAACCTATTACAATTAAATGTATAGTCATTGGTATGGAAAATTTACCACTGAATAACATATTTATTCCCACTTCCAACTGTACTGGTCAGAAAGTTCCTTCTGTGTAGACTAGGATGTATATAGTCATGAGCTATATACAAGTACTTAACCAATGTTAATAAACATAAATGTAGATCATAGTGGTTTTCTTTGGCTTTAAGGATGCAGTACAAACATATGCACTCAATTATCAAGTTTCATGATTCTAACATGAACAGCACCCATTAAATAATCTCTAAACACAATATTTAAATAAAGCCACTAATACATGAAACATATGTTACAAAGACGTCTTTTTTGTAATTACGATGTAATACTTATCAAGATGTGTCCACTCAACACGTTTCATGATTCTGGGTAGGATGGTATCCATACAGCAAGCTAAAAACTTGTGTATTCATGACCTAATTGCAAAAATTTAACCAAAGCCAGTAAAAGATTAAATATAGGTCACAATGAGCTTCTGTTGTTGTAAGAGTGTGGTACTAACAGAGATTTCATGATTTTACCATGAACAGTGCCTGAGAAATTATCTTAAAACATAAACGTCAAGTTAAGTCAGTGAACTGTAAAATATATGACTTGAATGACTTACTTCTGCAATGAGGAACATGTGCTTATCAAGATGCATATCATAACCAAGTTTCATGATTCTAGATTGGATTGTATGTACACAGCATGCAAAAGAGTTATGTGGTCATTAGCTTAAATACAAAAACTTGACTTAAGCCAGTAATATGTGAAAATTAGATACCAGCAACCATTGTTTGTATGGGTGTGGTACTAACAGACAGGCATACAATCATCTAGGTTAATGATATTAGCATGAAAAGTTAAAACACAAAACTTAACCAATGTCACTGAAGCATGAAATGTGGGTCACAGTAACCTACTTTTGCGGCAATGGTGAAGTACTCATCATGATGCATCCCCTCACTATGTTCCATGATTCCAGGTATAACTATATGTATCAAGGATGCAAACATCCAATGTGGTCATGAGCTAAATGGAAAAACTTTACCAAAGTCAAAAAATGTGAAATGCAGGTCACAGTGACCTTCTTTTATTGTACTGTTGTGGTACTAATAGAGATGCATACAATCATCAAGTTGGATGATTCTAGCGTGAATAAAGCTTGAGAAATAGACTCGAAACACCACACTGAACCAAAGTCAGTATAGTATGAAATGTGTCACAGAGACCTACATTTGTGATAAGGGCGTAGTACTTACTTGTTAAGATGAACCTCTCACCAAGTTTCATGATTCTAGGCATAACAGTATGTATACAGGGTGCAAAAATGAGCTAAGTGATAAAACCTTACCAAGAATGTAAAAATAATGTACATGTAAAAATAATGTACATGTTTGTAAAACTTTTACCCCTTAGCACTTTTTCTGGGGTTAGGTATGAAACCCACTCTGTTCCCAAGTACCTTTGAAGTAAGTATGGTTGAGATGAAGTAAGGTTGTATATATATATATATATATATATATATATATATATATATATATATATATATATATATATTTAGATGCCAATGTTGATGCTGACTCTGGCAGTAATATAATAGCTTTCCTCCACTTCATAGAAGCAAGCTAAAAATGACAGACAACATGACCAATCAGTATGCACTAAAGAATTAGAAGGTCATGGCTTCAAGATGTATTCCTGCCACTTTGGTTGTGTCCTTAAGCAAAGTACTTAACCTCACTTGCTCTGGTTGACCTAGCTGTAAATAGATAGCAAAAAGCCTGCTGTAAAATGGCATCCCATTCAAGGGAAGTGATGCACTTTGCCTTACTTGCTCTGGTTGACCTAGCTGTAAATAGATAGCAAAAAGCCTGCTGTAAAATGGCATCCCATTCAAGGGAAGTGATGCACTTTGCCTCACTTGCTCCGGTTGACCTAGCTGTAAATAGATAGCAGCAGCAACCCTACTGTAAAATGGCATCTCATTCAAGGGGAGTCATGCATGTAAACTTCTTGCTATGGGAACTGGGATAAGCTCAGAATAGAAAACATACAGAAGATGCAATTTCATATTTTTTCATGACTGAGCTGGTTTGACACAAGGCATTTTCTGTGATGTCAGCTGTTTTTAAACATAGGAATTTCATGTCCTGCTTGAGTATAATATTTTCTCATGTTTAACATCTCCTTTCTGTTACAGTCTTGATATCTGATTATCTGATTACAATTTATGTACCTAGTAACAATTATACATGCCTTGCTGATTACAATTTATTTACCTAGTAACAATTATACATGCTTTGCTGATTACAATTTATTTACCTAGTAACAATTATACATGCTTTTCTGTGTGTCAATGTTTGCTGGATCACAAAAGAGTTCTCACCTTTGTCCTGAAAATTATTTCTTTGTGGTCTGAAAAACACTTGCACACAGCAAACCATGTATATTCACTATATTATATATTATCTGTAATTTCTTTTTGTGAAACTTTCATCATCTCTTCCATAACACACAACAAACTGACCAATGGTAGGGATCTGCCTTCAAATGGCAAGTGCAAAATACTAAATGAGCATTAGCACAATTATTTTTAATGCTGAATGTATGGAATCATGCTCGTTTCGAGTACCTGAGTTCATTTCTCTCCTGAATGTATGGAATCATGCTCGTTTAGCGTACCTGAGTTCATTTCTCTCCTGAATGTATGGAATCATGATCGTTTAGCGTACCCGAGTTAATTTCTCTCCTGAATGTATGGAATCATGCTTGTTTAGCATACCTGAGTTCATTTCTCTCCTGAATGTGTGGAATCATGATCGTTTAGCGTACCTGAGTTCATTTCTCTCCTGAATGTATGGAATCATGATCGTTTAGCGTACCTGAGTTCATTTCTCTCCTGAATGTATGGAATCATGCTTGTTTAGCATACCTGAGTTCATTTCTCTCCTGAATGTGTGGAATCATGATCGTTTAGCGTACCTGAGTTCATTTCTCTCCTGAATGTATGGAATCATGATCTTTTAGCGTACCTGAGTTCATTTCTCTCCTGAAGAAGCTGCTCTATTAAATCTTGTCCATCATCAGAGCCTGATATCTGTGAATGTAATAGATAATATGGTTTTACTAGTATTGTAAGTCATTCAATTTAAATTTTAGCTTCATGTGATATTCAATCTATTGTCTATAACCTCAAAATTCCTCAGAAAATAGCTTTGAATTTGTATGGTATTTAACCTAATAAGCAAGCGAGGTGATTAGAAAATTTCTTTTTTTGGTAAATACTTATCATCAATTGTTATTCTTAAAAGCACTGCCCCCAGATCCCCCACCCCTAATTTAGGTGTATTAATGGCAGTACAATACATAATCATCCTAAAAGTCCAATAAAGAATTATTACTACCTTGAATTTCCTGTAGTCCTATAAAGAATTATTACTACCTTGAATTTCCTGTAGTCCTATAAAGAATTATTACTACCTTGAATTTCCTGTAGTTCTATAAAGAATTATTACTACCTTGAATTACCTGTAGTCCTATAAAGAATTATTACTACCTTGAATTACCTGTAGTCCTATAAAGAATTATTACTACCTAGAATTTCCTGTAGTCCTATAAAGAATTATTACTACCTTGAATTACCTGTAGTCCTATAAAGAATTATTACTACCTTGAATTTCCTGTAGTTTATCAACTTTGAACACTGTATAAATTTCTCTTTAATAATGTCAAAAATAAATAAAACTTCCAATTGCTGCTAATTACTGTCCAACAGGGCATAATAATTACTGTACCATACTTTGGTGTGTATAACATGCACTCTGATTTTTGACCCATAATGAGGGAAAAAACTTAGTTCTACCATATAACACATATGTGATATAATACATCTTAAAATCTTGATAATTTCACTCCAATTTCATTGTGCAAAAATAGTCAACCATTTTGGATTGTGCACTGATAATCATTTGTTACATGATGTTTGAATTGTTTTTAAAAAAAAACGTGTTTGACTATTTCTCTGACCTTTACTGTCAGTACATGGCACATGATCATGACCAATAATTTTTTTAAAGACATCATAAAAGAAAGAATTCAAAAAGTCACAATATCTTTCCAATTTTTGGGTTTGCCCTTAAAAAGGCTGTTATAAGGTTTGCCTTATTGATGGAGTTCAGTCTGTTGCATCAAATCCCTTGAATTCCTTTGTTACCATCACACTCGAAAAAGTTGCTATACATCCTCATCTTTCATTCTTCTCCACTCCCAAACATAAGACTCTACTACAATGAACTCTCTCTCAGCAGCTGTTACCATGTGCTTCTGCATAGACAACAATGGTTAGCTTGTCTTTTGCACTGTACAAGTTTTTCACATGGCCTATGTTGATACTTTGTCTTTTCGTTCAGATTTAAGATCAAACACAAGATGCTATGTGAAAGTTCAAGCACAGTATTTATACTTATTTGGACTATCATGACACCTCTGAAATATATCTGTGTCCAAGCTAGAATTTGGCAAGATAATGCATCATAGTTATGTTTTGCACATCAAAGCTTTAGCCAGCACTGATTACCTTTAAAAACACCACGTTGAGCCAAGCAAACTTTGATTACTGTATTGTAGCAAAGAAGTGTCAACTACTGCTGTTTAAGATGAGAAGTAAAACCAAGAACCAAGTTTATTTTCCAAAGAAAAGTAAATAAATTGCAAATTTGCCTGAACTAAGCAAAATATAATTATGTTTAGCGAATCAAAGCATTAACCGTTACTGAGTACCTTGAAAAAAAACCAAAGTGATTTGATGAAGCAGTGATGAAGCAGTCGATGAAGCAGTGATGACTGTATAGTTACGAAGAGAAAAATCAAATACTGTGAATTAAATGAGAAATAAAAACTAAGAACCAAGTTTATTTTTAAAGAACAAAACTTATTTGCTAATTTTATACATTAACTTATTTTGTTTCATGATGTGTCAACATTACTATCAAAGACAAACTGTAGTGTCAAAAAGATGTCCCCTCAATGTGCCTCTGATGAGAACATTAACACTGTTTGAATTCTAAATATTATATTTCAGTTCAACCATGAATAAACAAATTAATAAATGAAGAAAAAATGTATTTGATCAACAGTTATCAAATACTTAACATTTATGGCTACTGTATATATTCCTCTGCAATTCGATACTTTGCATAGCTTTAATGTAAATGTGAGAGAGTAGAACAACAAGTTACCAGTCGTATGTATATATATTTCTGGGCTAGTCACAGCAAAAAGCTACACAGCGATGTGAAATGAAATGAGTTTATAAACATAAATCAATAAAAAACAAGACTATCGAGGTTTATAAGCATTATTTCATTCTTTAATAAGGCTAGTAAACAATTTAGTTGCAATATGACAGATTTTCTATTTCACAAGCATTGAATGTGACATGACAATTGTTAATACCTTAATCCTTTCATCAGATTGACCTAATACAAAAAATATTTTTTTTTGTTCTTCTGTAAAACATGCACCCCCTCCTGAAAATAAGATATTAGGTCAAATAAGTGTGCTTTATACACATCAAAATACAGTACTAAAAAAAAAAGGCAACAACAAAAAAAAAAGAAGACAAAAAGGAGACTTTTAGAAAGTCATAAAAATTCCATATGCACAAATGCACTGAGCAGTCAAAAAAAAAGAATTGTTAGTCTTCCTTAAATATCCAATTTGTTGGAGATAATGTTTACAGTTGTCCATAAATGTTTAATCCTGAATTAGTCTTTTTAATCCAAGAATAGATAATGCAACAACGCAGTAGTCATAATCCTATTTATGACATAGAGTTGGTTCAACACTTACAAGTACCATATATACTCATTTAAGTCCACATGCAAACCGCACAGACCCAGATCTGCCACTGAATAATGTGCCTGCAGATTTGGGTCTATGCAGTTTGTTAGGAGTAATCAGTAGGACAAACAACACAGACTCTGTCTGCATATTATGTGATGGCAGATCATGGTCTATGTTGTTTGCAGCTGGACTCGACTTATAAGCGAGTGTATATGGTACTCAAATTTGTCGATTGGGGAAGGGTTCATGTTGTTTACACATTAGGATCATTGTTTATTGGATCTTTAAATTCATGGTCTGAATAACTATAATGAAATCCATATAAAAAAAAAAAAAAAAAAAAAAAAGAAAAAAAAAAAAAAAAAAAAAAGATAAAGAAGATTTTTAAAGGGTATGGAAAAGTCCGCAAAAACCCACAAATGTACTGTAAGCAGTCCAAAACAAAAAAAATAAAAGTGTGAACAGATAGTCTTCATTAAATATCCAATTTATTGGAGATGATCGTGTTTACAGTTGTCCACAGATGTTTAATCCTTGATCGTGTTTACAGTTGTCCACAGATGTTTAATCCTTAATTAGTCTTTTTAATCCAAGAAAAGATAATGGACCAAATACAGTAGTCATTATTCTTTTCATGACATTTAGTTGGTTCGCAACTTACAAGTACCATATACACTCACTCAAGTAGACAACATCACAAGTCTTTTGGTGAAAACCCCCATGTTAATATGGCCATCCATTTAGGGGGAGTAGCAACAGCAAGATTTTCAAGACAGCCAATATTGGAGCCATATTGGATGTATAATTGGCACCATTTGCATTGAAGACCAACTAGTTATTGTAAAAAGTCTACTGGTGAAAACCCTCATGTTGATATAACCGTCCATTTGGAAGGAGTGGAAATAACAATATTTTCAAGATGGACACCATGGTGGCCATACTGAGGGTCAATATACATCATTTTCATTTAGGACCAACTAGACACCATAAGAACTCTTCTGATGAAATCCCCACGTCAAAATGACTTTCCATTTAACAGGAGTAACTATAACAAGATTTTCAAGATATTCAACATCAGATTATCAACATTTTAATTTAGGACCAACAAGACATTATAAGAAGTCTTCCGTTTTGGAGGAGTAACAATAACAAGACTTTAAAGATGGCTGCCATGCTGGATATATTGGATATCAGATGTGCAACATTTCCATTTAGGACCAACTTGACATCAAAAGAAGTCTTTTGGTAAAAGCATAATGCTGATATCACCATGTGACCAGACATCTAGGAGAAGTAGCAATAATAAGATTTCCAGATGGCCACTGTGGTGGCCATATTGGAGGTCAGATTGGCACCAATTTTTCATGTATGATCAACTAGACATCCTAAGAAGTCTTTCAGCGAAAACCACATGGAAATATGATCATTCATTTAGGAGAAGTAGTGATAAAAAGATTTTCAAAATGCCCACTGTGGTGGCCTCATTGGATATCAGAGCGGCACCATTCTGATTTAGGACCAATTAGACATCATAAGAAGTCTTTTAGTAAAAACCCCATGTTGATACAACCATTCATTCAGGAGTAGTAGTGATAACAAGATTCTCAAGATGGCAGCAGTGGCAGCCATATTGGATGTGCAAGTGGCACCATTTCCATTTAGGATCAACTAGACATCATAAGATGTCTTCTGGTGAAAACCCCATGTCAATATGACTTTTTGTTCATCAGTAGTAGCGATAACAAGGTTTCTGAGATGTCTGCTGTGGAGTCCATATTGGACATCAGATTGGCACCATTTCTATTCTGGACCAACTAAACATTATAAGAAGTCATTCAAAGTGAAAACCTCATGTTGATATGACCATCCATTCAGGAGAAGCAGCAATAAAAAAAATTTCAAGATGGCCATATTGAATATCTGAGCAACACAATTTTCATTTAGGACCAACTAGACCATGAGATGAATGTGTGTAAAGTTTCATGGCAATCCTCCAAGTAGTTTAGGAGGAGTAGCAATAACAAATCTGTGCTAATGGACACATGCATGACAGATGGACGACAGACAAAATATGACCAGTAGAGCTAAAAACTGAGAGGGAACACTTCAAGAAATTCAAGAAAAAAAAATATATTTTTCATCACAATATTTACATGACAAAGAAACTCTTTCTTTGAACAGGAAATTATAAAAACTGCCTAAAAATTTGCACCAAGGGGCAGGCACATTTACAGGGACAGGTATGCTTACTAGATCAAATTGCACCAAGGGGCAGGCACATTTACAGGGACAGGTATGCTTACTAGATCAAATTGCACCAAGGGGCAGGCACATTTACAGGGACAGGTATGCTTACTAGATCAAATTGCACCAAGGGGCAGGCACATTTACAGGGACAGGTAAGCTTACTAGATCAAATTGCACCAAGGGGCAGGCACATTTACAGGGACAGGTATGCATACTAGATCAAATTGCACCAAGGGGCAGGCACATTTACAGGGACAGGTATGCTTACTAATTCAAATTGCACCAAGGGGCAGGCACATTTACAGGGACAGGTAAGCTTACTAGATCAAATTGCACCAAGGGGCAGGCACATTTACAGGGACAGGTATGCTTACTAGATCAAATTGCACCAAGGGGCAGGCACATTTACAGGGACAGGTATGCTTACTAGATCAAATTGCACCAAGGGGCAGGCACATTTACAGGGACAGGTATGCTTACGAGATCAAATTGCACCAAGGGGCAGGCACATTTACAGGGACAGGTATGCTTACTAGATCAAATTGCACCAAGGGGCAGGCACATTTACAGGGACAGGTATGCTTACTAGATCAAATTGCACCAAGGGGCAGGCACATTTACTGGGACAGGTATGCTTACTAGATCAAATTTCTACTAAAGCAGCCTGTAACTACCATATATATTAGCTTTAAAGTCAAGCCCAACTACGAGGTGCACAGACTCAGATCTGCTGTTGCATAATGCACCGGCAGATCTGGGTCTCTACAGTCTGTTAGGAGAAATCAGTGGAGCAAACAACATAGATCCTGATCTGCTGGCACATTATGCAACAGCAGATTAGGGTCTATGTTGTTTGGAGTTAGACTTATAAGTGAGTAAATACACTTATAGTATTACTAGTGCTAGGTGACTCATGGTTAGTATTCAATACTCAAGCTGGTCAAGTTATCATGTTACAGTGCTGATATGTGGCTTGAGATGATTTATAAATTGACAGAACACACTGTCTTGCTTGCCAATTACACTAATACAGTACTCTCATTATGCATCACTTTCAAAAGATTGAAAAAATCCTGACAAAAACCATCACAATGTAAATACTGCTGCCACTGCCACCAAAAAGTGAATCCCATTTCTCACCTATGTGACAGACAAAGGTGTGTAATTGTGATCCCATACTTCACACAGCCACCACTGCGATTGTAACTTAAAGTCTAAACATTTTTTCTCGCTGTCAAACCTAACAGAGATTCTATTCATCATGCTATCTATTACACCAATATAATGCAGATAAGGTGGCAGAAAATCCTGGGAATCTGAAATCAAATCTGCCTGTTGTTGAAATAGTTAAGGATTATAGTGAAACAGAACTAACGAAAATGGATCAAAGTACCATCTTTCCAAAAGAAATTATGAAGCGGTAACTCTTGGTAGTAACAAGTTAACTTCTGGGAATGTGTCTGATCTGGACCATAATCTTGTGTTGGGAACAACAGTGCAGAAAGTCCAAAGTTAGGACGCAGAAGTCAGGTTATTTGGTACCCTTATCCCCCTCCTGGGGAGGTAGGTCACCATCACCAAGTTGTCAGATATTATGAGGATTACCTTCCACAATGTTGGTACTTCCAGGCATGAATGGCATTTATTATGTATTTCATTTCCTGAAGATTGATGTGAAAGGCCCCCTCCTGCAGCCCCTAACTGCTGCTGACCATAGTAAAGTGGAGCAACTGGTGACCCACCCAAATGTATGAACTGGCATCCATACAAGCAGTAATCTCTGGTATGGATTTTTCCAGAGATGCCCCTGCCATAAGCCATTCTCTGTTCCACCACTTATGTAGGAATTATTCTATTTCAGTCAAGATCAAAACCCACTGATTTAAGCGACCAGAAAAGAGGCACCATTGGGCCATCTGCAGTGGGCACATTAAGAGGTGGATGAGGTGAAGCAGGTCTGCAGCTGCAAAGAATATCTATCTCGGTCATGATCAAAATCCGATGATCTAAGTGACAGGAAAAGGGGCACCACTGGGACAGGAGTGCCATATGCAGTGGGCACATAAAGAGGAGGCCGAGGTGAAGCAGGTCTGCAGCTGCATCAAATAAAGCAAAGAGTTGCAAAAAGTCCCTTGTGGAAATCAAGTCCATTTAGGAAACTGACAATCTGCACATGGGAGGGATGGAAACAAGGTTGAGATGTACAAAATACTTGGAGGGTGAAAGGCCTAATTTCTCCTAGTTCGCAAAAAAACTGCTGAGAGATATACTGACAGGAAATTTTGTGTCTTTCTGGAAGGGCTGGATCAGAGGGGTAGCAGATGTTTTTTAATATTAATTTGATTGGATATTGCATTGGATGGAGAAATCACACTCACCTGATTCAGAAACTTAAGGGTACACAACCTAATATATCGGTCTGACAGGATTCCAACAAGAGTACTGTGAATGGTAAATTATATGCCAGCCCTATATTTAATGGTCCTCTATGAAGGAACCAGTAGGATATGGTTCACTCTGGAAATTAATAACCACTGAGTCTCAGTGACCTTGACCTTATGTCAAGGTATGCATTCTTTAACTAAACTTAATGTGCAGAAACCATTCCTTTCTTATTAGACTTGCCATGACTGTGATCTCTGACTTTTGACCTTTTTTGAAATAAAAAACAAATAATAGGTTTCTTTCTTATCCAGCATGTAAGTCATGGTTGAAACTCACATCTTTGTGCCAAAACCATTTTTCTTTTTTCAGTCACATTGACCTTGAACTTTTACCTTTTATCCCCAAAATTGATAGGCTTCTTCCTTATCCAAAGAGCAAGCCATCCACAAAGTTTGGTCCATGTCTGTGATGTATAACTATTGTTATTGTACGGAAACCATTTTTATTATTTTTTCAGTCACAGTGACATTGACCTTGCACCTTTTCAATCCATAATCAATAGGGTGCAAGCCATGCAGATGGTAGAGAACTTGAGTTATTGTGTGGAAACTATTTTTCTTCTTACAGTCAATGACCTTGACCTTTGACCTTTTCACCCCACAATCGATAGGTTTCTACCTTACCTCAAGTGAAATCAATCAACAAAGTTTGCTAACAACAGATGGGGAACAAAACTCAAGTTATTGTGTGGAAACGAAATTGGTAACAGACAGATGGATGAATAGACAACATCATAAAATAATATGCTCCACCTTAAAAACAGACAGATGGATGAATAGACAACATCATAAAATAATATGCTCCACCTTAAAAACAGACAGATGGATGAATAGACAACATCATAAAATAATATGCTCCACCTTAAAAAAGGCTTAAGCAGGACAACATTTAAGATTTTACTTCGAGGGGCTGATGCTGAATATTTGTGAAATGTGTCCAAATTGTTCAGGATTTCCCCTAAATCTAACAAATACAAAAAGGATAAACATGATTAACTCTCACCTGAATCTCCTCTAGAAGTTGCTCTACGGCTACCAGCCACCGAACCTTTTCTTTACATTCATCTCTATTAATGACTTCAATTTCATTCTGAAAATTTGAAAATAATGTTATTCCCAATATTTAAACATCAATAATTTTTTTAAATTTTTAAAATTTACAAAGTCTTGTTTTGCAATTTAATTATCAACTATTTTAAGATGTACATTACACAGTATTACATACAATGTATCATTACTTTAATTGTGTAATTTTGTGTTACATGCCATGTGCCACGAAAAGTTGTCACTTCAGATACTGTTAATAAGAAATACAATTATCATATTTACTTGCTTATAAATTGGGTCCAACTGCAAACAAAATAGACCCTGATCTGCCATCGCATAAAGGACTGGTAGATCTGAGTCTATGTTTTTTGTTCAACTTTTTACTCCTAACTGAATAGACCCAGATCTGCCAGCACATTATTCGATGACAGATTTGGGTCTATGCAGTTTGTAGCTGGATCAGACCTATACTTGAATATATACATTAACTCTCGTTAGTCTATACTACAACTCTGTATCAGAATATATACATTAACTCTTTCTAGCCTATACTACAACTCTGTATCAGAATATATACATTAACTCTTGTCAGTCTATACTACAACTCTGTATCAGAATATATACATTAACTCTTGTCAGTCTATACTACAACTCTGTATCAGAATATATACATTAACTCTTGTCAGTCTATACTACAACTCTGTATCAGAATATATACATTAACTCTTGTCAGTCTATACTACAACTCTGTATCAGAATATATACATTAACTCTTGTCAGTCTATACTACAACTCTGTATCAGAATATATACATTAACTCTTGTCAGTCTATACTACAACTCTGTATCAGAATATATACATTAACTCTTGTCAGTCTATACTACAACTCTGTATCAGAATATATACATTAACTCATGTCAGTCTATACTACAACTCTGTATCTGAATATATACATTAACTCTTGTCAGCCTATACTACAACTCTGTATCAGAATATATACATTAACTCATGTCAGTCTATACTACAACTCTGTATCAGAATATATACATTAACTCTTGTCAGTCTATACTACAACTCTGTATCAGAATATATACATTAACTCATGTCAGTCTATACTACAACTCTGTATCAGAATATATACATTAACTCTTGTCAGTCTATACTACAACTCTGTATCAGAATATATACATTAACTCATGTCAGTCTATACTACAACTCTGTATCAGAATATATACATTAACTCTTGTCAGTCTATACTACAACTCTGTATCAGAATATATACATTAACTCATGTCAGTCTATACTACAACTCTGTATCAGAATATATACATTAACTCTTGTTAGCCTATACTACAACTCTGTATCAGAATATATACATTAACTCTTGTTAGCATATACTACAACTCTGTATCAGAATATATACATTAACTCATGTCAGTCTATACTACAACTCTGTATCTGAATATATACATTAACTCTTGTCAGCCTATACTACAACTCTGTATCTGAATATATACATTAACTCTTGTCAGTCTATACTACAACTCTGTATCTGAATATATACATTAACTCTCATTAGTCTATACTACAACTCTGTATCAGAATATATACATTAACTCTCATTAGTCTATACTACAACTCTGTATCAGAATATATACATTAACTCTTGTCAGTCTATATTACAACTCTGTATCAGAATATATACATTAACTCTTGTTAGCCTATACTACAACTCTGTATCAGAATATATACATTAACTCTTGTCAGTCTATACTACAACTCTGTATCAGAATATATACATTAACTCTTGTCAGCCTATACTACAACTCTGTATCAGATTATATACATTAACTCATGTCAGTCTATACTACAACTCTGTATCAGAATATATACATTAACTCTCATTAGTCTATACTACAACTCTGTATCAGAATATATACATTAACTCTTGTCAGTCTATACTACAACTCTGTATCAGAATATATACATTAACTCATGTCAGTCTATACTACAACTCTGTATCAGATTATATACATTAACTCATGTCAGTCTATACTACAACTCTGTATCAGAATATATACATTAACTCTCATTAGTCTATACTACAACTCTGTATCAGAATATATACATTAACTCTTGTTAGCCTATACTACAACTCTGTATCAGAATATATACATTAACTCTTGTCAGTCTATACTACAACTCTGTATCAGAATATATACATTAACTCTTGTCAGTCTATACTACAACTCTGTATCAGAATATATACATTAACTCTTGTCAGCCTATACTACAACTCTGTATCAGAATATATACATTAACTCATGTCAGTCTATACTACAACTCTGTATCAGAATATATACATTAACTCTTGTCAGCCTATACTACAACTCTGTATCAGAATATATACATTAACTCTTGTTAGCCTATACTACAACTCTGTATCAGAATATATACATTAACTCATGTCAGACTATACTACAACTCTGTATCAGAATATATACATTAACTCTTGTCAGCCTATACTACAACTCTGTATCAGAATATATACATTAACTCTTGTCAGCCTATTCTACAACTCTGTATCAGAATATATACATTAACTCTTGTCAGCCTATACTACAACTCTGTATCAGATTATATACATTAACTCATGTCAGTCTATACTACAACTCTGTATCAGAATATATACATTAACTCTTGTCAGCCTATACTACAACTCTGTATCAGAATATATACATTAACTCTCATTAGTCTATACTACAACTCTGTATCAGAATATATACATTAACTCATGTCAGTCTATACTACAACTCTGTATCAGAATATATACATTAACTCTTGTCAGTCTATACTACAACTCTGTATCAGAATATATACATTAACTCATGTCAGTCTATACTACAACTCTGTATCAGAATATATACATTAACTCTTGTCAGTCTATACTACAACTCTGTATCAGAATATATACATTAACTCTTGTCAGTCTATACTACAACTCTGTATCAGAATATATACATTAACTCTTGTCAGTCTATACTACAACTCTGTATCAGAATATATACATTAACTCTTGTTAGCCTATTCTACAACTCTGTATCAGAATATATACATTAACTCATGTCAGTCTATACTACAACTCTGTATCAGAATATATACATTAACTCATGTCAGTCTATACTACAACTCTGTATCAGAATATATACATTAACTCTTGCTAGCCTATTCTACAACTCTGTATCAGAATATATACATTAACTCATGTCAGCCTATTCTACAACTCTGTATCACATGTTTTTAAATGTCATCAAACAGATCTATGAGAACCAAGGGTTGATGATCTTTTTGCTGTGGATGATCTCCAAATTGACTTTTTAAATAATTACTAATTTTACCAAATTTATGTAATGACCATTTGATCAAAATTGCATAATGTGATGAAGAAAGCTATATGTTATTACTTCATAACACCATTATTATTATAACTATTTGTAACTATAAGAATTGAACATTATATTTTACAGGATTCATGAAGCCTGAAAATCAATTACATACTACATGAATGGCCCATAGTGAAGCAAAGGCCATTCATGCATAGTGCATAATTAATTTTCAAGCAAAGGCCATTCATGCATAGCATGTAATCAATTTTCAAGCAAAGGCCATTCATGCATAGCATGTATGCAATTTTCAAGCAAAGGCCATTCATGCATAGCATGTATGCAATTTTCAAGCAAAGGCCATTCATGCAAAGCATGTCATCAATTTTCAAGCCCACCATCAGATTAGCCTGGGTCAGCTACTGTGGTGTGTCCTTTGGCAAGGCACTTTACTCCAATTGCCTAATGTGCCTCAGCCCTAACAAACCTACTTGTGATGCAGTGCCAGAAAACACCAAACCAAACCAATCATGAATCCTGTTAAATATGAAGTTCAATTGTTAAATAAAACCCCAAGATAAAACACATCTCTACCCTTTGAGCTCAAACTCACAGCTGTTTGCTTTAGGGCTGATCTGTCCCAACCTTCTAATCCAATTGGCTATTTGTGGTTATACCTCACAGGAATAAATGTATGTACTGTTTAATATGTGTCTGTATATGCTGCATAGTCTCTATATTTGATACAGTACTCCCTCATTATAACACTGCTCAAGAAGGCTATTGAGTAAACTGCCTTATCATGAGGTGGTTTATAATGAAGAATACTATACATATAATTTCATTACATAGTGAAATAAAATCCATGATCATACCCAGCTTATAACAGTAACAGTGTTATAATGAAAAATACAATACATATAATTTCATTACATAGTGAAATAAAATCCATGATCATACCCAGCTTATAACAGTAACAGTGTTATAATGAAGAATACTATACATATATTTTTATTACTACATAGTGAAATAAAATCCATGACCATACCCATCTTATAACAGTAACAGTGCTATAATGAAGAATACAATACATATAATTTCATTACATAGTGAAATAAAATCCATGATCATACCCAGCTTATAACAGTAACAGTGTTATAATGAAGAATACTATACATATAATTTCATTACATAGTGAAATAAAATCCATGATCATACCCAACTTATAACAGTAACAGTGTTATAATGAAGAATACTATACATATAATTTTATTACATAGTGAAATAAAATCCATGATCATACGCACCTTATAATAGTAAGTGTTATAATGAAGAATACTATACATATAATTTCATTACATAGTGAAATAAAATCCATGATCATACCCAGCTTATAACAGTAACAGTGTTATAATGAAGAATACTATACATATAATTTCATTACATAGTGAAATAAAATCCATGATCATACCCACCTTATAACAGTAACAGTGTTATAATGAAGAATACTATACATATAATTTTATTACTACATAGTGAAATAAAATCCATGATCATACCCACCTTATAACAGTAACAGTGTTATAATGAAGGACCTTATAGCAAGAGAGTGATGTACTTATTAATATTGGTATAAATTTCTTTAATCCCTTCTGCCATAAGATTTGCCTATTCTGAGCAAATAGAATGAGGGTGTATTTGTGAGAACCATAGTAAAAGTCTATCTGAAAGATCAAATGAATGCTTTCTTTTTCCATATACCATACCATTAACTCTGGTACAATTGCACCAGTCCTCCAGCCTTGCTTGAGAGATGGATCCTGGAAACAAATTACACTTTTTTATAATAGTGACAGTAATAATAATAATAATAATAATAATAATAATAATAATAAAAATATTAACTGTTAAAATAAACAATGATAGGAACAACAATAACAAACAAGAAATGCAGCAATAACTACAACCTCAATTACAAAAAAAATAATAATATAATGGAATCCTGTTAAGTAGTAGTAGTAGTAATAATAATAATAATAATAATAATAATAATAATAATAATAATAATAATAATAATAACAATGATAAGAACAACAATAACAAACAACAACAACAGCAGCAATAACAACAACCTCAATTACAAAAAAACCCCAATAATAATATAATGGAATATATACATAATGTTTTTGTTGATTATTTGAATTGAGCCCTTCTCTGAAAAAAAATTAAATGAGACAGATATCTGAATCAGTGCATTGAAGACACTTTTTACAGGACATGGATACATCAGTGCATTGAAGACACTTTTTACAGGACATGGATACATCAGTGCATTGAAGACACTTTTTACAGGACATGGATACATCAGTGCATTGAAGACACTTTTTACAGGACATGGATACATCAGTGCATTGAAGACACTTTTTACAGGACATCATTAGATTTACAAAAAGCATCAAAATAGAAGTCATCCAGATGGCAAACTTTATATTTCCCTGAAATCTTACTCATGATCAAAGTTTTTAAGACAAAGCCAGTCTAGAAATCCCAAGAATTTTGACACTTGCTAAGAATAAAGAAACAAAACTTGCAACGTTCTCTAAATTTACCAACAGCAATTCATAATGATATACTTCATGATTCAAATTTTAGGAATTTTAAAACTTTATTTTGAGTTCATGAAGCAAAACCATCCACATACAAGTATTCTTGACACCAGAAAATGAGTTAAAATTGACGATGAATCAAAACAGAAAGGGAAGACAGATTAAAAAATCAATTTTCTAAACTGTAATTTCTGTCCAGATAAGAAAAACAAAGTCACATGACTGTACATTCAAAGTTGTGTGACACATTGACCATAGGCCACATGACTGTACACTGAAAGTAGTGTGACACATTGACCATAGCCCACATGACTGTACACTCAAAGATGTGACACACTGACCATAGGCCACATGACTGTACACTCAAAGTTGTGTGACACACTGACCATAGGCCACATGACTGTACACTCAAAGTTGTGTGATGCACTGACTATAGGCCACATGACTGTACACTCAAAGTTGTGTAACACATTGACCATAGGCCACATGAGTGTACACTCAAAGTTGTGTGACACACTGACCATAGGCCACATGACTGTACACTCAAAGTTGTCTGACACACTGACCATAGGCCAAAGGTAAAAGTCACTGAAGCATGAAATGTAGGTCATGGTGACCTTCTTATATATGACAGTTTAGTTCTCTCCAAGGTGGATCCAAACATTAAACTACATGACCCTATATGTTAGCATGCCTGAAACTTTCACCTAAGGTGATGCAAAACTAAACCAAGGTATGATGGACAGAAGGACAGTTGGACAGATTGGTAGGCAGATGATGTTAACACTAAACACTCCTATAACATTTATTGTGAATCGTACAAAAATAGTTTGTGTTCTATGAATGCAATCAAAATGTTGGCCTTATGTAATTACCACAGTGAAGGTGGAAGAAAGAGAAGGCCCTTTCCTGACAGCATCTCCTGCCACAACTGAAAATCATCAACAGTGGCCTTTGTCTCCAGGAGATCAATTGGTTTTGAACACTCCCGAAGGGGTCACACCCTGCTTGCTTCCTGAAACAAGAGCAGGAGGTGGGCACTTGAGCCCGCTGTGCTGGCATCCATGCAGATCAAAATTTCTAGAGGCTGAATCTGCATGGGAGTATCAAACGTAAATCATGTGAGGTTTGCTGATATATAACTTGAGGTATTCAAAAACTGGGATCTCATAATCCTGTAGGCAGAGCTTCAATCACCACTGGGACAAGAGATTGATTACAGTGGTTTCATAAACAAGAAGCCCAGGATGATGAGATCCACTGCTGCATTGAGGAGACCCAATAGGTTGATGAAATTCCCAGACTGAAATGTGATTCTTCTAGAGAATAGAAGAGGCCATCAAGATGATTCAAGGTACTTTACAGACACTGTTCACATGTGTTTGAAGTCCATACTGTTCACATGTGTTTGAAGTCCATACTGTTAACATGTGTTTGAAGTCCATACTGTTCACATGTGTTTGAAGTTAATACTGTTCACATGTGTTTGAAGTCCATACCCATAATGCTGAGATGATACCCTAACAGATTTGTCACTGTTGACAAGGAATCCATGGCAGAGCAGAAGTGAATCAAGGGATTTCATGCCTTGATCTAGAATATAACGCACCTGGTGCTTTTGCAGAATGTCGACAAGGTAGTTGGATGTCACAGACATGGAATATGGTCTGAAGAGCTACACAACTCTGTCCACAATTCTCATGAAAACCAAGGGAATGATTTGGTTTTGACCAAAAGAGAATGGCCTGAATTGGCATACCATATCCCTGAATGTGAAATCTCCTTCATGAATGTTGTTAACAACTTGTCTCAGTGTTTCTATTCTGAACCATGGTGCCTGACTTAAAAGGTTGGGAGCTGGATTGATGACCAACAAAAGCATGCCGTTAGCGAGAACCATCTGGTGTAAAATCCCAGTGTTGATTCTCTTGAAAGACATCCACTTTATACACATCTCTTGGGACATCTGTAATGATGGGTAACAATATAATGGGGTAGGGGCACAAAACATGGTTTGCTGGCCTTTCGAAACAACTGGTATCATCCACAGATCAGTGGGGTATTGTCTCCTGTTACATGGAAAAGTTGAATTCCTTCAAACAGGATGTTATAATGGAAGCATAATCATAGCATTATTGCTGATGGATTCAAGAGAAAGTGAAGGGATGTTCCCCGTAATGCATGCCTTCGAGGGTCCTTCCTGTTACTTTGATTTCTACAAGGATACATGAGCATGGCTCTGGGTCAATGGGACCACGAGGTTAGCACCAACAAGATATGGTGATCAGTTGAAAAAATGATCAACAAGAGCAATTCCCTCTGATGAGTTACAAAGATAACAAAACCGGTCTGGGACCGGAGCGACTAGACCACCTCAGCAGATGGGAGGGAATGCCTCCACATCCTTCAGGCAGTACCTTCTTTCAATAAAGAAAGAACCTTCATCTTTGTTAGAATAGAGCAAAAAATAGACATAAATATAGATGGAGTATACTTCTCTGTGTGAGAAAACTAATCAGAATCACTCCAAAACAAGAAAAAGGAACAAATTGGGATCATTTTGCGGGTTGTCCAAAAGAACATGCAGCCTAGCACAAGTGGAAATAGTAACTGAAGTATGGACAGGATTATGTGCCAATCCATCCAAGGGGAGATCACTCTTGTCCAACTCTCACCTATGCGGGCAGATGACATTTAGCATTTTTATTGTGGGCAGATGACATTTAGCTTTTTATTGTGGGCAGATGACATTTAGATTTTTTATTGTGGGCAGATGACATTTAGCTTTTTTATTGCTAAAAACTAGCTTCAGAGAGCTGTATTTACAAGGTAGTGGTTTTTCTCCTGATGATTTTATGATTGGGTAACATATTTGAAGAAGAAATTCAAATGCACAGTTAATTCCTTCAAGCAATAAACAAAACCGTAAACACAAACTTTAACCTAAAAAAGTATTGGACAAGAGTCCAGCACACATTATTTAACACACCATGCATAGCTCCATCCTACAAGCAATAAACAAAACCGTAAACACAAACTTTAACCTAAAAAAGTATTGGACAAGAGTCCAGCACACATTATTTAACACACCATGCATAGCTCCATCCTACAAGCAATAAACAAAACCGTAAACACAAACTTTAACCTAAAAAAGTATTGGACAAGAGTCCAGCACACATTATTTAACACACCATGCATAGCTCCATCCTACAAGCAATAAACAAAACCGTAAACACAAACTTTAACCTAAAAAAGTATTGGACAAGAGTCCAGCACACATTATTTAACACACCATGCATAGCTCCATCCTACAAGCAATAAACAAAACCGTAAACACAAACTTTAACCTAAAAAAGTATTGGACAAGAGTCCAGCACACATTATTTAACACACCATGCATAGCTCCATCCTACAAGCAATAAACAAAACCGTAAACACAAACTTTAACCTAAAAAAGTATTGGACAAGAGTCCAGCACACATTATTTAACACACCATGCATAGCTCCATCCTACAAGCAAAATAAGGAAATATCAAACAAACTTTTACCTGCTGTCTACAGAGAGCAATCCTTACACTCAAACTTTAACCTCAAACATTTCTCCATAAATTGACAAAAGATCATCAAAATTGGATAGACAAAGTATTGAATAAGGCTGGGTACATGCTATCTAATGCTCAGAAATAAAATTAAAATGCATAGTTCCTTCCTACACAGAAGATTAAACATAAACTTTAATCTAGAACTTTTCCCCCACTAAATTGCAAACGAAAATTAGTAAAATTGGTGTACTCCAAACTATCTTTTCCCTACTTTTCCCTACTAATGCCTTTGACCTTTAAGCTGGGAACTATTGCATGATAAGGTGTGGACCTGAGTAAAGTTTCATTAAAATATCTGTAGGGGTTAAAAAGTGGCAGCCTAGAAAAGAAAACAGGCCACTGACATTACCCCTTGTTGTCACCTTGACCTTGAAGTTGGGGGTATGACTGAATGTGTGAGAAACTGTCAAGTTACGATATATAACTGGCTAAAGTTTCATTGAAATATCTTCACTGGTACAAAAGTTATACCAGTAAATGGACTGCATGGCAAGGTGTTGACCCAAGTAAAGTTTCATTAAAATATCTGTAGGAGTTAAATAGTGACAGCCTAGAAAAGAAAACAGGCAGCTGACATTACCCATTGATGTCACTTTGAGGGCAGGGGTATGACTGGATGTGTGAGAAACTGTCAAGTCAAGATATATATCTGGCTAAAGTTTTATATTAATATCTTCTTTGATACAAAAGTTATTCCTGTAAATGGATAGAGGTCATGGAGTAATATTTTACCTTGCCATGATCTTGACCTTGAGAAATGGTGCATGGCTATGACATGTGAAACACAGTGAAACACAGTCTAATCTTGATGATACACAAATTGTTAAAAGTTTGAAGAAAATATCTTCAGTGATTTGAAAGTTATACTCCAGACAAGGATACAAGTCAAAGAATTACCATGGTTCATACAGCCCTAGAGAGTTGACTGTCAAGGACTTTTCAGGACTTCCAGCAATTTTCAAGCAGTATTTTTTCTTGTAGAAATTGCACTTTTTCATATTTATTTTGTTTATCACTGCATAAATAGGTATAAATTTAAAGCAGAAGAAATAATGTGTAAAAAAAAGTACACCACTATAGCAATGGGGTGCTACTCCATCTGGTAACTACCCATGTTATGTGTCATTTGATCCACCCGATTTTATCCCAATCATTAATTTATTACTTTTGGACAATATGTATTAAAAAACACAAATTCTGAATTCAAAAGTGATATATTTTATGCTTTTAACATTTTGTATTCTACCTGATAAATTCAAGGAGTTTTTCAACAAATTCAATGATTTTTCAAAGTTGTATGAACCATGATTGCATTCTCCTTGCTATGACCTTAACCTTGAGGCATGGGGCATCACTATGGCATATGACACACCATCTAGTCATGATATACCTGGGCAAAGTTTCATGAAAATATCTTCAGTTGTTCAAAGTAATACTCCAGACAAGGCTACAAGTGAAGTAATTACATTTTCCCTTGCTGTGACCTTGGCCTTGAGGCTATGGCTATGGTATGTGAAACACCATTTAGTTATTTTATATACTTACTTGGACAAAGTTATTTTATATACTTACTTGGACAAAGTTATTTTATATACTTACTTGGACAAAGTTTCATGAAAATCTCCACAATTGTTAAAAAGTTATGTGCCAGTCAAGCAAATGCTAACCGATAGATGGACATAACTTAATTCACTTGACTTAAGCAGGCATATAAAAATGATTGAATAAAGTCAGACACATGTTATTTAACACAGAGAAGTGTAACTAAAATGAGTATTTCCTTCCTACAAGCAATAAACAAATCCTTGAATACAAACTTTAACCTGGTGTCTACACAGAGCAAACCATAAATGCAAACTTTAACCTCAAACTTTTCCACATAAATTGCATAAACATCAGTAAACTTTGGTAAACAAGTATTAAATAAGGCCAGGAATATGCTAATGTATTAAATAAGGTCAGGTATATGCTAATGTATTAAATAAGGCCAGGTATATGCTAATGAACACTCAGTAAATTTTGGGTAAACAAGTATTAAATAAAGCCAGGTGTATGCTAATGAACACTCAGTAAATTTTGGTAAACAAGTATTAAATAAAGCCAGGTGTATGCTAATGAACACTCAGTAAATTTTGGGTAAACAAGTATTAAATAAAACCAGGTATATGCTAATGAACACTTAGCAATGAAATTTCAATCCATAGTTTCTTCATATGAGCAGGAATAAAAACATTAAACACAAACTTTAACCTGATGTCTACATTCACTAATGTAGATTATGCCGGTTCATAGCATAAATTCTCCTCTACTTAATAAAGGCAAGCTAAAAGTGATTAAAATTATGTAACACTGAAACTGAAATTGAATATCACATTATTAGAACTTGTACCATCTTTGTTGAACAAAAAAAAAATGTTTGGACTAAAATATGTTTCTTCGATAATACCAGATCATAATACAGTAGAAGAACATCCACTGCCTCACAAATCCAGCCTTTCCAAGATAAAAAGTCATCTGCTTGTTGAGATGAGAATTGTCTCCCCTTGGATACAGAAACAGGTGTCAAATTCCATCAATCAACAGTTACTGTTGGAGACAAAGTGAGAGCTCATAAAGGGATGTAACTGCTGGGAAGGTTTGGGAGGGTGTGCTCACATTATGATCAGGTAAGTATTATCAAAGAAACATATTTTACCCCCAAAATTAGTTTCTTCTTCAAATAAATTGCTGAATCATAATACGTAAGGAGAACAGGTACTAGATGGTGGGAGTTACATCCACCAGCAGAGTTGGCCCTAACTCTGGTTTTCTAATGCATGCAAAGCAGCTTAGAGTCTTGATTGATATAAAGATCAGTCCAGGTCAATGAATGGCTGTGATCTTGAGAAACAGCAATTTACAATGAAAGGCATTTGAGGTAAGAAATTGAGAATGCCATCTCTGACCTCCATCATATGGCTTGGATGATGCCACTTAGGGGGCAGCTTCTCTTCAATGCTATGCTAATGGCATAATCTCATGAGTCAATAGGCATAAAAATTTCACTGACTTGGATTAGTTCCATGTAGGCTGAGTGGATTACCCATCATATCCAGGATGACAGGGCCTGAGTGGAAATATGATCACTACCTTTTTTGAGTCGTAAGAATAAAAAAGATCTCCCTCTTCTTACTGGCAGGTACCACTTGGGAGCAATAATGGGTCCTGTAGATGCTCCTGGAATGAAAGGTCCAAAGAAGACATTGAGGTTGAAACAAAAGGCTGATCCCCATGAGCAGAAGTCTGTTCTTGGCAAAGAAAGCAGTGGCTGTCATGTGAGAAATTGAACCGTCATGGCAGACCTGTACATAGTTTGGGTTCAATGACAAGGCAGGTTTTCAATGATTCTGCTTGCTGTAGTGATGAGGAAGCAGGTCTTGTATCTGAGTGGATTCATGAAGGCCCTGGAATGTGGTTCAAAGCATCCATCAATTACCCATGCCAGAACCCATGGAAGATTCCATTTTGGACAAAAGGCCAAAGCCTTCAGTCGAGACAAGTCAAAATTTGCAAGAAGGGCAGAAAAGTATTTTTTCTTGCCTATAACTTCCATTCAGTGATGGTGAAATGTATCTGAGATCATGTAACTGTAGCTTGCTTGTGATGGGAACTAACTTCTCCAAGAGCATAGGAGCTATTTGTGGAACTGAGGCTTATGGAAGAGATGTGCTCTGCACACACCACATAGAGAAAACTCTCCATTTGCCTTCATAGACTTCCAAAGTGGTAGGCCATCTTGCTCAAGCAATTCTGTCCCCCACTTGTTCAGAGATGTTTCTTCCTAAGGGCTTGTTCGATATGAGTCAGGCATGCCGGTTCAACATCTCTGATTTTGGAAGGAAACCTACATTCTCAGTTCATTCAGCAGGCAGGAAGAAGGCATGGCTGTCCTGGGAATCTCCGCTACTAAATTGAGGAAGTAGCTGATCCATGATGCTTCCTGCTGTAGGTGAGCCATCAAGATTAGCTGTCACTCAGTTACTCTCACTGATGCACGACTTGGGGAAACTAATGGGTATGGAGAAAGGCATGTTCTAATTTGGAAAAAGAGCATGGCAACCCAGGCTTCTGGATATGTGGTTGGTGGGACAAAAGTCGGAGCTTGGCATTCCATCTCGTTGAAAGAAAGGCCACAAATGGACAACCCCCATGGGTACAGATCTGACTTAAAAAGAGGAATGAAAGGACTATGCAGTGCGAATCAGATGATTCCGTCAGAATAGTGCATCCACAAGGAACTTGAGCATGCCTGGGATGTGGCAGACTTGAATGTGGATATAACAATGAGAATACAACATCAGAAAATCTCAAACAGGAAGGCAGAGGTCTGGGGAGTGGATTCTCTCTTGACATCTGAAATAATAGATGACAATCAAGATGATAGGAAGAAAGCAATTGCTCTTTACAGAAAACATCTTCTGCTGCAGCTGAAAGGTATTTTTGTCACCTCTAAGTGAAATACTCCTAATGGAGCCAAACACTTGGAAGGAGGACAGGAGGTGGACACCATAGCCAGTCGTGCTGGCATCCATGCACATCGTCATATCTCGCAGTGAATCCTTCAGTGAGATATCCGCCGTAACCCGGGGGATATCCTAACATTTACTGAGGTGATGCCTCAGATAATCTTTAACTTTGATTGGATTTTAATTGGGTCTGATAGACAAAGTTTCAGCCACCACTGATGATAGCTGATCTTGCAGAGTTTTGTGAACCAGCAGCCCTGGCAGTTTGTGGCCACAATGAGAAGACAAATGAGGCAAGGAGATTTCCAAGCTATGACTCTTCAAGTAGAGTGGGCAACCACAGGGGTGATCTCCAAGGAATGTTCTAGGGGAAGACAAACTCAAAACAATAAGGATTTTGGGCCCCATGCCCAGATGAAAGAGGAACTGGAACTTGATGAATGTAAAAGAAATGCAGAGTGAATGCAAATGAAATGAAATGCAGAATTAATCGAAATGAAAATAATAAATGCTTTTTTAAGAAAATGGAGAGCACAAATACAAGGCACAGAATGATGAATGATAAATGAAAATGAATGATAAATGAAAATGGAATGGAACACAAATTCATTACATGAATGGATTTGAAAATCAATTATTATCAAGCTGCCACCAAATTTCCATGGTCAAAAACCTTTTCACATGACAATCCAGATCAGATTCTTTTTACACTGACTGACAATATTCCACCCCTTACAAGCTGTGACATTGTTCATGTTGAGGCAGATATCAAAAAGCAATTGCCACTGATGCGATGGCATCTTCATAGGTGCTTGTATCTGTACAATCTTCATCTAAATTAAAAGAAATCAGGAATAAAATTTGCTGAAAAATACTCTACAACTATTTTTTTTACAGTTATTGCATTTCTGTTTATTTATCTTAATTCAGTGCTGTCTTTTACATCTGAATTGCATTAGATACAATTAATACAGGTAAAGTGACTGTCTTTTACATCGGAATTACACCGATACAATTTATACAGGTAAAGTGACTGTCTTTTACATCTGAATTCCATCCGATACAATTTATACAGGTAAAGTGACTGTCTTTTACATCTGAATTCCATCCGATACAATTTATACAGGTAAAGTGACTGTCTTTTACATCTGAATTCCATCCGATACAATTTATACAGGTAAAGTGACTGTCTTTTACATCTGAATTCCATCCGATACAATTTATACAGGTAAAGTGACTGTCTTTTACATCTGAATTGCATCCAATACAATTTATACAGGTAAAGTGACTGTCTTTTACATCTGAATTGCATCCGATACAATTTATACAGGTAAAGTGACTGTCTTTTACATCTGAATTGCATCCAATACAATTTATACAGGTAAAGTGACTGTCTTTTACATCTGAATTGCATCCGATACAATTTATACAGGTAAAGTGACTGTTTTCAGCTAGACTGAACTACCTGCACCCCATGCATTTCATTTCGGCAATTGTAATGACATCTGTAAAAAGTGCGAGAACAATGGTATACATAGGTAAAATCAGTCAAGTGTTGCCTTGAACTTACTGTGAAGGGGACACAATGAATGAACTATGTATGTATGCATACATAGGGCTTAACAGTACATGAACACAACAGTTTAGGTATTCCAAAACAGGCATACAAAACAAAAATAAAGGCAAAAATGTGTGAAATCCTTACAATGCAAACTTAAATTTAAAAAAAAATCTGCACTCTTTACACAAGTCCAATGCTTTAGCTGGAACATCATCACAGGATGCATCCCATGCAAAACAGTTGCCCCATTAGTTACTTCTTATGAGATGCAGGAAGGCACATCAGGTCGATTCTGAGCTGAACAAAAAGCACTACTAATCATAGGGCAGGCAATTGTGATGCCAATAAGTTTATATGACGAAGTTAAATCAATGAAGTCCAAAATAATCATTTATGATGTAGAGAGTGAAAAAGACATACAAGTAGCTTTAGTATACTTCACTGAGGTAAGAAAACTCCAAAAAAATCACTCAACTGATGAAAAGACACAACTGAATTCAAGACCTCAAAAAGAGTGTGCTTGAAAGCAGTAGTAACTGGCAATTAATGGGATTAAGTACCAATCCCACAATCCAAATGGAGGCCATTCTAGTCTGACTTCCACCTTGTTAAGCAGATGACCTGTAGCACATCTGTTGCTTAAACAAACCAAAAGATGTGGCATGTCTTTTTTACATGCAAGGTAGATGTACTCCTAAAATATTATGATCAGATAATGTATTTAAAGAAAAAAGAATCTATACTGTTAGTTGGATTCATTATCTTACCCTCAGGTCACTGTAAACATGGTCTCCAAGGTAAATCACCTTCGATCCGTACCAACCAGTCATGTGTTGAAAACCCTTAAAGTTACCCTGGATAAAAAAAATGCAGCTTTGTTCAAACTTTATTATTATATTTGATTGTACAAGTACCAGTGCAAATAAATATTGATTGTACAAGTACCAGTGCATATACATATTGATTGTACAAGTACCAGTGCATATACATATTGATTGTACAAGTACCAGTGCATATACATATTGATTGTACAAGTACCAGTGCATATACATATTGCTTGTACAAGTACCAGTGCATATACATATTGATTGTACAAGTACCAGTGCATATACATATTGCTCTGTAGGGATCAGATATGAGAAACTATTTACTCAAGCTTGTGTTGGGATCAAACTTTGACAAAGAGGGTCAAATAGCACAAGACACCTTGCCACATAACACTGACCTTTGTTCTTTTGATTGGTATGCTCAGTGTAAGTGTTACAGTTTCATGACATTAAAATAATCATCCAGATTCCTAGATCGGTCAGAGAGTTCCAGAAATTAAAGACTCGTTAAATGAACAGGTATCATCATAAAACTACAAAGCTACAGTCTCCAATCGACTCTTAGCATACTATATATATATATATATATATATATATATATATACACACACACACACACAAGGGGTATTTGAAATATTTGAAATATTCTGAATATTTTGTTATAACTTTTTCATTTGCACCTGTCAATAAATATAATGCTGATCAATAGACAAAACAACATTCTATAAAATGATCTGCAGCACACTGGACAACTGCATATGTATGCATGTGATGTAACATAGTAGGCAAATGACAGTGGTGTAAAAATGTCAGAGTGTCATGGAATTGTGTCTACTTAATGTCAATGCATTATATATGAACAAAAATGTACTCGGGTTTCATTGCCACATACAGCATTACCTGAGGGTGCTGGTTGTTAAAATATTGAGGGTGGTTATTTCAAAATAGTGAGTTCAGTTCATCCACTGCTTCATGCACAAAAGTGGCTGCAGTGTGAAACCCTGATTACCTCAAGTTCCCTGGACATGGATTTTACCATAACCAGGGTACTTACAGAGTAAATTCTCATTGTATTATCACAACTGTCCACTTTACGGAAGCAATCTTCAGCTGTAGAGGTATGTGAAATATAAAAATGTAGTCTTTCTTGATATCTGTTTTATGTGATAGAATTTTTTTTATACTGAATGTTTGGGAATTTATTATAAATTTTACAGAGTCAGGCCTATGTCACATAACGACATATTATCAGATAGACCATAGTCTGTTTGAAGTTAGCCATATTTATAACTGAACAGACAAAGTGAATTCAATTATATGTGGCATGCATTAAATGATGAGTAATGTCCGAGTTCTTATAATCCTGTGAGATTATTCTTGTCAGACACAGATTCATGTACGAATGTATTTATTACAATAATAATCTTGTACAGTAGTTCTGATGAAAGAATTTAATGTGTAACGAAGCCAATTCATGTGCGTGCATGCATAATATATATTATTGTATTTCCACTTAACTGTGTCTCATGTACTACATGGCTCAGTTATTATATTGTTAGCTGTTTTCATGGGAAGTCGTAGAACTATATGGGGTTTTATGTAAACCAGATGCTGTGGTTGATGGCGATGTTGGCTCAGAGTATGGTATTGGTTTACTCGCAGTGAGGGACCAAAGCTCTGGGGCCAACAGGTCTGCAGGGAAGAAGGAGGCTCTCGAGGAATCCTTCAGCAAACTGGGAGAAGCGAGCCATGTGTGGTTGCCCTTTGACTATTTGACAAGAGCTGTGGAACCAGAAATACATCATGATCGTCAACTTGATGCCTTAGATGCCACGAGATACATATGTTCTATTTTTGAATCAATATTTTTCAATATCATTATATGGGTGAAAATATAATTCAATATCGCTATATGAGTGAAAATCTATTATACATACATGTTACTTGTTGATGAACCATACATTGTTCATATTTGTGTAAAAATTCTATACATTGATCATCCCTGGTGATAGATCCATATATCAATCATATTTGTGTGTAAATTCTATACATTCATCATCCATGGTGATAGATCCATATGTCACTCATATTTATTTATAAGTTCCATGTGTTGAATCTCGTTTGATTACTCGTTGATGTTACATGTTCTGATTAGTTCAATTTAGGAACGATATCATTTTCTTGTAACCCTTGCTGAACTATATGCGCATTTTTCTGTTAAATCCATTGTTGGACTTTATGCGCACGAGTATGGTGTCAGATTCATTCATTGTTCAATTACATTATAAATAAATTTCTCATTCACTAAATTGCCTTCAGTATCTTCGCTAAATCCAATCCCAACCCAGCTTCATCCTGTTACATGGAGAAGAACATTTCTGCTACTGAGCAAAAAGCATACTGTAAAATCCAGGAGCTTTAAGAGTACTCTCTGACTTATATCAAAGCTGACTTGGATAAAGTTTATGTATGTAATTTTTCTCTGTCATGTCCTACAATTTTGAGGTGGTTTCATTGTTTTAAAGATGGCTGCAAATCCATGGAAGATGACCCAAGTTCTGGAAGACCGTTATTTGCAATTGATGAACGGGAAGTGGCTGCTGTGAAGGTGACAATTGATGAAAATGCTCAATACACAGTGGAAAATATTTCTATTACCATGGGCATTAATTCATCAGCTGTTTTTAATATATTGAAAAATCATTTGAAGTTCAAAAAGTTTTGTGCAAGATGGGTCCCACTTTTGTTGACAGCTGATCAAAAACAGACATGAGGTGAAATCACCAAACAGCTACTCAAACAATATGAAATGAATGGTCCGAGACATTTGAATTAGATTGTCACAGGTGATAAAACATGGAACTTTTTTTTTAACCTGACTCAAGAGAAAATAGCAAAGTTTTGACTGGAGAAAACTAGCAGAGTCCACAAATTGCTCAACCTAACAGAACTGTCAAGAGCATTTTATACACATTATCTTTTGATGCACAAGGCTTGGTCACCCAGGTAACTGTGTCTGAATCTGTTGGTATTGGAAATTTGTATGCTTCCAAAGTGTTGCCAAAAGTTGTGGAACACTATCAAAACCACCAGTCCGCACACCAGTATCTGAGGTATCCATCTACTCCATGACAACGCACCAGCACATAAATCTGCCATCGTGACAGTCTTCCTGAAGGAGTACAGCATCCAAACTCTGTCACAACCTTCATACGGCCCTGATTGAAGCTACGAGAGATTTGTGACCGAATACCCTGAATCAAAGATTTGCTGAGGAGCAGATGATTTTAAAGCTGCCGTGCGGTTAGAAGCGCAATTTTGCAGTGTATGGACAACATACCCAAAAGTGAATACAAAATGGCATTTAATAACTGTATAATCAGATTGAGAAAGTGTGTAGAGGTGCATGGGGAGTACTTTGAGGGGATGTACTGATGTACTGTTCACTAATAAAGATCTTTGTTGTACAGTGCACAACATTCAGAACATTTTAAATACCCCTTGTATGTGTGTGTGTGTATGTATGTATATGTGTGTGTGTATATATATATATATATATATATATATATATATATATATATATATATATATAGGTGGGAAATATAATCTGTTTCCCTCACCAGGCCCCAGTTTCACTAAACATTTCAGAATTTCTTCCTCAAACTGAGACTTTTGAACATCTTTCCTATTGCTTGGTTACTAACAATAATCTTTTCATAGAACATTTTTCTTGCATCAGGGATTAATAGAATATAAAACCTTTAATTATTCTTAAAAGAGTCTTGACTTATCTCCAAGGAAATTCTGAGTATTCCCTTAAATTTTATGATTTCCTCAACTCTTTTTTCTAGACTGAAAAGATTTCCCCATGTAGCATTTCAAAATTAAAAAGTGATTTTGCATTCTTTCCATTATCTCAATTTGAGTCTTGAATTATCTCCAAGGAAATTCTAAGTATTGCCTCAAATTTGAGGAATTCAATTTTTTCAGGATTCAAAAGCTTTCCCAATGTTACAATTTAAAATTTATAAAGTCATTTTGCATCCTTTTCATTGGCTCTACCTCTGACAAAAACATTGATATTCTCAGAAGTATCTTAAGGAAAAAAATTTAAGGTCTTAATTTTAGTAGAAATTTTTTAGAATTCAGTAAAACAAACTCTCAAAGTTTTGCAGTGCATATGACTACTAGTGTTGCACATAGAGCACAGGTTTGCGGCTTTCCTGCAATTTTTTGTTCTATGTCCCTGAAATCTTCATCCTGTGCACCCTCCTGGACATGCCTTTTCGTCAGAAAAAAAAAATCTAAAAATATGCCTACAACTTTTCATTAGTGGATGTCCACACATATCCAAAGTCGCAAAAGGTGAAAAAACTATAAGATGACAATGAATATCTATTTTATAACAATGTATCTGGAAATGAATATCTATTTTAAAACAATGTATCTGGCAATGAATATCTATTTTAAAACAATGTATCTGGCAATGAATATATATTTTATAACAATGTATCTGACAATGAATATCTATTTTAAAACAATGTATCTGACAATGAATATATATTTTATAACAATGTATCTGGCAATGAATATCTATTTTAAAACAATGTATCTGGCAATGAATATATATTTTATAACAATGTATCTGACAATGAATATCTATTTTAAAACAATGTATCTGGAAATGAATATCTATTTTATAACAATGTATCTGGAAATGAATATCTATTTTATAACAATGTATCTGGCAATGAATATCTATTTTATAACAATGTATCTGGCAATGAATATCTATTTTATAACAATGTATCTGGCAATGAATATCTATTTTATAACAATGTATCTGGAAATGAATATCTATTTTATAACAATGTATCTGGCAATGAATATCTATTTTATAACAATGTATCTAGCAATTAATATCTATTTTATAACAATGTATCTGGAAATGAATATCTATTTTATAACAATGTATCTGGCAATGAATATCTATTTTATAACAATGTATCTAGCAATGAATATCTATTTTATAACAATGTAGAAGATATAAGTGGATTGATGTGGTCCTACGTGTTATATTAATGATCCCATTGTATATAGACTTGCAAATCTTAGAATGTTGCTTTTAAGTTTATGGAACCTAGAATTAATGCCAGCATTATAGATATAGACTCTGAGGTAAATGGTCAGTGTTAAGAGCTAAAGCATATTCTGCTCTATTTCTTCTTGATATATTGAGATTACTTTGTGTGCCCGAATTTGAGCCGTTTATAGTCATGTGTAAGTCAGGTCCAACTGCAAATAATTTGGACCTTAATCTGCCATCACATAATGCACCGGCACATAAAAGTCTATGTTGTTTGTTCTACTGATTAGTCCTAACAAACTGTATAGACTCAGATCTGCTGGTGCATTATGCAATGATAGAATTATAGATCTGGGTCTGTGCATATTATAGTTGGATCCAACTAATATGCATATACATATGGTAGATATTTATGTGTCTCTCCTTCGTATATACATGTGATAAGTCCAAAGAACAAATGCATAATATTTGTGTTTTCAATGCTGGAGATTTGCAGTCCAATGCAGGAATTTTTTTGTACATATAAACATATCCACAATACTGCTTTTTTCAATTAAATTTTCTATCTGTTCAGAATTTTTTTAGTATTCACTAAAAAATGCAAGAAATTATGTGGCCCAAGTAGGCCTGAATAAAATCACCAGGCTGGCATCTACCTAAAAGCCAAATACAAGAGCAGTTGGTGAAGAAATATGGTTTGTCGTGTGTTCTGTCAAAATTTGTTCAAATTCTGTTGATTGGTTATAAAAAAAATTTGTTGGAAGGTTTCCATACCATCTTAAGCCAAATTTGATGGCAACTGATTTAATCTGTATCAAATTTAGATTACTTCAAACCAGGATGAACCAAAATCTGTAGAAGAGTTTTGAAAATAATTCATTTAAAGAAATTCTAAATTTAGTAAAAACAACCATATTGGAGAGAAGATTTGCATCATTTATACAAATTTTACAGATCTTTACAGAGATGACAACCCCTACCAATGTGAAATAGAAATCTGAGCATTAAAAAAATCTGAATCTGAACATAACATAGGAATACATAAATTTAAGCTGCAACTGTTACTGGCAAAAACTGATATTTGGTTAAAACATGCATTCTACAGTCTTCTTTCCTGCTATGTCTCATGCTAAAGTCCACTGAGAAAAGCAGCAAAATTGGTATTCATCCAGTGTTGATGCCTTGTATATCCATTTTTGAATTTCTGTGGCACACATTTCTTTTGGGGGTTTTTTTGTCTGTAGAAGTATGATCCATATCTGGCACTGTTCGTTTCAAGATCTTTCTAAAACTTTCTTAGGTGAATAGGGCACTAATCCTGCAATAAGCTGATGTGATTTTTGACTACTCAATATTCAACTGCTTTCGAGACACAGATGCTTAGGTAAGTTTTCACACATGAATTACAACCAGATATTACAAGAGTTTCTGTGATCTAGATATACCAGTGTTAAAGTAGCAGTTTGCCCATAGAAAATTTTATCTGAACTGAAAATTGGAATCTGAAGAACTGATCATAATGGCATAATCTGTGGTTGAAGACTAATTAATCATCATAAGAAGTATTTTGGTGAAAACCCCGTGTCTATATTACCGTCCTTCCTGGAGGAGTAGCAATAATAAGATTTTCAAGATGGTTGCCATGGTGGCCATAATGGATATAAGATTGGCACCATTTAGGATCAACTTGAGATCATAATAAGTCTTTTAGTGAAAACCCCATATTGATATAACCATCTATTCTTTAGGAGTAGCAATAATCTTTATGTTTGAGAGTATTTACACAAAGAACATTTTACAATTCTATTTATTCTATATATACATATACCGTAATGATTGTAAGTCTTGGGACATTAAAAAAAAAATTGTTGGACAAAGCTTATATGCATGTAAAAAATAGAACATTTTTGGTGTCCCAACACTTATAGACACAAAAAAATGTCAAGACAAAATTCACCAGCTCATTCAATTACCATGACAATAGTCTGTTATAAACTACTACAGTAAAACCTGTCTTGAGAGACCGCCCCTTCTGACAACAAAAAGCGGTCTCTCATGACAGGTGGTCTCTCATAACAGGTTTGTACAAAAAGACCAGTTTCCAAGGTCGAAATTCAGCACTGTTTATATTGCAGTCTTTATTTATACTTCTTGTTAAAATTTTGCATTCATTTATCTGAAAATAATTTTATATAGCAATAAAGATATACATCTATCATTAAACATGAATCACATTTATATTTGAAGATCACATATACACAATTCGTTTCTAATTGACTCCTTGTCTTTTATAACACCCTGAATTTGAGTTTTCCCGACGTTTAAACTGGCTGCTGTTTTGTGAACGGTCTCACCTTTTTCACTTCTTTCTATTACATTCATTTTTTCCTCCAGTGTTAGAATTTGTCTCTTTTTCGTTGTAGATTCCGCCATTGTTATTAAGGTGCTAGGTGTTAACGTTATCAATGATCAATTGTATTAACAACTGTACCGGTTTTGATCAGGCTTTGGGGAAATAACGAATACATATACAATGTATATGTACCAATGAATGAAAAAAAAAAAAAAAAAAAAAGACATAATTAACTCATCCAGAAACAGAATAAATTTATTTAGAGACAAAAGTCAAAGGCTTAATTCACCGACGACTTAAAGGGATTAACTCTATAAACAATGTGTGTAACCGGCTGCACTAAGGTGAACAGATGACGGCTTGCTGTGAGGGCTGTAATCACTGTAAGATTAAAAAAAAAAAAAAAAACACAATCCTTTAACAATGACAATCAAATCCGGAAAACGATTCTCCCCAACTGGTATTAAAAACAAAGACAAAGACATCATTCACCCGAGGCAGTACGGATTAACTCCAAAGACAAACGATGTATGCGACCGCTACATTGACTTTGGCACTACAATGGCAGTTAGTGACATGTACTTTAGTTTGGTTTACAGTTAGTGACAAAGGACACTACATGCATGACCTGTAAAATGTACAGAGCTGGTAGCCAGCCTAATTATTATTTTTTTTTTTGTTGTTGTTCAGAACAATCTTTACACTTTAAATGGTCGTTGCTACAAAGGATTAAATAAAGGTCAGTGGTGTTTGTCTCAGTTCTCGTGTTAGCAGTGTTATTTTAGAACAATCAGCCATTCGCAACTTCGCGGTCAATCCTACGGATCATAATTTAGCCTCACAGAAACAGCCAAGGTAATTCCAAATGAACAATCTGCATGTACTCCAGTCTGGTTTACAAACTGTATAACTGTACTTGCATGACCTGTAAAATTTACTTAACTGGTAGCCAGCCTAATTTTTTTGTTTGTTTGTTTGTTTGTTTGTTTGCTTTTGTTCAGAACAATCTTTACTTTATAAACGGTCATTGCTACAATGGATTAAATAAAGGTCAGTGGTGTTTGTATCTGTTATTGTGGGTTGTTCATAGCAGTGTTATTTTAGAACAATCAGCCATTAGGAACTTCGCGGTCAATCCTACAGATCATACTTTAGTCTCGCAGAAACAGCCAAGGTAATTCCAGATGAACAGTCTGCATGTACTCTCGTCTGGTTTACAACCCGTAACATATAACACTACATGTATGACATGTAAATTTACATAAGCGGTAGCCAGCCTACAGTCTTTACTTTTTAAGTGGTCGTGGTTACAAAGGATTATATAAAGTTCAGTTGTGTTTATCTCTGTTTTTCCAATGCAGTCGTTCATAGCAGTGTTAAAACGCATATTGTGCCAAGAAATTGTGGTCGCTGGTCGCGTTCTGCAGGTAGTCGGTCATGACAGTGCATTTATATAATAAAACTGATCCGTGCATTATGATTGTGGTCGTAAATGACAAGTGGTCGCTCATAGTAGAGGTCGCTCAAAACAGGTTTTACTGTATGATTGTTTTTATGTTATTGTTTTGTGCATATTGTCTGATTTCTCCAACATGATTTAAAATAAAGGTAAATAAAGACTTCATAATTCAAGGGCTGCTTAGAGTTTAAAAGGAAACCTGTACAATAGTGTACAGTACTTACACAGTGCAAATCAAGTTTAGCATCACTTATATCCTTGTTTATTCCTAAAAATATTAGATGCAGATTTTGCTTTATTCATCATTTTTACCAAATCACATTCTCCCAGATTACATTTCAGCTAGATGTCCATTGCTGTTTCATTTACTTTGATCTACACACTCAAGAGTTACTGTTTTTCAGTGGCATAAGCAATCCTACAAAGTGATATAATCTATATGAAAAAACATACATGTTTAATTATATAAAGCACATAACCAGCATATATTCACATAACTGTCATATATTAATGAAAGAATTATCATAATATAGGTTAAAATTCTGAATATAGATTGACCAAGATCATCATCAATCCAGTTTAGTTTTGTGTTTCGGCTTCACAAAATCATAATTTTCCACACATTATTCATTCCACTTTTGATTTTGGCAAGCTGGTTGTTTCGCATCTCCTTTTGTTTATAATTGGCGGATTTGTCTGTTGTGTTCCGTGTAATTTCGTGTCTTACCTTTTACAGGTCATAAAAAAATTACTTCTGAAAATAATTAAGGGTGTCCCAAGACTTACAGTCATTACTGTAGTAAGCCATAATTTTGTCAACATTATTTCTACTGAGAAATGAGAGAAAAATAACCCATCATAATTATGTACTGGTGTTGGATTGAGAAATTTGTGGGCATGAACTCAGCAAGGCCTTGTTCCTGGCCACAAATTCTGACCTTCGAGTGAGATTTTCCTATCCCCCACAGTATGATGGATTTGATTAGTTTCAACTTCTGTCAAGTGCAGACTCAACAAAAACTTGCATTCTGTGGATATCCTTTTGATGTTACCTGCAGGTAGACCTTGCCCCGCATAAGGTTTCTGACTCGATCCCAAGTTTCTTCTTTTGTAGCAGGGTCATACAACCTAAAGGGCCTAAAAAAAGAAGGAAATTTTTTTACCTTTAAAATTAGTTACTTATCAACATATTTTGTTTCCTGATAAGAGTCTACCTTCCCTTAAGTGGCTCCTCTGTAACCCAGCTTGTAGACAGAAATATATTTGAGTCCCAATTAAGGCTGTTCTGACACTAATCAAACCTCTTTATATTGGTCATCTCTATAAAAGAGCAACAAAAATATTGTCCCAATTGCCATTCAGAACATCCTCATCTCTTTCCGATATGAGTCAAATAACTTTGACTCTCTGAAAGAGACTTGGTGGCAATCGTAGTGATAATTCCCAAATTGGTAAGTATTTGGCAGATGAATATCTGGCTAAATGTGTGATGTACATTTTCTTATAAAATGATAGGTGTTAAAAATAACACTTGATGTTTCAAACATCAATTAAATACATGCACATTTAATTTTTTTTTATTCCTGCAACATTCTAAAGAAAAAAAAATTGAAGAAGTCATTCATAGCCTGAAACTACTGTTTACATTAACTGTTTGTGATGACACATTATCTAGTCATTGTGACATCAATGAAGTTATTATGATGTAATAACAACCATTGGATTGAGGGCAGTTAAAAATGGCCATTATATACTTCAAAGGTTTTTCCTACTCCATGCAATGGAAAAGGCAGAGGATGTTCCAACTGTATCAATTACATGTCCCATTTCGGGAAGCTTTTTTGTAATTTCTCCAAAGTAGAGATTACACGTTATAATGCTGTTGAAGGGAGCCATAAAAAAGTACCATGAAGTTTCCTCATATAGTCATACAAATACATTATATGGAAAAATACAATTCACTCAGCATAATGGGATCTATGACTATACCTGCGCTATATCAGGGACCATGCTATACTAGTCACTTTATAATAAGATCCATGATGATACCTGTCTTATATCAGGGACCCTATATATTCAGGTGCTTTATAATGGGATCCATGATGATAGCTGTGTTATATCAGGGACCATGTTATATTCAGGTGCTTTGTAATGGGATCCATGACCATACCTGTGTTATATCAGGGACCATGTTATACTCAGATGCTTTATAATGGGATCCATGACCATACGTGCATTATATCAGGGACCATGTTATACTGAGTCACTTTATAATAAGATCCATGACCATATCTGTATTATATCAGGGACCACGTTATACTGGGGTGCTTTATAATGGGATCCATGATGATACCTGTGTTATATCAGAGACCATGTTATATTCAGGTGCTTTGCAATGGGATCCATGACCATACCTGTGTTATATCAGGGACCATGCTATACTCAGATGCTTTATAATGGGATCCATGATGATGTGAGGACAGACAAGGGTAATGCTATTTACCCTATCACTGTCATGGTGGGGCATACAAATAATGGTGCATCTAACACCTGATATTTACAGCCCTGAAGAAAAAAAAAACATTAGTCTTTTGCATATTGATGTGCATTTGCTGTCTACACCGTACAAACTTTAAAATTTTAGAAAAATGTTAGTATGGTCGATTAATATCAGCATCAAAAACATATCTTGATAATCTCCTTAAAAAAATTTTAAAAACTGGCATACAAACCTGGAGTCTTGATTGAAGAATTTGGGTTTCCTTGCCCTGCATACAATAACATCAAACAGTTCTGCCCAGTTGTCTCCTAACATGTAGCGCATACCAGCTTCACTGAAAAGAAATTGATCATGACTGTTTTCATAAGGATAGCATTTTGTACTGTTTACATGAAAGACAGATTGGCTCTGCTGAACTACCGGTCCTCTCATTGAAATGTTTCACATATGGACAAGGACTCAGATGGAGCTGGCACTGTATTCAATTATTCCAGTTTTTAAACCATGCTCACAATAAGTTAACAATAAATATTACTTGTCTTTAAAAAATGTATATTTAGTCAATATCATCAAGTCAACTAGTCTGAATACATATCAGGTGAATGACACTCAATGTAAAAGAACCTTATATCTAGATTAAACTAGCCTCTGTTTTACAAGTCTCAGTTGGCAAGCTCATCTCTGAGAGAATCAAAAGTCTGAATGAATTTGCAAGCTCTTATGTGTGAGAAACAAACTTTTTAATGAACTGGCAAGCTCTTCTGTGTAAGAAACAACATTTTGAATGAATTTGCAAGCTTCTGTGTCAGAAAAAAATTCTGAATGAACCGTCAAGCTCTTCTGCGTGAGAAACAAAATTCTGAAAGAACTGTCAAGCTTTTTTGTGTAAGAAACAAAATTCTGAATGAACTGTCAAGCTTTTTTGTGTAAGAAATAAAATTCTGAATGAACTGTCAAGCTCTTTTGTGTGAGAAACAAAATTCTAAATGAACTGTCAAGCTCTTTTGTGTAAGAAACAGAATTCTGAATGAACTGTCAAGCTCTTGTGTGAGAAACAGAATTCTGAATCAACTGACAAGCTCTTTGTGTGAGAAACAAAATTCTGAATGAACTGTCGAGCTCTTCTGTGTGAGAAACAGAATTCTGAATGAACTGTGAAGCTCTTCTGTGTGAGAAACAGAATTCTGAATGAACTGTGAAGCTCTTCTGTGTGAGAAACAAAATTCTGAATGAACTGTGAAGCTCTTCTGTGTGAGAAACAGAATTCTGAATTAATTGCTTGCTGTGAGCTACCTCTTTTGGCTGTTATCTTGTGTCACATAGTGCCACTCATTAACAGTCAATACAACAGGATTGTTAGACAAATGTACCTAAAGGTAACTTTACTGAATGCATCCCTGTATTCAGCTCTGGCCACTGCTGTCCAAATTCCATTACTGGGTGTATCTTAAGTGAATTTCAACAAATAATGTTCTTGTGGTGCTCTCAAATTTGATCATCTAAGACTGAATAATTCTTTAAAACTTAATCTTCTTCCATTTAGTTATGAACTGCATGCAATTTAAAATTAGTTCTTTCTTGAATTTAAGACAAAATTGCACCACAATTGTTTAAATTTGCGTGTACATAAAGTGTACAGCTTTTTGGGAAAAGCCAGGAAAATCCTATGGTCACAAGACCCATATCTGAGTGCCCTCACCAAATTATGAAATTCCTGATCAAGGTCAAAGATGTAGCAAAACAGATGGACATAAAATATAGTCCATCTTTCTAGCAACTTAACATAAGCTGTGAGTATATTACCAATCTCCAATACAAAATATAAGCATCGAAATATACCTATAGTTTTATAAAAACAAGAGACTTTAAGATTGTACATTTACACTTCTAATACACACAAGACTCTCTTTGTTTCTCATTCCTATACATATGTCTGATATAGATTGCCAATGTGTAAGACAGCCATGAAGGATATACCCACTGCACATGTGTAAGACAGTCATGTGGGATATGCCATTCTACACAAGCGCAAGACAGCCATGTGGATATGCCATTGTACACGAGTGCAAGACAGTCATGTGGATATGCCCATTGCATGAGTATAAGACAGCCCTGTAGGATATGCCCATTCCACACTTGTAAGACAGCCATGTGGAATATGACCACTGTATATAAATGTAAGACAGACATGTGGGATATGCCCATTCCACACTTGTAAGACAGCCATGTGGAATATGACCACTGTATACAAATGTAAGACAGCCATGTGGGATATGTCCATTGCACACATGTATGACAGCCATGTGGGATATGCCCATTGCACATGAGTGTAAGACAGTCATGTAGGATATGCCCATTGCACAGGAGTGCAATCACTGACACTGCTGATGATGTTATTATGCATATGACATCACGAATCTCTACAATGTTTTTTTTGTGATTTTAGTACTGCAAGGGCAATTTTATCAGCCTATAATTAGTAATTCTTGCTTACAACAAATTCTTTGTTGTAAACTCAGCATTTTTAGATCTTTCTGATGATGTAACTTTTAGACAATATTATGTAATTATTAAGTTACAAAATCTTTTTTTCTAACTATTTCCTAATGACAAAAGAAAAATAACCATATGTGTTGGTATGGGATAGAGAAATCCCACAACTGGAATCACAAAATCTGGGCATTAACTCAGAAAAGCCTCACACCTGATTATGAATTATGTTGCTCAGGTGGGATTTCAACATCCCATCCTGGTGCTGCATATCATTGATTTCTATCAATCATACCTAAAATACTCCCACCAGTTATCAACAGTTCTCCTAGATTACATTATATCTGCACCAAAAGTAATCAGAAATCAGGTCCAATCAAAAACTGGTGATCTGGCCATACTTACACAAATGGAAAGCCACTGTTAGTGATGATGAAGAGTTTTTTTCCTGACTCCACTAATCTGTCCAGCAGTTTTCTTATCTTGTCATCTTTCACTAGGTATGTTTCTGTAAGAAAATTGTATCTATCAAAACTAAATCAAAGCCTCATTCACACTGCTAACACAAACAATGTCCATGATATTTTCTGTATGGTTTCAGACCCTGTTTGTTTTCAGACACTAACAATTATTTGTTAAAATAATTTTCTACATTAATGCTCTAATTTTCAGACGAGGTTTAACAATTATTGTTTTTCCTGAGCTTTTGTTTTGGAACACTATTTAAGGAGACTGGGTGTTTCATTTTCCAGTAAAAGTCAAAATGTATTTGCTGGTAATTAAACAAAGACAAAGTTCACCTCAATCAGATGTGAATATGTACCTGGTTATCTCAGAAAATACTTGTGCTTACTTACAAAAAAAATATTAATGAGGTCATGAACTTACCTTAACTAAAATAATTGTAATCTCTTTGTGTCATGACAGATCTGCTCCAATTGTCTTTTTAATATGGCTGATTTTGTCTTCACTTCCATTTGTGACAATATTTATCACAATTTCTTTGCTTTGGCTTGACAGAGTTAACAAAAACTATTATAGTGTAGACATCATTACACACAAGTCCAGATTAATGTGCTGTTAAATCAGGAGTAACAGTCATAGTTTTGATTAAAGACAACACTGATATCTGTATTGTAATTAGCAGCCTTGATCCCATATTTTATCTCACTAAACAATACATCAGAAAGTTGGTATGGATCAGTAAATTCAATGGAATTTTGAAACAAAACTAACCAGAGTGTAAACAATGATTACACAGTTCACCTCTATAAAGCTTCGAGATGTCTCCAGTAGCCACTGTAAACATTATCATGCCGAAAATAAGTTCAGACTAAAGTTATCTCGACATCAAAATATTGGACCCAGTTCTAATTAAAGTTTCATTTTTGCAATTTTTTCTCTTGCACATTGTCTTTTTAAAATTTAAAATGTTAACTTTAAATCAGCTATATGTAGACAGTATTGTGCTGATATGCCATTAAACCACCTACCTACATACCCACCCACCAACCTATCCACCTAACTATCTACCTACCTACCAACCTACCTACCACGACAGGATATAATAGACATAAAACAAAAAAAGAACATTCTTTTCTATGATATCACAGTAGAGGTACTATAATGATTTCATAAAAACCAGAGATTAATGCTGTTTTTATATTACTGTATGTACTCACTTATAAGTCAAATCCAAATGCATCAGAGCAGTTGGAGGGAAAGCAAAGTCCCAAGTGATTTCCTGAGCATCCATGGTCCAAGCCACTAGATCTGGGATTGGAAAGATGAAGGCAGCCAGTTTGTGATTCTGCCTTATCGCAAAGAGATCTATCACTGGACACTGCAAAAGTGCACAACTCTGATGATGGATCAACACATGAAAGGGACCACTCATGACAATAAATCAGCCAGAACAATGAATCTGACAGGAATGTGTCTGATCTGGACTGTGATCTTGTGCTGGAAGCACCACCACAGAATGTCCCAGACCTGGATGAAGAGGTGGAGTGATTTGGTCTCCTCTATAAGAGTACATAGGTGACCACTACGAAATTTTTTTTTCATTACATGAATTACTTTTCTGCAAAACTCATCCTTCCAGAAATGAAAGGCAATCATTATAGTCTTCATGACCGTGGTGAAGCAGAACAACAGGTGAGCCCTCCAACTGTACTAATTGGTGTACTTACATACCATAATCTCTGGTTGGGGTTTCTCCAGATACCATTAATTGTCTTGACTCTGATCTAGACCATAAAAAACGGGTGTCACTGAGCCAGCAGTGCCATCTGAAGAGGATGCATAAAAAGGCAGCCAAGAAGAATCAAGTCCGCTGCTGCATTTAGCAAACCAAAGAGTTGCAAAAACTCTCTCACTGAAATCCACTCTCAGTTCAAGATTGACTGTGAGAGCTCAACAATCCATACAATTCACATGGGAGGGAGACAAACGAGGTTGAGATGGGTAACAAATTCCATAATCAGATGGACAAAGTGCTGGGAGGGGGTAAGATCCAATTTCTCCGAGTTCACTAGAAAGCCCAAGTGATACAAGGCTGTTCATGTCCTTCAAAAAATTTGAACTTACCATGTGTTTTTTAAGGATGCCATCCAAGTTGCTGTCAATGAGGTAGTCCTGAACACAGTCGATTACTTTTATAAATGCCCATGGGCTGATATCGAGTCAAAATGGCAGAGCATGAAAGTTTTTGAACTGTTCAATGGAATGCAAAGCCACATGGATAAGGATATGGAAGTAGATATTGGTCAGATTGAGACTGATTGCATTCCTTCTGACAGAAAGTCATACTAACCTTGCCATTTCCATCTTAAACTTTGTCGAGATTATATACTGTAGTATCATTTATTTTCGTGGTTTTGTAAAAAAAAATTCATTTTTGTGGGTCCTTAAATTCGTGGTTTTGCTTGTCAAAGTTTGCATATTTGTACATATTTAATTTTGTGGATTAACCTCTACAAATACCCAAAATAAAGAATACAAAAGAACAAAACCATGCCAATAACAAACAGCAGCCACTTCAATGGTTAAAATAATACTACCACCTGTATGAACACAAATCAAACACCTGTCAAGATCAATCACTTATACTCAATATCAAAGGGAACCGATGCAGCCAACAACACTAAGTTAACCAGTTATTAAAGTACATGTGTATATATGATCTCTTCCTTAAAACACTGTCCATAAAGAGTAACCATCAACTGGCATTAACACAGTGGCTTAAAAGTGGTAAAATTCAACTTATATCCCCGTTGGCTTTTACAATGTCGTCATTCCACATGTGAACCAAACATGTGACCAGCTGCCCCTTACTCAATACAATTGGCAAGAATTGTCAACATGTGATGTGTTCCAAGACCATCAATGTGCGAAGATGCCAACTAAATTGAAAGCAATGGAATCACTCCTTTGTTTGAGCCTGCCTCATGAACGAATGAACTTCAACCACTAAACTTTACTTACAATTTTATCAATCAAACCGATTCATGCCGAATGGATAGTTGTAGCTCATTGGCTCATGCAAAAATGTGTCAAAGATTGGACCTAATTACCCGTGGCTTTGAGAATGCTGGACTTGTTCAATTCAATAATTTCATGACTATTCATCTGACTAACATTTGTGTGAACCAGCAGACTTGATTGACACGATGTTGATTCAGTGGTTTTGCCACAAATCAGTGAAGTGTGAGCTTCAATACTCTGCAGTAATTAGTGTGTACACCTAGTGTTTTATTAGTAATTGTGTTAGTATTTTATGGTCATGTTGTTTATTGAGATTAAGCATGCATAAGTATTAAATCTAATTTTCATATACGAGTATCATTTATTATTCCTTCTTTCTTTCATTTTCGGTAATACTAGTGTTTGAAATACCTTATGATTTTTCTTGTTTCTCTCTATCCTTACTTATGTCACAACATATCGATTTAAGGCAGTGAGTGGAAATTGCAGCTACCAGATACTGTATAAATACGTGTGCATTAAAACAATATAAAATGCATTATAATTCTTTTTTTCATAGCAAAAAAAAAAAACACCTGAAAAAGCTAATTTTTATTACCAGATTACAGAAATGATGTTGATTTATCAAATGGCTTTGTTAATCTCTAAGAATGAAACAAGAAATTTGGTGGAAAGGGGTTGCTTTTTTTATCATATGTGGCTAATTTTTCCTTGGATCTTTAAATTCATGGTTCAGGGAAACAATGAAATCCATGAAAATTTTTACCCCACAATAATTAGTGGTAACACAGTACTTGTTGAACCAGCTGAGATCTATTACCCGAGTTTTCTACTAATTTTTGGCACCAGAAAAAGCCCTGACAATGGCTGATAAAACATGTTGGTGAGATCAGCATCAAACCCCTGCACCCAGACCTACAGGCACCAAGGCCTTGCTAAGGCAAGCAGGAGGTTCTTATGCCCACTGGGATGCCAAGAATTGGGAAGATAATCTTCTGTCAATTTCAAACCTGTATTGGAAAAATGTGCTGAACAATCCATCCAATTCGCATGTAAGGGAGACAAACAAGATTGAAAAATTCCATAACCAGATATGCAAAGTGTTGGAAGAGGGAAAGATCCAACCTTCTCTCAGTTCACTATAAAGCCCAGGTGATACAAGGCTGTTATGTCCTTCAAAAAATTGAACTTACCATGTGTTTTTGAAGGATGTCATCCAGATTGCTGTTGATGAGGTAGACCCGAGCGCAGTTGATTATTTTCATAAATGCCCATGGGTTGATACCAAGTCAGAATGGCAGAGCACGAAAATTTTTAAACTGTTCCTTGGAATGCAAATCAAGAAAACCTGGTCCAAAGCCAGACCAAGAGGGATACAGATGTATCCATTGATCAGACTGAGACTGATTGCAAACTCATTCCTTCTTATGGAATGCCATACTGACTGTGCTGTTCCTATCTTAAACGCTGGCAAGGTTATTTATTTGTTGAACCAGCTGAGATCTATCACCAGTCTGAGTTTTACATTGACTTTTGGCACCAGAAAAAGCACTTAGACTTACAGGCACTAAGGCCTTGCTAGGGCATAATGCCAAAAATTGGCAGGATAATCTCCTGTCAATTCCAAACCTGTGTTGGAAAAATGTGCTGAACAGAGGGATAGAAACTCCCCTGAAGCTAACAACTGCAAAGTCATCTCCTGTAATTGTCTCCTGTATCTGTGACTCAAGTGACTCTGGGATGTGTGTATCATGAATGCATCTGACACAATCCAATTCTCCATCTCTAACTGGCTGGAAGTGATGCTTACTGACAGCAAAGCTGAAGGGATATTGAGAGGTGATGTGGTGATGTTACTTGTACTGCAGCAAAAGATTAAACTGGTAAACATCCGCTATATGAGTAGCCATCAGGCTTTTGAATGGGGAGTAATTTGTGAGAATTTCTTCCATTGGTATATATAGATTATATAGATGCAAAAGATGCCATTTTTTGTCCTTTCCATGCCGGATTCGAAAGGTAGCATAATTTTTTTCTCAACATAAAATATTCTATTTGAAAACAGCCCACTGAACAAAATCACATGCTTCAAAGAACCTGAAACCAGCAGTCATTTCTCCATGATGTGCCATTTCGTGACTTCCCATCCTGACAATAACAAAGGTTTTTTACTGAGATGAATGAAACCTGCAACCTTCAGTAATATCAATAGCTCATATTAATCATTTAAGTGCTTGATTGCTAGATCCCATGCCAAAACCAAGCATTTACTTAACCTTCATTTTACATTGGAAAAATGAGATGCTTGCTTAAATGTCTATGTTTTAAAGAGTGTCTTACAATTTTCCAAAGTATATTAAAATGGGTTGTGGATCAAAATCTAAGCGACCTAGATTTTGCAGATGATGTAGCACAATTGCACAAGTCATGGGAAGGCATGCAAACCATGACATCGATAATGTGACTAAGACAAAAGTAATGACAGTTGGAAATTGGGCAAAGAAAGACATGATCTATGTTGGGGGTGAAGAGGTGGAAGAATGTGAAGAGTTCTGCTATCTGGGCAGCACCATTAGTCAAACTGGAAAATGTGACAAGGCTGCAGACAGGACCACCTGGAAGAATCTGACTGCCTTATGTGTCATTGGTATGGGAGGATTTAAGGCAGTGGTTCTCAACCTCAGGTCGCGACCCAAATGAGGGTCGTGGGCGGGGGGTCCTCAGCAGGGTCACGAAGGGTCATCAGAAGAAATCATATTATAAACCTGAGGATCAGGAGGTCCTTTGGTGACCAATTTAGGGTCACAGCAAAAAAAGGTTAGGAACCACTGATCTAAGGTGTTAAAATTTGGTGTTTTACAGCACAGCATCAAAACCAAGTTATTTAATGCTGAGGCAATTGAGTAATGTGCCTTGCCCAAGGTCACACTGCAGAAGCTGACCCAGGCCGATCTGGCGGAAGGATTGAAATTCCACCCTTTTGGTCACAAGTCCGGCATGCTAACCACTGAGCCATCACAGCTCAGGATCTTGTGTTGTGCAGATTTGATGATGTTAATAATTTACTACTATCCATTTTGCAGGCTCCACAATCTGTTGATGGTAAAACTCAATTTACAACTGTAAAACCACCATTACATGGTTTGTACAACCCAAGCAAGTTGTTTCTAAAGGAAAATTCAAGGAGTTTTCAAAGACTTCTGAAAGTTTTCAAGGAGTTTTTTCTTATGAAAATTGAACTTTCTCCATATGTTACTTTGTTTATCACTGCATAAAATGCACACAAAAGTAGAATGCAAAAGAACAACAAATAATTAGCAAGCCACTACAGCAAATGGGTTCTACTCCATCTGGTAACTACCCATGTCATGTGCCATTTAATCCAACCAACTGTATTTATGTATTCATTATTTGAGAAAAATACATATACAACAAAAATTCTGAATTTCACAAGTGAGATGTTTTATTTTCTTTTCATGTTTTGTATTCCCTCATATAAATTCAAGGAGTTTGGGAATATATTCGTAGAGTTTTTCAACAAATTCAAGGATTTTTCAATGAAAAAACTTTTTCAAAATTCAAGGATTTTTCAAGGCAACACCTAAAATTCAAGGATTTTTCAAAGTTGTGTGAACCATGCATTAACATGTTCAAATCCTCATATACAAGAATTTTATTCCCTAAATTTGACCAACAAAGTCTAATATTTATCAGCATAAAACCAGACACCCATTCTTTTTAAAACCTGATAAATTATTCACCAAGATTCTCCATGATCTTTTGATGTAACTGCCCTGAGTCATGCACACTTTGTACAGCAGTCTGAAATTGTAAAAAAATTTAATTATTACACAATTTTGCGGATGTTCAACTTCTCTTTATAAATGAGCCATCCCAAGCATAAAGTTAAGACCCTTTTAGATGGTAATGTCAATAGTTCAGTTTCTTTGAATATGATATATCTAACAAAGTGAATGCTAAATGTATGATTTGCACCTAATTATTCTTCTCCTTGAAATAACTCTATTATAAAATTAAAGTCATGATGTCATCATGTTTACATCATCATCCAGGTTATTAAGCAATCAGCCCAACATAGCTTTTATGATTTGGATGGCTCAAATTTACTACATTCCTATCTAATTCGCTTGTAAGGCTACTGGACTCCAATCAGCCATACAACATTATAGAACCTTTAAAAGAAAAAGTCAAGTTCATTTTGAAGGTGAATTGTCATTTGTGTATAATAATAATAATAATAATAATAATAATAATAATGAGGACTTTGTATAGCGCCTAATCTTTAGAAGCTCTAAGCGCTTTACAACATTAGATAACACCTAAAAACATATATAATGACATGATTACGAAAAACAAACACCATGAAATTATAAAACAAAAACATGCTGAAAATAGTTAGGTAAGGAAACATTATTAAGTCTGTAGGTCTATTCTTGCAGTCGAAATAGGTGAGTTTTATGAGCACTCTTGAATGAGATCACTGTGTCTTCGTGTCTAAGTTCAGTGGGCAATTCATTCCACGTTGCTGGGCCCTGGTATGCAAAAGAACGTTGTCCATATGACTTCATTTTGATAGTGGGAATAATGAGAATACGAGTGTCGGAAGAGGAGCGTAAGTATCTTGCTGGTGTGTACACATGGGTGAGGTGAGATAGGTATGTTGGACTGGAGAAAGTCAATGAAACGTAGCATAGAGAGCAAATTTTGTGTTTGATTCTGGATCGAATGGGTAGCCAGTGTAGGGTACAGAGCAGGGGGGAGGTGTGCTCTGTTCGTGGTACTCTAAGAATGATCTGAGCAGCTGTGTTTTGAACTTTTTGAAGTTTCTGGAGTAGATACTGAGACGAACCAGATAGAGTTGAGTTACAATAGTCCAGTCTTGAAAGTACTAAGGAACACACAAGTGTTTTAGTGGCATCAACTGAAAGATAATTGCGAATGGAGCTGATGCGTCTCAGCTCAAGATATGCAGCCTTGCATATGTTCATGACAAGTTGGTGCAATGAGAGAGTACTGTTTAGAGTAACACCTAGGTTTCATACTGAGTGTGAATTTAATGTTGGTGTTGCTGATATTTATTGTTTGAGGTAAAGGATGTGAATGAGAAAGTCTTTGTGTTGTAATCAGAATGGCTTCAGTTTTATCATCATTCATCTGCAGCTTGTTACGTGTCATCCATGATTTCACATTGGAAATGCACCTCTCTACACCTTGGATGGTAGCATCAACTTCAGTTGGGTGGCTCGATTTGTATATTTGGGTGTCATCAGCATACAATTGGTGAGACACTGGATGATGATCTATGACACTTGAGAGCGGGTGAGTGTACAGAATGAAGAGAACAGGTCCAAGAACAGAACCCTGTGGAACACCAAAACATAGATCAACTGGGCTGGAGTGTTTTCCATTTGTGGACACAATTTGTGTTCTGTTGACCAAGTAGGACCTGAACCATAGTAAGGCTGTATCGTGAATGCCAAATACATGATGGAGACGGTGAAGTAATATATCATGGTCTATTGTGTCAAATGCTGCAGACAAGTCAAGGAGGGTAAGGACTGTAATCTTGCCACTATCCAAAGCAGAGAGAAGGTCGTTAACTACTTTCAGAAGGGTAGTTTTGGTGCTGTGGCGAGGGCGATATGCAGACTGTACATTGCTAAAAAGACTATTTGAATTCAGATGATACAAGTTGGGATAGAACAACTTTTTCTAAGATTTTTGACATGAATGGGAGGTTAGAAACTGGGTGGTAGTTCTTTAAATCGTTATGGTCAAGTGTTGGTTTCTTCAGCAGAGGCTTTACAATAGCAGTTTTAAAAAATGATGGGAATTCCCCAGATGAGAGAGAAGAATTAATAACATCAGTTAGTGAAGGCAATATTGGATCTAAGCTCTCAAGCAGCAGTGATGTCGGAATCGGATCAAGTTCACATGACTTTGGGGCACTCTTCATCATGATTGTACGTACTAAATCCATAGATACAGGTTCAAATGCTGCTAACGGTTGCCACTGAAATTCTGTATCGCAACTGTATGGCGACAACGAGTCAATTGAAATTGTGTTGTCAAGCTTATCTCTAATGGTTTGTACTTTGTCACGGAAGAAATTTGCAAACTGGTCCGGAAGGTTGACTGAAGAGAAGCTAGTTGGAAGTGGTGTACATATGTTCCTTGACATTAGCTTGTTAGTAATCTCGAAGAGCTCTTTGCAGCTGGAACTTTCAGTAATCTTAGTACTGTAGTGGGCTGATTTCGTTGCATGGACTATGTTTGTAACATTCTTCTTAGCGGCTTCATAGATTTGCTTATGAATAGTGAGTCTGGTGGAAAGCCAAAGCCTCTCAGCCTTACGACGGTCTCTTTTAGCAGTGCGAAGCTGGTCCCTAACACTGCTGTACCACGGAGAACACTTTTGAATTGACACTCTGCACTTGGTTGCTGGGGCATGTTTGTCAAGCAATGAACGCAGGCAGTTATCAAGTTGTTCTGCTGTAGGAGGTAACAAAGTTGTTAGGATTGCTTGGATGTAATGCGTTAGTTGGGTTCTATTTATCATATGGAGGTTTCTCTTAGTAGCATATAAAGGTGGAGGGTTAGGGACTGATACGTCAAGATGACATATAATGCAGAAGTGATCTGATGCAAGTTCGTGGGACACCAGGGAGGACTGTAGAATATTATCATCAGGTCTATGAAGAATCCAGTCTAAAATGTGACCATGTTTATGGGTGGGTTGGCTAACTGACTGTTTGAGGTTGAAAATGTGAATGGAATCTAGGAGTTTTGATGTGTATGGGTTTCCAGGTCAGTCAAAGTGAAAGTTGAAATCTCCAAGAATAATCAGGTTGCCACCTATCGAATTTCCATACTCCAAGAGATTCGGAAACTGCTCCAAAAAGAGAGATTCAGTCAGCTTGTTTTTTCTACTAGGAGGAGGGCGGTAGAGGCAGAAAAAATGGACTCACCTTTGTTCCAGTTTGAGTGTGGTTTGGACTAGTTCAAACAATGTGTGGTAGAAATTGAAGGTTATAGTGTGATTAAGACGGTTGATCATGGAGTTCTTTGCAATGACAGCAATTCCACCTCCACGGGAGTGGCGGGGGAACGACTTGATGGAATCTGTATGTATACACATATAGCAAACAAATACTGTGAAGTCATAAATATTTATGGGTATACATTTTCATGGTTTTGTGAAAAATTGCATTTCTTTTGGTTTTAAAAAATTGGGACTGCGTCTTATAATTTCCATGAATGGATCATTGTTCTTTAGAATCCATAAAAGTTGGTACTACATAAAATATAGAGAATTGATAATACAGTATCAGTTGTGCTGAGAACTTCAGTGTCTAAAACAAAAAATAAACCTTATGTCATCAGAAGACCTACCAAAATCTCTCCCATAAAAAACTAGGAGAGTACGATAGTAAACAAGAGTCCCATGAAGGGACTGATGTTCTACTGGCTGAAAAGAATTTCCAGGAATTCAAGATAAGATCACTTCTTTTTAACTGCTGAGTGTTGAAACCATCTCCAATATTCTTGAGTGATTAGATTTTCAAATTAGCCAATGTGGCAGCCATATTGGGTCTAAGATCAGCACCATTTTCATTTACAACAAACTGGACATCATTAGAAGACTTTTGGTGAAAACCCCATCTTGATATGACCATCCATTCATGAGAATTAGTTGCAAGTTTTTCAATATCGTCATTGTGGCAGCCATATTTGAGGTCACATCAGCACCATTTTTATTCAGGACCAACTAGATATCATACTTAGTCCTCTGGCAAAAACCTAGTGTCGATATAACTTTTCATTTAGGAGGAGTAGGAAGAATATCAATAATAAGAATCTTAAGATGGCTGCTGTGGTGGCCTTATTGGATATCACATTGGCACCATTCACATTTAGGACCAACCAATGTGAAAGTGAGACTCTATGAATCTCTGGTCCTCTCAGACAGATCACTGTAACCAGTACCAGGATGTGATGGTATGTCCATAACTGGTCCAGATTGGCTATCGTACCAAGCTGGTAATCACCAAAATAAGGGGGGAGTAGACAAAAAATGAGGAGGGGAGGAAATGGACATAGTTCAATATTTACCTAACACATAATTATCAATCTCTTTCTTTCTTCGTGCTCTATTGAAATCAAAATCCTCAAATGATGTCTCCTCTAGTTGTATAAGTATTAATCTGCTGATCGTTTTTGAGCTTAATTTGTTCCTTATCTGTGTATGAATATTGTTCTGTGCTGAGAACCCTCTTTCACATATGCATAGCTAGCTAAGCCAGCTATGGAAAAATGTTCTTTATGGTTGTTTTGTTTGTTATGTACAATTTTCACCGGCTCATAGGTATTGTCTCTTGGATATCTCTGTTCCAAAATAATATTTTTCACTAACAAAAGCTCTGCCAAAGTTTCACTTTCTTGAATCAAAGCTTTGCTGACTACTACATGTATGCCAGATTTCTGATCTGTTCCACAATGTTGTATTAGGGTTTTAAGTCCATGTTATTCTGATTAAAAATAAATATCCTTACTTTTTAATTTCTTTTTAGATTTTTATTTATACAATTTATCTTAACCCTTAGAGTGCTATATAGTTTTGTAGCACAAGATCCATCAAGGCAGAATTGTTTGAGAAAATAAATGAAAAATTGCACTCTACTTTTAAATTGCCTGTACTTTAATAAGGCTTAGTATTCTGCCTTTTTTACACTTAATTTCAAAGGACCGCTTAAAAGGTGGTTGACCGTCATGCCGCCTGTTTTTGTCCATTCAGCAAGTACATCTGACTCATATTCAACATCATATTCAGGTTCAAAATTACTCATTGGTATTTCCAGTAACACTTTCCGGGCTCCAATAATCTCATATACACATAACTTTCAAAACTTTAAAAATCATTGTCATCATCGCTATCATCGACCAGTATTTGCCAAACGAAATCGTCATCTGAAGATGAACAATGTTGCGAGTCAGCCATTTTGGATTTTCTAGGGGCTCTTACTTTAAACACACATTTGTAAAACTTCCTTCATGAATACAAGGTTAAAACTCAACAATGCTTGTTCCAGGGCCCAATGCACCAATCAAATTTAGTTTAACAACCATTCATATCAAGCCGAACAATGTGTAAACAGTTGCCTACCAGAAAAAAGAATGATAATGAGACAAGCGCTACGAGACTTCAACTGGCCGCGTGACTTATACCCCGACAAGCACTTTAGGGGTTAACAGTTAAATAAAAATTATACTGCACAGAGTACATATTTATATGCGCGACTTTAAACTAATTTTCGGGAGTTCTCGCGCATCACTGCTTTCCAAGTGCACCATTTCGTAAAATTTTGCACGATTCGGGCAGTCGCGTGCCCTGGCAGCATCTCTGGGATTTTGTCCAGATAACCGACTGCCCAGATAACTTATATATTTATACTCAATTTGTATGTATGATTGAAAAGTCTGCAAAGATGACATCCATATAAAATGTTACTGTAGGCAGGTTTTCTACTGATCTTGTCTCCACTTACCCTTACATCATGAAACACATACTCTGGGTCATATGGGATGTTGTTGTCAATGAAAAACTGAAAGGTAAATATGAATAAAATGAAACTTACACAGAGGAAAAGGAAAAAAAGAGTGACAGAGGTAGATGGAGATGCATAAACACAGAGAGAGAAAGAGAGAGAAAGAGGAAGAGACTCAAACAGAAAATAGCTTCACCTTCCTTACATTCTGAGGCAAGCTAAGAAACAATGATCATGCCCCAACAACAAAATGCCTTTATCGCTACTAATTTGTTCATTTATGTTTCATCATATGCCTTTTTGAATAAGCATGTGTATTGTTTCTAGCTCGGAAACATGATCACAAAACTGTCTGAGCACAAAACTGTACTCAAACAAAACCAACAAACAAATTCACTGAATTGAATACATTCCAACATGCTAAAGTCACCAAAAGCATACAATGAATGGCAATTTTTTTTGTAAATTATGTCTCCATGAATACTTACCCAATCACACTGGTGTTACGAAAATAAACTCTGCTACCTCCTGAATCCAGCCCTCCCTATATACCATATAGACAAATAAAAGAAACTCTTACCCATTATCTCCCCTTTACCATTGCTAGGTAGTGCCAGTTTTAAGCTGAGTGATACATCAACTTAGGATGCGGGCATTAGCATCGAGGTTGGGAGGGTTTTATCGTAATGTGATCAGTTAACTGTTCTTGGAGAAACATAATTTACACAAAAATTTGCTTTCTCCTTTGAATACATACCCGATCACATTAATGTTAGGAGAATAGGTAAAATGAGGAAGGAACACAGCATCCTACCTCTACCATGGACACTCTTCGAGGGAAGAATGACTGGATTCTCTATATGAAGGATAGCCCGCTCTCTTAACTTGACAGCAGAACAACTGATGGTCATGTGATCCATGACAACTATACCTAGCTAAGAAGAGAATTATTTAACTCTCCTTACCAATAAATCTTATGGGTGAATCCAGCGAAAGTGCTAAACTACTGCCCTTGTAGAGATTATGCTGATGTCAACTGGGTCTGGTGATCATCTGGGCAGCAGCCACTGGATCCACCAGATTCAAATTTTGTCTCTGCAAAGCTAAATCCTAGAGATAAAAACTCAAGAAGGTTGATTGTGCATGCCAGCCAACAGCTTCTAATATGTTGAGGATCGAAACATTACATTCAAAAGCAAGGCTTACAGAGATAGTTCTAATTTCATGAGCTGAAACCTTCATGCGGCAACTCTGATCTTTTGGGACTTTAGAGTACACCAAGCATATACCCCACTTCACCATGATAACAGGGCTTGACGGGTGCTATCTTCTTTCCTTGCCTTCACTGGGAGAAAGATTCTCTTTCTTGTTCCATGACTTTTCTCTGTGCACTTCTAGTAATGCTTGAGGGCTTGGACAAGATCTTGCATGGTTGCTTCTCTTGATGTATCTATCAAAGAGAGAGAGTGCATCATGACTCTGATTGCCCGCTTATCATTTTTCCTTGGTAGGCAAACCAAAGGAACTTGTGTGCAGCTGGGTGAATAGGGATGTGGAAACATACATCAGTCAAGACTAGACTGATTGCATGTTCATCCCTTTTGATGGAAAGTCTTTGATTGATTGAGCCATTTCCATCTTGAACTTCAGCACTACTGTATATTTGTTGAGCTCACTGAGATCGATGATTGATGATCAACCTAAGCTTTCCATTGGCCTTTGACACCAGAAAGAACCTGGAATAAAACCCTGGAGAGTTCGGTTTCTGAACCATCTGCATGGCCCGCTTGCCAAGTAATGACCGGATATCATTCTGCATAATTTTGGCTTTCTCCATATCCGAGGAAAGTCCATCATGAGAGGAAAAGGTGAAAGGGGAGAAGGCTGGATAAATGAAATCCAAAGAAGCATGAATCAACTTGGATTGCCCATTTGTTTTGAAAAAATAAGATGATCCAATGCTGATGAAAATGAAGGAGTCTGGCACCAACCGTTAAACTGTCTGCGAGCAATGGCGAGTCAATGGCGTTGTTAAGACGCTTTGGGAAATAGAAACCTTGCTTCTTATTCCCTTTCATTAAACTGCCTCCTATATTGATGTGCCTGTTGTCTCCTGAAATTTGACAAATCTGTTGCTGTTGTTGGGCAGTATTCGGTCTCTTATCTCTTTGCCATTGATCATCTCTCTATTGAAGCTGAGATTGATTTGGACTGAATGCCTGAGCAGCAGGCATGTCAAGTAGGATGGACAGCTCCTGTGCTGCCTGCCTCCTTCACTTTCTCTATCCCACCACCAAATCATAACAGCGACCCAAAGTATATTGCACAGAATGCCAAGGAATGGTGCAACTTGAGTGACAATGTGCGAAGACAGATGTCTCGTCTCACCAAATCTAAGGTGACTAAAGCCGTCAGAGTGTTAGCCATAGAATGGTGTACAGCTCTGGTGATGGCCTTGGTAATCCTAGCCATTGATTTCAAGGCATGATTGATGTCTGCTAGGTTCAACATTGAAGATGTTGCTATGATATGATGAACACACTTTGATGAGGTGTGAAAGATACTCTTGCCCACCTTGTTGAACAGCGGGGTAATCATATTCACTGCCACAATGTTCTTATCTAGTGCCTGTAGCTCGGTGGTAAAAATGTCTTAATGTGTTCTATACCAGCATGACGAAATGTCACTGGGATTTGACTTTCAGAGAAAAATGCTTTAGAATTTCCCAGGTCACTGCTTTTTCTGACAGACAGTCTTAAATTTCCTATATTTTTGCAGACTGCAGCAGTAGTCAGAAGGAAGGAAGGATGTTCCTCCTCATCTTCCAGATCTACTGATGCCTTGACCTTATAGGCCTGGCTTGCAGTTGGTGGTGGCAGGCATTCGAAAGCCAGCAACACTCTGTATATTTCTTCAACAGCCACTTTGAAACTAAACTCAGTCTGTTCCATAGCTGGATCTGAGTTTGTTCTGGTGCCAATGGTATCCCCACACTCACTGTGTGAGTCATCCTTATCAGGGCATATGTCCATGTCTGTGTAAAACATCCCGGTGGCATAGAGGAGGCATTACTATCGTCCCTAATTGGTATCATTACAAAGGATAAGCACAACTGGCTGGTATGTGGCACGGCTTGCCGAAGTGATGGATCTCCAATCACTAGACAATAGGTACAGCCGGCTAGACTGGCTTGTCGGCAGCAGGAACAATGTTGTATGGCACGAAGGAGTGTTGCAATGGATCATCAAGACTTAATTAAAACCCTGTACACCTGGACTTACGGGCACAAAGCCATGCTCAGGCACGCAGAGGGACTTACACCCAATAGGCTGCCTAGATATGTGGGGACACTCTCCATAAGATCCGTATTATCCATGGTGGTTTGTGACTGACATACTGGCAAAAACTATCCTGAATTTAGCGACTGTGTTGTCACTACCTGCACCAGTCAACTCATCTGCTGTTCCTACAATTCTACTGATGTAATAGTCACAGTGGGCATAATACATCCAATTTTGGATGGAGGGGGTACCATGGTGACATCTGCCACTATGCTCACAATTAATGCCATCTTCATGTGAATGCCCATACATCACACTGTTCTGAATGAGACTTCGTCTGTTTATCCTTGCTTTTGATGCTTTTACACATGACCACTGACCAGATATTTTCTGATCATAAACTGCATACACTGCATGTTGAGGATGAAGAACACTTTGTACTAGCGAAGCACGTCTCATGTGTGTCCTCTCTAGCTTTAAATTTCTTGCATTTACTGCATTCTTTACTGCATTTTGTCGTCATGTTTAACTGAGATGACATGAACAACAAAAAAATGGCAATTAACAACCTTAAAGTGTTCACAAAATCATCATAACACTCATTATTTACATGAGTAGAAATATATATGCAATGTGCACTAATAACAACAACACATACTGTTATGTATGATGTTTATATAATATTATAAATATTTTAGGAAATTATAAATGTTTCTTCACTTTAATATTTGCTTAAATCCTAATGTTATCAGGAAAAACATGTTTAACTAGTGTCCTTGAATTAGGTTGTTTTGATCAATATAATGTTTTCTCAATTTGAAGGTCAAGGTTGATTTTTGTTTACAAGTAAAAGTTCCATTAAGATGACTCATGTTCTAGAACATTCTGTCATGTGACCAATCTTTATATATACCATGTTTGGTGGACATTTTTTCAGTTTTGACATTACCATCAGTCTTGTAAAGAGCTATTACAGTTGTGAAAATTCATTCCAAATTCTAAGAGAGGAATTATTTTAAATATTCATTGGATTATAACAGTGCTCATAAACTTTTGGATTTTGGATTTTTAATTGATGATTTTGGAATTTAAGTGAACTTATTCAGATATTTTGGAATACTTCATTTTGACATCAGCACATCAAGATTACTAGTACATCGGGACTTTGGAGACCATTAGCACATCATAACATTCAAGGACACAGCCGTGAATTCGGAACATTCTATATTTAGGACTTGTGATTAGAACAATCATTCTTATTGGATTATTAGGATTTCAAAACACATTACTGTAAGTGACTTTTTGATTTTTCATTTTAATTATCTAGTAATAAATTGCTTGTTGATTTTTACTTGATTTGTTGGTTTCACTTTCTTTCTGTTACATTTTTCTTAGACCATAGAGTCGTAACAGAAATTGGGGGCCATTCTGGGATCTGAATTTCTTTAAAGCATATTAGAGATATTAAATTTATCTTTGAAATTCATACTGATTTTGTCTTGGAATTTTTTTTTGTTTTTTGTCTTTGGCAAAGATTTTTAATAGAGAAATTTTTTTTGTGTGAAACCAACAAGCATTTACAATGGCATCTAATGTTCAGAATTTCATTTCAAAACCTACCCAGGAGGGGTTAGAGTGCATGAGAAAGGATGAGTTGCTCGAGCTTGCCAGAAAATACAGTCTATCTGAGGCAAAAGTATCATTGACAAAACAGGAAATAAAGATTATTTTAATTCAGTATTTAGTAGGAAAGGGAAATTTTGAAAATAGTGCTTTAAGTTCCAAGAGAAAGCCTGTATCTGGTTCTGACAGGAAATTAAGGGAATTAGAATTAAAGAACCAGATGGATTTAGAGTTAGCAAAGCTTCAGATTCAGAGAGAGAGAGAAAAAGAAGAGAGGCAGATGGAGAGAGAGAAAGAAGAGAGGCACATACAGATGGAGAGAGAGAAAGAAGAGAGGCAGATACAGATGGAGAGAGAGAAAGAAGAGAGGCAGATACAGATGGTGAGAGAGAAAGAAGAGAGGCAGATACAAATGCAGAAAGAAGAGAGGCAAATGTAGATGGAGAGGGAGAGAGAGAAAGAGGAGAGACAGATGCAGATGCAAAGAGAAGAAAGGGAAATGCAATTTAAATTAAGAGAATTAGAACTGGCAAACAGAGCACACTCCACTCCTTTAAAAACAAGTTCAGGTTTTGATGTTACTAGATATATTAGGTTAGTACCCCCTTTTCAGGAAAAAGAAGTAGATAAATACTTTCTTCATTTCGAGAAAATGGCTGAAAACTTGAAATGGCCCAGAGAGCATTGGACTTTGTTATTACAAAGTGTACTTATTGGCAAAGCTCATGAAGTCTACACTTCACTGTCAGTACAACAAAGCACTGATTATGATGTGGTTAAGGAGTACATCTTGAAAGCTTATGAGTTGGTACCAGAGGCATATCGACAAAGGTTTAGGAATTGTAGAAAAGAAACTGGACAAACTCATGTCGAATTTGCAAGGGATAAAGAACAACTATTTGATAGGTGGTGCTCAGCCAGGAAGGTTGATCAAGCTTATGATAACCTCAGACAGCTCGTATTAATTGAAGAGTTCAAAAGGTGTATCCATAGTGATGTTAAAACCTATCTTGACGAGCAGAATGTGGAAACTTTGGAAAATGCTGCTCGTATGGCTGATGATTATTCCTTGACTCACAAAATTTCATTTGGCAATAAGTCGTCCTCTCAGCAGTTTTCTGGTAAAAAACCATTTCAATCTCATTCGAGTATTTCCAAATTTCACAACAGCACAACTGTTAGGAATCAAACATCTGATAAGACTGATCAGAAATCCTTATCTCTTCCTACGTGCACTTATTGTAAAACGAAAAGGCACGTTATTTCTGATTGCTTCAAGTTGAAAAATAAGCAACAGAGTAAAGACAGAGCTTTTCCAAATGCTCTTATTTCTATGAGGTCAAGGTCACGGTCTTGTATTGAAAGCAATACATTTGTTGGGTCAAACAAACCCCAGTCTGATTCTATTTTGGAGGCTTATGAACCATTCATGTCAGAAGGTTCTATATCGCTTATTGGTGATTCTGCCAAACCTATCCCAATTAAAATATTAAGGGACACTGGAGCTTCTCAGAGTCTTTTATTATCAGGTACTTTGCCTTTGTCTGAGGAGTCTTCTTCAAGTGAAAGTGTTCTTGTTCAGGGAGTTGAGTGCGGCTTTGTAAATGTTCCTCTTCATTGTGTAAATTTGGTATCAGACTTAGTTTCTGGACCTGTGACTGTTGGGGCAGTGACTTCTTTACCCATAGAGGGTGTTCATTTATTACTAGGCAATGACCTAGCTGGAGATAAGGTTGTGGTTAATCCACTTGTAACTGAAAAGCCTTGTTTGGATCAGAAAGTTGATCCTGTCGAAACTGAAATCCCTGATTTGTACCCTGCTTGTGCAGTTACTAGAGCTATGGCAAAAAGAGCTCTTGAGAGTGATGTTGATCAGGATATTATTCCTTTAGCTGACACATGTATTAGTCAGTCTTTTCATGAGGTCACTTTTTCCTCAGGTATTGATCAATCAAATGGTATTGATCACAGTGATCCTCTTTTGGCAACTCATTCTCTTTGTTCTAATCAGGATGACAAACGACAATCCCTTGTCGTTGAACAGGAGCAAGATCCCGAGATATCTTGTTTGTTTCAGAGGGCTATTAGTGAAACTGAAGCCACACAAGTTCCAGTGTGTTACTTTGTGAAAAATGGGGTCCTTATGAGGAAATGGAGACCACCTGATGTACCTGCTGGTGACGAGTGGTCAGTGAGCTATCAAATTGTTGTTCCTAAGTCATATCGACAGGAAATTCTTAATTTAGCCCATGAAACTCCCTTGGCTGGTCATTTAGGAGTCCGTAAGACTTATCACAAGATCTTGAATCATTTTTATTAGCTGAAACTCAAAAGTGATGTTTCTAAATACTGCAGATCTTGTCACACTTGTCAAATGGTAGGAAAACCCAATCAGAAGATACCTAAGGCTCATCTGCAACCTATTCCTGCATTTGATGAACCATTTATTAGAATAATAGTAGACTGTGTTGGTCCTTTACCTAAAACCAAGTCAGGCAACCAATACTTGTTGACCATCATGTGTACATCTACAAGATTTCCAGAAGCAATTCCTCTGAGAAATATAAAAACTAAAACTATTGTGAAAGCTTTGGTGAAGTTTTTTACACTTGTTGGCCTTCCCAAATCTGTCCAGTCAGATCAAGGGTCAAATTTTATGTCTGGAATTTTCCAACAAGTTATGCATGAATTAGGCATCCAACAGTTTAAATCTTCTGCCTATCACCCTGAAAGTCAAGGTGCTTTGGTATGATTTCATCAAACTTTGAAGAATATGATTCGATCATATTGCTTTGATACAGAAAAGGATTGGGATGAGGGTGTTCATTTGTTGTTGTTTGCTGTTAGGGAATCAGTTCAAGAGTCGTTGGGTTTTAGTCCCTTTGAACTAGTTTTTGGTCATACTGTCCGTGGACCATTGAAATTATTGAAAGAGAAACTTCTTTCAAATGAAGACTCAAAGATTAATCTTCTTGATTATGTTTCTGATTTCAAATACAAGTTGTCAAAGGCCTGTGAAGTAGCAAGAACTAATCTTCACACTACTCAGTCAAAAATGAAATTAAGGTATGACAGAAATACACAGGAAAGGAGTTTTAAACCTGGTGACAAAGTTCTGGCTCTCTTTCCCATACCTCAGAATCCTCTTCAGGCTAAATTTTATGGTCCTTATACCGTTGAAAAGAAAGTAAATGACTTAAATTATATCATTAACACTCCTGGGAGACAGAAACAGAAACAACTTTGTCATATAAATATGTTAAAGGAATATTTTGACAGAGATAGCCCAGCTAATTATTCAGTTAATTTAGTTGTACATGTCCCACACAGTGAAGATATCAACGATGGAGTACAATCAGACTATAGTGACTCTGGTATAACCAATCTTCGGAATTCAGAAATATTGAACAACCTAGACCAGAAACTTTTACATCTACAACAACAGGAAAGAAATGAACTAAAACAGCTATTACATGACTATGAGCACTTGTTTCCTGATGTTCCAACACGAACAAGTAAAATTTATCATGACGTTGACAATGTAGATTCTGCGCCTGTGAAACAGCATCCTTATAGGATGAATCCTCTCAAACAGAACTATCTGAAGAAAGAAATTCAGTATCTACTGGAGAATGATTTCATAGAACCAAGTAAAAGTAACTGGAGTTCACCATGTATTCTTGTTCCCAAGCCAGATAATACATTCCGTATGTGTACTGACTATAGAAAAGTCAACAGTGTCACCAAAACTGATTCATTTCCAATCCCAAGAATGGACGATTGCATTGATAAAATTGGAAATGCGGAATATGTCACCAAGTTTGACCTTTTAAAAGGATTCTGGCAAATTCCACTGACGGAAAGGGCAAAAGAAATTTCAGCATTTGCAACTCCAGATGGACTTTATCAATATAAAGTCATGCCGTTTGGAATGAAAAATTCGCCTGCAACGTTTCAACGTCTGATGAACATGATAACATTTGGTCTTGATAATTGTGACGCTTATATCGATGACGTCATTATCTACAACAACACCTGGGAAGATCATTTGGAAACCATTCGAAAATTCTTTGATCGACTCAGCGATGCGAATCTGACAATTAATTTGAGCAAAAGTGAGTTTTGCCATGCTTGTGTCACATTTTTAGGACATATTGTGGGACAAGGTCAAGTTAAACCTATAGAAGCTAAGGTCAAAGCTATCTCTGAATTTCAAGTTCCAATTTGTAAAAAGCAACTGATGCGATTTCTAGGTATGGCTGGATATTATCGGAAATTTTGTTCCAATTTTTCCAAAATTGCTGAACCTTTAACAAGTTTATTGAGTAAGAAAACCAAATTTCATTGGTCTGACAAGTGTCAGGAATCTTTTGACAAGTTAAAGGCCATGCTTAGGAATGCACCAGTTCTTTCTGCACCAAATTTTAGCCAATCATTTAAATTATCTGTTGATGCAAGTGATGTAGGGGTTGGTGGAGTATTGATTCAGGAAGACAAAAGTGGTGTGGATCACCCTGTGTGTTATTTTTCTAAAAAACTAAACAAACATCAGAAAAATTATTCCACAATTGAGAAGGAATGTTTGGCTTTGATATTGGCTTTACAGCATTTTGAAGTGTATGTCACCTCAGCTTTTTCTCCAATTATTGTGTACAGTGATCACAATCCCCTTACTTTCATCAACAAATTGAAAGATAAAAATCGGAGATTGTTGAGATGGAGTTTGATATTGCAGGAATATAACATTGACATCAGACACATCAGGGGAAAAGACAATGTGATTGCAGATGCACTCTCACGTGCCTAGAAATGTAATATTGCTTGATGTAATTAAGTCCAGTATCATAAAACATGTTCTTATGTAATTTTGGTTATTATAGTATTAGATGTATATTCAAAAGAAAGCTTTATTACATAAATCTTTCTTTTTCTTTATGAGGGGAGGTGTTATGTATGATGTTTATATAATATTATAAATATTTTAGGAAATTATAAATGTTTCTTCACTTTAATATTTGCTTAAATCTTAATGTTATCAGGAAAAACATGTTTAACTAGTGTCCTTGAATTAGGTTGTTTTGATCAATATAATGTTTTCTCAATTTGAAGGTCAAGGTTGATTTTTGTTTACAAGTAAAAGTTCCATTAAGATGACTCATGTTCTAGAACATTCTGTCATGTGACCAATCTTTATATATACCATGTTTGGTGGACATTTTTTCAGTTTTGACATTACCATCAGTCTTGTAAAGAGCTATTACAGTTGTGAAAATTCATTCCAAATTCTAAGAGAGGAATTATTTTAAATATTCATTGGATTATAACAGTGCTCATAAACTTTTGGATTTTGGATTTTTAATTGATGATTTTGGAATTTAAGTGAACTTATTCAGATGTTTTGGAATACTTCATTTTGACATCAGCACATCAAGATTACTAGTACATCGGGACTTTGGAGACCATTAACACATCATAACATTCAAGGACACTAACCGTGAATTCGGAACATTCTATATTTAGGACTTGTGATTAGAACAATCATTCTTATTGGATTATTAGGATTTCAAAACACATTACTGTAAGTGACTTTTTGATTTTTCATTTTAATTATATAGTAATAAATTGCTTGTTGATTTTTACTTGATTTGTTGGTTTCACTTTCTTTCTGTTACATTTTTCTTAGACCATAGAGTTGTAACAATACCAATAACACCACACTGAAGCACAATGTCAGAATAAACAAAGTCCACACTGGATAAAACTTCACATAAATACTGATCAAAAGTAAAAAAATAATGTTTACCACACATAGTAGAAACCTTATTACACTCAAATATACCAACTTTCTGGATAGATGACTTGAAATCACAATGATATTTACTGGACTTCGCGAGTTCTTCTGAACTAAGTTGAGAGTACTGTAGCAAAAGTTTAAAACTGGCGCCACCTAGCAGTGGTCATGGGAAGGTAATGGGTAAGAATTTCTTCCCCCTGTCTATATGGTATACAGACAGAAAAGACAAAATTTTAGTCTCTTCATGAGGACTGGATTCAAGAGGTAGTGGAGTTTATTTTCCTAATGTTAATGTGATTGGGGAATGTATTCAAAGGAGAAATCTGACTGTGGCCCTTGTGACAGAGCTGAATTGTTATTGGGAAGACATGGAAAGTAACCAAGTTACATGGCTTTGTCTCAAAGGGCATTAGAATACAAGCACTGGAAAGGAAAAGAAACTGATCAGTCACCTGTGAACACAAGATACCATCAAACAGAAAGATATAAAGCAGAAACAAAAGCAACCATAAAATATAGACCTGGGACCTTGACTACGAACTTAAGATTTAATCCCAAATGTGGAATGCAACATATTTTCTCTTGACAATATACAAATATACCACATTTTCATCCAGTTATCATGAACAGCTCTCAAGTTATAGGAATTCCCTATTTGGCATATTCATAAGGGGGGATTTTAAATTTTTAAGGGGAGCAGTTTTTATATGAGAAGAGTATCTATAAATAGACCCCATTAAAGTATGTTTCAACAAATCTGTGTGTGTGATAAATAACTTTTAATGAGTAAAGATAAATGTAGTTGTTTATCTTCATTATCAGCACAGTGGCACTGATAAGTGATATGACAATGGCACTGTCATATGCATTAGAACTGCATGTAACAGCAGACACATTGCTACATAATACCAAAAACTGCATGTCTGCCATTATACAATCTTGACAAGGGCAATTGGTACAATGCTTTTAATAACAAGATAATAAATGAAAGCATCTCATTGCTCAATTGCAAAAAGTCATTAAAAGTAAGTGCTTGATTACTGCAGTTGATCTGGAAGTCAAGCACTTACATGTTGAGATTGAGCCCTATTAATATTAATAAATGTTATAAGTTTTGATATGCTCTCGGCACACTGACAGTGTACAATTTTTACATGCTCAATTAATCTTTTTAAGGGCAATTTGAGCAATCATGCATCCTTGAAAAAATACTAAAAGTGGAAAGGAAAGTGTGAAGGAAAACAGAAAATACTGACCCATGGCCTTGACCTTAAAGATAGAACCCACAATGTGGTATATGACACATGTTACAGTGATAATGTATAAAGTATGCCAAATTTCATTCCTAAAGCTGAAAGAACCCTAAAATTAAAGGGCAAAAGAAAAGTGTGATGGAAACTTAAAATATGGACTTGTGACTTTGACCTTTAAGAAAGGAATCCAAATGTGGCACACAGCACAACTTCTAATGATGATGTGTAAGTAAACCATACTTCATCCTTTAACCTCTGACAGCCCTTAATTTACAAACAGGAAAGCAAAGTGTGATGGAAAATTTAAAAATACTGACCCTTGATCTTTACCTTGATGATATAACCCAAATATGCAACACACCTTCTAATGATTATGTATAACTGTAACCATATAGTTTGATCCCTTAATCACAAAATGCTTTAAAGTTATAGAGCAAAATGGAAAGTGTGATGGAAAATGAAACTATTGAGCCATGACCTTGACCTTCAAGATAAGACCCTAAGTCTAAAATGGTTTCAAAGTTATTGAGCTGCTAGGAAAATGTCAAGGAAGATTTTAAATACTGAGCAGTGACCATGACCTCAATGTGGTACATCACACACTGAGCAGTGACCATGACCTCAATGTGGTACATCACACACCTTCAAAAAATCATGTACAAGTCAAGTTTTATACCCTATCTCAAATGACTTATAGGTTACAGAATGAAAATGCAAGGAAAACTTAAAATATTGAGCTGTAACATTGATCTTAAAAATAGGACCCCCCAATGTGATATGTGACAAATAGGGGTGAAACGATTCATCGATATATTGATGCATTGATACTTTTGCCATATCGATACAAGAGGTGAAGAATCAATACAAAACGATATCTACCCTATATAAGTTACTTTAATCTTCAGCAGTCATGAATAATTATTAGTTGTTTGCCTTCTTCTTCCTTAAACTGAGAATTGATAATGTATCATATTGTAGGCTGTGTATCATGAATTGTATCGATACGTGGCACAGGTGTATCGTTTCACCCCTAGTGACAAACCTTCTAATAATGATATATTAGTAGACCAATTTCATTCTATGATTTTAAAATGGCTCTAAAGTTAAAGAGCAGAAACAAAAGTGTGATGGACAGACAAACAGATGGATTGATGGATACTACATCCCCCACTTTTCACAAAAAGGCTGGATCAAACAAAAAAACAAAAAAAACCCATGCTTCGAGTCTCCAAAAGTTATTACAATTTAGCATGTATGCATAGATAAAAAACAATAGGATAGTCCTGAAATTTTTTGCTTCCAACCTTGTACAAGTGAAGTTATGAAGCAGCAACATTTTTGTAAATGTAATCATGATTTTAATTTTTTCATTAAGACAGTTTTGTGACTTCAGAGTTTTGCTAATAATTCTTCAAATTAGTTTACCCATGTTTTATAAAGTTTGAAATGAGTTTAAATATGAATTTAAAAGTTTAAAGAAGAGTCCTTAAAAGGGACTGAGGCACTACTGGCCAAAAAGAATATCCAGGAATCCAATTTTATCTTTTCAACTGCTGAGTATTGAAACCATCTGTGATATTCTTGAGGGATAACAATATTTTCAAGATGGCGGATGTGGTGGCCATGCTGGATGTAAGATCGGCACCATTTTCATTTAAAACCAAACAGACATCATAAGAAGTTTTCCAGTGAAAACCCCATATCAATATGACTATCCATTTAGAAATAGTAGTGATACAAATATTTTCAAGATTGCATCCATATTGGAGATCAGATTGACACCAATTTCGTTTGGGACCAACTAAACATCAAAAGAAGTCTTTTGGTGAAAACCCCATGTTGATATGACTTTCCATTCAGAAGAATTAATGATAAGATTTTCAAGATTATTGCCATAGCAGCCATAATGGATGTCAGATCAGCACAATTTTCATTTAGGACAAACCTGACATCATAAGAAGTCTTTTGGTGAAAATCTCCTGTTGATATGACCATCCCATTCAGGAGGAGCAGTGATAACAAGATTTGCAAGATGGCTGCTATGGTGGCTATATTGGATGTCCGAGCTGCATCATTTTCTATATGGCCAATTAGACCTTGTGACGAATGTGTGTGTAAGGTTTCATGGCATTCCTCCAAGTAGTTTTGAAAGACCACTCCTTCTGCCAAAAAAATCATGGTCTCTCTAGACAGGTGATTTCTTATGACAGGCCATTACAATATATAATCAATAATTCCATGAATTGAGAACCTGGTAAATCAAGACAGGTGGTCTCTTGTAGCAGTGGTCTTTTAAAAACATGCTTTACTGTGCTATCATTTCAAACGCACACAGAACATCTGGAACTTGAAATGAAGCCTAGTTTATAATGCTCACATATGCCATCATACAATATAGACTGTGCTTATGACAGGAGCAATACGCTGACAACTTGAGATTAAAAGCTTAAAATTAAAATGTTTTGCATAATTTGAATGCATTGAAAAATTTCTCCATTGTAAAAAATTTCTGCATTGTAAAATGAATAATATTTTGGGAAAACGTAAGCTTTCTCCCAACATTTTAGAAAGTATTATGGTTTTTTAAATATTTTCATAATAGTACCTGTGTCACATTGCACATCAAGCATATCTCAGGAGGGGCAAAGAGATCCACAAGTTGAAACATGGGTCCCTGTAACAAGAAAATATGGAAAATGTGAGGAGCAATGCTAGGCAGGACAGTATGAACATGTATATATGGTGTTCAAAAATCTGTCTTCAGGAACTAAATGCAAACAAGAGACCCAACTGGAACTGAGATGGCTCACGTGTTGACATCTGCCTAATAGCCATATGCATGAATAGTTGGCCAAGAAACCTGGGTGAGAAGGATGCTTTCTGTAGAAATTTCTTCCAATGATGCTGACCACATGTTGTAAAAACAACTGTTTTAGTATCTTCATCCACATTTGATGGCAAATCAGCATCATTTGTCCAATATTGAATTTGCCAGGATGTTGTCTGTCAAAGTTTGTCAAATTCTGTTGAACAGCTTTTGAGATAAAGTTGTTTAAATGTTTTTCTAATTTTGGTAACGGTTAAGCTCTCATTGTTAGGATACTTCTATCAAATTTGCCCAAATTTGAAAAGAAGACTTTTAAATGTTTTACTATGTTTTGTAATGTGGCCATATTTGATGGCAGATCAGTATCATTTGTATAAATTTGAAAAGAAGACTTTTAAATGTTTTACTATGTTTTGTAATGTGGCCATTTGTATAAATTTGAAAAGAAGACTTTTTAATGTTTTTACTATGTTTTGTAATGTGGCCATATTTGATGGCAGATCAGTATCATTTGTATAAATTTGAAAAGAAGACTTTTAAATGTTTTACTATGTTTTGTAATGTGGCCATATTTGATGGCAGATCAGTATCATTTGTATAAATTTGAAAAGAAGACTTTTAAATGTTTTACTATGTTTTGTAATGTGGCCATATTTGATGGCAGATCAGTATCATTTGTATAAATTTGAAACAGAAGACTTTTTAAATGTATTTACTATGTTTTGTAATGTGGCCATATTTGATGGCAGATCAGTATAATTTGTATAAATTTGAAAAGAAGACTTTTTAAATGTTTTACTATGTTTTGTAATGTGGCCGTTTTTTGATTTGTTTTGGGGGGGGGGGGATGGCAGAATCAGTATCATTTGTATAAATTTGAAAAGAAGACTTTAAATGTATTTACTATGTTTTGTAATGTGGCCATATTTGAATGGCAGATCCAGTATCCAATTGTAAAATTTGAAACGAAGACTTTTAAATGTTTTACTATGTTTTGTAATGTGGCCATAATTTGATGACAGATCAGGTATCATTTGTATAAATTTGAGAAGAAGACTTTAAATGTTTTTACTATGTTTTGTAATGTGGCCATTATTTGATGGACAGATCAAGTATCATTTGATATACAATTTGAAAAGAAGACTTTTAAAATGTTTTACAATGTTTTGTAATGTGGCCATATTTGATGGCAGATCAGTATCAATTGTATAAAATAGAAAAGAAGACTTTTAAATGTTTTACTATGTTTTGTAATGTGGCCCTATTTGATGGCAGATCAGTATCATTTGTATAAATTTGAAAGAAGACTTTTAAATGTTTTACCTATGTTTTGTAATGTGGCCATATTTGATGGCAGATCAGTAACATATGTATAAATTTTGAAAAGAAGACTTTTAAATGTTTTACTATGTTTTGTAATGTGGCCATATTTGATGGCAGATCAGTATCATTTGTATAAATTTGAAAAGAAGACTTTTAATGTTTTTACTATGTTTTGTAATGTGGCCATATTTTGATGGCAGATCAGTATCATTTGTATAAATATGAAAAGAAGACTTTTAAATGTTTTACTATGTTTTGTAAATGTGGCCATATTTGATGGCAGATCAGTATCATATGTATAAATTTGAAAAGAAGACTTTTAAGTGTTTTATTAAGTTATGTAATGTGGCCATATTTGATGGCAGATCAGTATCATTTGTATAAATTTGAAAGAAGACTTTTAAATGTTTTACTATGTTTAGTTATGTGGCCATATTTGATGGCAGATCAGTATCATTTGTATAAATTTGAAAAGAAGACTTTTAAATGTTTTACTATGTTTTGTAATGTGGCCATATTTGATGGCAGATCAGTATCATTTGTATAAATTTGAAAAGAAGACTTTTAAATGTTTTACTATGTTTTTTAATGTGGCCATATTTG